>LPNX010442323.1:10539-30446 GCA_001517045.1 Pseudotsuga menziesii
AAAGCTGATACACAACACGATTAAGCAAATTCTGGAAAAATGTATGACTATAGAAAAATTCATCTTCCTCCAAAATAGACAAATTCAAGATGGCATGGGGGTTTCACAAGAGGGACTTCATTTTATTAAACTCAAATTTAAGTGTAATGGGACTGAAGATGGATCTTACTAAGGAATAAAACTGGGTGGATTGGACTTATTTTCGGCTCATTCTCCTTCATATTGGCCTTCCACTAGATGTGACTGATTGGATCATGTCATGTGTAACAATATCCAAGTTTGCAGTCCTTGTTAACAGATTCCCTTCCAAGTTTATTAAGATCACTAAGGGGCTTCAATAGGGTTGTCCCCTTTCCCGTCTCCTATTCTTTTTGGTTATTGAATTTCTTAGTCATATGATAAATCACACAAAACTTGACCAAAAAATCAGATGGATAAAGGTTTCTGCTAATCATAATATTTCACACCTACCTTTTATGGATGATGTGTTGTTATTTGGGGAAGGAACATTTGATGAATGGAGGTCTTATGATGGTATCATCAAGCTTTTATGCTCTTCTTCTTGGATGGAAGTAACTTTACAGAAATATGCACTATATCACAATAAGGTTCAAGACGAGGTGATTCAACATGTTACAACCTTTCTCCCTTTACTAAGGGCATTCATTGAAGCCTAATTGCTATTGTACTAGGATTGGATTTGGTTGATCTAAAAGGTAGAGAAGAATATCAACTACTCGTATTTTAAATGGTTGTCATTAGGAGGTAGGTTAGTATTAGTTAAGTCGGTTCTTGAATGTATTCCTATCTTTTGGATGTCCTTATCTCGGATACCTATCTCTATTTTGCATATCATCAAGAGGACAATGATGAGTTTTCTATGATTTGGGAACTTGGAAAAAGGTAAGTTCCATCTAGCTCATTTGGAAACGATTTTATTTCCACGGGATGTTGGTGGTTGTGGCATTAAAAATATGTACTAGTTCAGTCAAGCTTTTTATTTGAAAAGTATTTGGAGAGGATTACTTGATGAAGGGATTTGGGGCTTTGTGATTAGGGACAAATATATCAAGAGGTTCTCGGTGGAGGATTAGGCTAGGAGGGGAAATAAGCTTGTGCACTAGGCCTCAAACATCTGGCATGATTTTTCCAGGTCTTTTCTATATTTCGCTAAGTGGCTATGATGGAAGATAGGTAATGGGGAGAAACTACCCTTGGAATTGATCCCTTAATGGGAATTGATTTCTTATATAAAATTTATGTTGAACTATTATCCTCATTATCCCAAATAGGGATTATTAGACTTGCTCATGTAAAGACCACTTCTATTCATGTTAATGACCATTCTTATTGGGTCTCAACAATAGATATGGGCTTGGTAGGGATTTTGGTCGATGAATGGTCAAGGTTTACAACGAGACTCAAAAATATAGGTGTTAGGACGAGGGAAGTGAAAGATTGTCTAATATAATCCCGAGACAAAATACGAGGGAATATTTCTATAAAAAATACCTATTAGGTGATCATATCCACCTCAATTAATCCTATTACTTGTTGGTGGCATTGCATCTGGCGTTGGAATCTGCCTTTTACTATTAAATGTTTTACTTGGATGTGTATGGAAAATGTATATTTACATGGGAAAACCTGTGCAAAAGGGGTTTTAAGGGTCCAAACATGTGTATACTGTGTGAGAGAGATAAGGAGAACATATTTTATCTCTTTGTTGAATGTAAATTTTGTCAAAAGGTATGGATGGTCATTCTGAAAAGTCTCAATTTTCTCCATTGTTGGGACCGTCCCTCCTTGGGACATTGGAGAGATCGTTTTCCTCCACTCAAAACTCTACCTCTCTTTTTTCTATGGGGAATTTGGAAAGTGTAGAATGCAAAGATTTTTGAAAAATTATTATAGTCTTCCACCAGGATTGGGATTCAAAGTCTGAGTTTTTTTAGGGAATATTTCAAACCCTTTAATAAGAAAATCCCTCAAGTGTTGCATGGTCCAATGTTGGAAAAGGATACCCGCTCGAGGTAATTCGACGATGCTTCCAATAAAAAACAATGCAGTTGTGGTATGGTCATTTATATTACAAAAGATCACCTCTTTCTATTGAAGATGGGAAGTGGTATTGGAACAAACTCCTGTGTTGAATTGATTGCTTTATGGGGCCTCAAATTTGCTTTAATTGAAAAAATACAGGCCATAAAACGTTTTGGCAATTCTAGAGTGATGGTGGTCTCAGCTGATGGTTTCTCATCTCTTCAAATTATCCTATTAGAACATTGGTGTGAAAAAACTCGATGCCTGATTGAATATTTCAATAGATTCTCCATCACACATGTTTATAGACAATTAAATACTTTGGATGGCATCCTGTCAAAGGAGGTAGTGGGATTACTAAAAAAATTACTTTATTACGAAGATATTATGTATTTCATCACTATTAGATCGGGCACCTATCCTTTCTATTAGCGAAATCTGATTTTGGATTTTGTGATACATTTCGTCATGTATTTCCATTATCAATTCTTGATAAGATCTATGAAGCATCTTTGATGTGAGAAACTTAATTTATTTTTTTCACTGTTATTGCAAATGTTTAGTGACTACTTTGGACAAGAACAGAAAGTCATATGTAAATTTGATTCTCCTGGAATAACAAGTTACATGTTTTTTTCTTCTTTGAAAAAGAAAATGATATCCAAAGCCCCCTTTTTAGATAAGGATAAGGATAAGCACTCAATATTGATTACAAAGCGAGCAATGTGTCTTGTAACCATTCGTTTACTCACTGCAACACATATTTCAATACAATATTCCCTAGAACCTAACATACTTGTAAATTATCCCTTGGCATAAAGCGATAAACTAGTAAATTCAACTTAAGAACATATCCTTGTACTTGGTTAGTTTATATTGGTTAACTTGGGCTTTTCAATAAATTTAATGGTTGGGAAAAGTGCCACACTTTACCAACTAGAGTATAATTTTATGTTCTTTATTTCCAAGCATGTCGGCATGCACCCCAACAATATATCATGTTTTTGGGGGTCTTTGGTTATGGTCTTGTTGGTCAAGTAACTAAACAATCTCTTTGTATTGTTCATTACTCAACACATATACATGGCCCCCTAAGCACTACCCCCAACTACTCCACATGCTCCCCTATTTACCTAAAGAAAGTCCTAGCATTTTCCATGTTCAACTAGGAAGCCTTGCGAGGTCATGACCTACTTCAACCTAGCCTTTTTTCTGGAAAAAAAATTATTGTATTTGAGTCTATTTCAACCCTTTGGGGCTAAATAAAGCTGATGGAAAATGTGTTGATTGGGAATTTCGTCAAATATACAACTCTTAAAATGGATAGAGCGAAGGTGGAGTACTATATATTGTTTTTATCTTTGACGTTCAATTTGATGTATATCTATAAAAGTCTAACTATGGAAAACACAACAAGAGCATGGTGTCACCTTTTTCTAACATGTTGGATTAAGTCATGCACAGAATAAATAGTGGTCATTTATTTAGGGGACTCAAGTTCACAATCATTCTTTCATTAATTAGTGCAGCTAAAATGTGATAGAATCACAAAGGAATATTTTTTTGATAACTAAGTTGAGCACCACATGCAGGTCTGGAACCTTTTTGAAATAATCCTACAAAATAACAATATTTACAAACCAATTCCATCATAAATCCAAGTATACCAAAGCAACATCAATAAATGCAACTTTTCCTACTGTGGTTATAGTCAAATTTATAGTCTCAATGACCCTCTTCTCTAATAGAGTCTAAGTAGAACCAAAAGGAAAATCTAAAAGTATTGCATGTCAGGTAATAGTATCATTTCAAACATGCATGGAGGGATGTCCATGATGAATGAGCATGTACGTCCATTTTGATGCACCCCTTTAGGCAAATGAACTCAAAATTGGGTTGGCCACCCTGGTATGCTTCTCATCCTAGTCCACTCTGTTACTTAGTGTAAAGTGCAGAGAATTTTTTTGAATAGTTTGGATCGCTATAGTGATACTATTATAATATCGTATCCATATTATAACCAGGTGTTATGAAGGAGCGTAGCCATGTTGGTTCCCTCACCCATCCAATTTAATTAGAGAGTGCATAGTCATGTTGGTTCTATATAATGTAGCTTGGGAGTCATGACCAAGATGTATTTGCTTAGATGGATGCCTATTAATTATCCTATGGTAAGTGTTCCTCCCTTCTTAGTTGTAGGAGGAAAAAATTGCATGTGGACTTTACAGAATACTAATCTAGATATTTTGATTACATATGTTATTTTTACCCCAAGGGGGCAAACAAAGGGGATAAGTTATCACAAAACCACCACCACTCATGGACCACCTCATCCTTACTACGTTATACTAGCATATGTATGGCTAACTATTGACTATTCCTAGCTAACTACCATGCACCTTCTTGGGCCAGTGAATTTTCTCCAAGTATTTCCAATTATCAGGAAAAGTTACATCCACGTGAATGAAAGGGAATCAATTGTATTACATGCTAGACCTTCCTAGACCATTTCCTCAATATGAGTCCAAATAAGGCCTCTATGATGGTCATTGGTCCAAATGCAACTTTTCCAAAATAACTTAGGATATAGTGCATCATAAAACACACTATATTAATCTAAGTCCCCCAAATTGATCATCTACTTAAGTATGGTAGATGAAAGTTGGTTATGGCACATAAGGTTGGGACATTTAAGTTTTGACAATCTTGCCAAAATAAGCACAAAGGAAGCTGTAATAGGTCCACCAAAAATTGTAGTTCCTCTAAACTATGTATGTAAAATTGTCAACATGGGAAGCAAACCAAAGCCAGTTTTAAAATAAAAGAACATATGACCTCACACCCTCTGGAAATAATACACACAGACCTTTGTGGACCAACCAGAACTAAAATCATGCACGGAGATCACTATTTCATGTTTCTAATTGATGATTACACAAGGATGAAATGGGTGGCATTCCCCAAAGAAAAATCAGAAGCTTTTGAAAATCTCAAAATCTTTAAGGCAATGGCTGAAAATAATTCAGGTATGAAAATCAAGTGTCTTAGATCAGATAATGGGGGAGAATTTACCTCAAATGAATTCAATGAGTTCTGTGAAGGTCATGGAATTAAGAGACAATTTTCAGCTGCAAAAACTCCTCAGAAGAATGAGGTTGTTGAAAGGAAAAACAGAATAGTTCAAGAAGCTATGAGAACTATGCTCAATGAAGCAAAATTGTCAGATTCATTTTGGAAAGAAGATGTATACACAACTGTCTACATACTTAACAGAGGGTAACTCAGGGTGGATAAGGATAAGACCACCTATGAATTGTGGTATGGAAGACCAGTCTCAGTCAAATATTTAAAGTATTTGGCAGTAACTCTTACATCAAAAGAAACGAGGATGACCTTGGAAAGTTCGAGTCCAGGACTGATGAAGGAATCATTTTAGGATACTCATCCACCAAAAAGGAATATAGGTGTTACAATAAAAGGTTATAGAAAATTCTAGAAAGTTCTGATATAAAAGTAGATGATATAAAACCAAGAAAGAGAAAAAAATTGATAGCATTGAAAATACATGTGATTGAAATAAAATATTTGCAAAAGGACGAGAGCATTCATAACAAAGAAGAATACAAA
Organism: Pseudotsuga menziesii; assembly: GCA_001517045.1. Classification (NCBI taxonomy): domain Eukaryota; kingdom Viridiplantae; phylum Streptophyta; class Pinopsida; order Pinales; family Pinaceae; genus Pseudotsuga; species Pseudotsuga menziesii. The sequence goes on from LPNX010442323.1 coordinate 16,210, forward strand.
GAGAAGGAAGATGCATAGGAAGATGTTGAATAATTCCCCAAACTTGACACTAAAACTCCTTCTAGAGGGTACAAAAGGATCATCCAGAGTCACAGATCATGGGTGATAGAAAGGTTGGAGTCAAAACAAGATGACAACTACCAGATGTGGAACAAGCCCTACTCTCAATAGTAGAACCCAAGAAATTTATAGAATCCATAAAAAGTGATGACTGGGTAAAATCCATGAATGAAGAACTAGATCAGATTGAGAAAAATGAGACCTGGGAACTTGTCCCAAGACCTGAGGATAAGAACATTGTAGGAACCAAATAGATTTTCAAAAACAAGTTCAATCAAGATGGACAAGTAATAAGGAACAAAGAAATATTGGTGTGTTAGGGGTATGCCCAAGTGGAAGGTATTGATTTTGAAGAAACTAATTCTCTTTTAGCTCAACTGGAAGCAAACATAATGTTTTTAGCACTGTCAGGCCATAAAAACTTTAAAGTATATCAAATGGATGTCAAGTCTGCATTCCTAAATGGAAAACTAGAAGAAAAATTATATATTGAATGACCTGAAGGGTTTCTCTTGTCAGAGAACCAAGACTATGTCTGTAAACTGAAGAAGGCCTTTTATGGTCTCAAACAAGATCCAAGAGCATGGTTTTCAAGACTAGACAGTTACTTAAAACAACAAGGTTTTAAAAGAGGAGTCACTGAAAGTAATCTTTACCTAAAGATCAAAGATAAAAATATGATCATTGTTGTTGTCTATGTGGATGATATCATATTTGGAAGCAATATTCAAATCCTAAGTGTAGATTTTTCCTCTAAAATGAAGAAAGAATTCGAAATGTCAATGTTGGGTGAATTGACTTTCTTCCTAGGATTGCAAGTCTACCAAGCAGACAAAGGAATTTTCATCTCTCAAACTAAGTACATCAAAGATATGTTGAAAAAGTTTAAAATGGAAGATTACAAACTTGTTGGTACTCCGATGGTCACCTGTTGCAAGTTAAGTAAGAATGATGAATCTCTTGAAGTAGATCATACCATGTTTAGATCCATGATTGGTAGTTTGGTATATGTGACAACCACAAGACCAGATGTGATGCAAGCTATTGGATTGGTATCTAGATTCCAATCAGCTCCCAAAGAAACACATGTAACAACAGTAAAAAGGATTTTCAAATATAAAAAAGGTACTATGGAGTATGGTTTATGGTATCCGAAAGGACAATACTTTACCTTGAAATCATTTACTGATGCAGATTGGGCAAGAAGTGTTGACAATCGAAAGAGTATTAGTGGAGCAACATTTTTTCTAGGAAATTGTTTAGTATCATGGTTAAGTAAAAAAAAATCCTCCATTTCACTCTCTATAGCAGAAGTAGAATATATTGATGCTGCCTCATGTTACATTCATGTTATTTGGATGAGACAAACCCTAGAATATCTACTCGTAAAATATGAACATCCAATAGTGATCAAAAGTGATAACACTAGTACTATAAATATGTCTAAAAATCCTATCATGAATTCTAAGACAAAACATATACCAATCAAGTATCACTAGCTAAGAGAATAGGTATCTCAAAAAGATGTCAAATTAGAATACATTGACACAAAAGAACGGATTGCTGACATTTTCACCAAACCAATACCTAAGGAAGCCTTTGAGCATCTTAGACAGAAAATGGGAGTAATTCCGTTACAAAAGTACGAAGAAGAGAAAGTTCAATCTCAGGGGGAGAAATGCTGACAGGGGGAGCTATCAGACAGAAAGGTTCCTTTTTCATTGTTCTCAAAGGGGTAGAATGTTTAGAGGTTCCCATAAATGCCAAAGGGGGAGATGGTTGAGTATATCATTTTCATTGATGTCAAAGGCGTTCACGAATGACAAAGGAATAACCAGTGGATATGGTGGTAGACTGAAGGTTACAGGTATCTACAATATCAAATTAATAACCCTATTACAATTTGCATGCTACAAGGTGAATGACAAACAAATAACCCTATAGAAAGTTGAACGACTAAAGATTGATCATCCAATGTTGTTGTTGAAAGAACTGTCGCAGAGGATTTTCGCAAAGAAATCATGCAGATCCACAAAGTCATGGTAAGATATGAATTCAATATGAAATCGAAGGTCAGGAAGCATCCCGCATGAGATCCAACGGCTGACGATCGGTTTCGCAAAAGATAGGAGGGAGGATGAAGTTTTGCAAAAGATTAAGATCGGACGACTTATACTAGTCCCGCACTAGATTCAACAGTTAAGGATTAATTCCAATAGTTACGTGAAAAATCCAAAGTTCCGCAAAATATCAAGATCGGACGACTGATATTAGTTCCTCCAAAAAGAGATCGATGGTGCAGAAGGAAAAATGCAGAAAGGGAATTGCGTTTAAATATTCTATGAACCTGCAATCCGCAACCCGCAATATGGAAATCGACGGTCAAGAAAACACCCACAAAAGATCAACGTTGCAGAATTGTTGTTGCGGAAAGAACTTTGCAGAAAGTCAAGATACAATTTTGGGAAATGCTACATCCCACATCTCACAATCTGGAGAGATTGGACAGCTGAAGTTAGCTCCGCTAAAACAGATCAACGGTCAGGATAAAGAAGTGCAGGACGAAGTTGTAGAAAGTCGAGATATGATTTCGGGAAATGTTACATCCCGCATCCCACATCCTGCTTTCCACATCCCGCAAATCTAAAGATCGAGGCTCATGGAGAAGCCCGATGAAGATCAATAGCGGGGAATCATTGAAATAGATACTTGCTGTGAAAATATGATTTCAAGTGGAAATATATAGAGTAGATCAATGCTCCAGATTGTATCCAGAGAAGAAGATTACAGAAGCACTAGAGAACGATAAACAAGGTTGCGAAAATGAATTCTGAGCTGCGAGAAGAACGAAATGGTGCATTTGCTGAAAATTAACGATGAAATGGTACGACAGTTGAATGGGTAGATGATGAAGAGGTATTTCTATAAGTAAATAGTCACGATCCAAAATGAATGAATGCAGATATGGAGAGATGCATTGATAGGTAATAGGTAAAAGGTATTTATTGAATGAATATGTAAAGAATGAAGTGTCTCTATTGGTCATCCTAATAGATTCCAAGTGAATAGTTTTTTCAACTATTCTAAAAGACTGAGAAAATCAGTCTAGGGTGGCAAGGTGGTGCTATGGAAGGTCACTGGTCTAAAGGGGATTGAAGCCTCCTTCCAGTTGTAGCTAGAGAACAGGGTGTTGTAGCATCCATGTTTGTTGCAGCAGGAAGAAAACCATAGGGGTGGTTTAGCATCCTAGTATGTAGTTGTAGGCAAAACCTAGGGTGTCTTTTGCATTATTTATATTGCAGCAGATAATTTTTTTTGTAAATTCATCTTATTAAAGAGTTTTTGTTGATGGTTTTCTCTTTTGAGGTTTCCATGATAAAATCTTTGTCTTGACTATTGATTTTTTGTAATTTAAAGTAAAAATTGACAATATTGATTCACCCCCCCTCTCTTAGTATTGTGGGATAAACCAACAACTTCAGGATATCAAGAAGGGCAAGGAAGAAAAAGAATATTTATGGTGTATGAAATGCAGAATGGATGGACACACCAAGGATAACTATCCAACCTACATGAACTATATCTCATCGGGTGCACCAAACCCATTGAGTTCCCATAGACTACCCTGGTGCCGCATATTCCAGTCTAAAGGACATCGTATCGAGGACTGTCTATACTTTCAAAAGATTGTAAGTACCTCAGCAAGCCTTTTCTGTAAATTTTGTAATTCAGTAGGCCATGAAGAGAAGGATTGTAGAGCATACCAACTATTAAAGGAAAAGACGGTCGACACCTAGTTGATGAAGAATGATGGGAAACCTCAGGATAAACCAACGTAAGCATCCTATCAGCTTTCTCAACTCCCACCCAATCAGTATCAGAACCAGTATCAGCCGTAGTATGCATCTCAGAATCGGTATGCACCATAGAATCAACATCAATCGTAATACTAGCAGAATCAGTACACCCTAGATCAACCACTCTCACAGGGAAGGGGTGCTGGAAAATTCAAAGGAAGAGGAGGAGGAGGATTTGGTAGAGGAAGAGGTCAGGTAAAATGCTATAATTGTGAACAACTGGGCCATTATTCCAGAGATTGTCAGGAACCTTCAAAGACATGTTCATATTGTAAGGTGCAAGACCACAATGTTGAGAAATGTCCTCAGTTGATTGTAAAGTGGCAAGCTAGGAACATTACAGGTCCTAACCCTGCACATAATGCAAATCCTAACTTGAATTTCTAGATAATAGTTGTTGAGGCAAGAGAGCTAAGCGTTGCTGTCGTAATACGAGGAGCTGTTGCAACCATATTTGATCAGGATGTACCGCAAGAACAAATGCAACCGCAGGTATGACCCACGGTGCAAAAGAAAGTCCCATTCAATGTCCAAGAAAAAAATCAAGTATTCTTGGACATATGACTAGAGTTTACGGACCCCAAAAAACCATGCTCCTTAGCCTAAGTAAGGGATATGGCTGAACGATTTCAGCAGATATTCCAGAAGGTCCCAAATAAGGTTAGTGTTGACGCAAAAATTTTCCTAACTTGTCTACAAATCCTACACCACAAACATACATATGTTTCCTAACTCAGTGCACACAACCACACCATTCAATTCAACCAAACTCAGTTCATGACCCCAAGCGAACCTTTAAAAGTAACCAATTTAATTTAAATTAAATTTCGTAGTTTGAGGACATAAGTCCCTAATTGCCTTGACCATGGGAAGTGCTTGGGCTATGCCCTAAAAGTCATTGTGAGGAGTACCATGGGAACCCCAAAGTAGCTGGCCAACAAGAGGAATTTCCAAGTGAAACGGGAAATGACCCCTATCGATTGGCTAGAACTCCTGTGAGGAAAAATCCAAGCGTTGTCTTCTGGTAGTGTTGGTGGCCGAGAGAGCACCTGTAAGACAATAGGAAGCCATTAAACTGGGGTACATTTTTCATTAAGCAAACAAACACTATTGATCCATCATGCTATTCCTCACGCCTAAAAGGAAATCCACCTCAATTTGGGTCTTCAGACCGTCACTGTTGAGGCCACCCTTGATAGCCCTCTTCACCGTTAAAAAGACATACAGCCTCTGACTATGACTCGAATTCCCACCATTCCAAACTAAACCCACATACTACACCATCTATCCCCATGGCTAGCATGAATCCTGATCCCTTCCTTGGAGGTATAGTTAACAGCAGACCTGCGTCTATGCCTCACATCACCTCCACAACCACAGTTAGAAGCCCTAGAACTACCACAAACATCGTGATAAGTCCGTAACCCATTAGTAGCAGACCCACACCAACCCCCATCGTGACCACTGTGTCACCTTTCATACATGGGGGTAGTGGCCCTGTTGTTTCCATGGTACCACCTATTATACCTATGGTTAGAGGCCCTGCTATTCCCACGTTCCCACCTTTTATACCTGGGAGTAGATGCCTTGCTATTCCCACGGTATCACCTTTTATACCTGGGGGCCATGGCCCTGTTATTACCATAGTACCACCTCTCATACCTCGGGGCAGTGGCACTTCCACCATAATCCTGACTATCCCCATAGCATGAACTCAACTTCAACTAACCTTAGCTATGCAAGGACACCATGCTCCTGCAATATCTAGCACCATCATAGGCCCCTCCCACACTAGCCTTGGGTCTAATCTACCGTTCATGGCGTGCCTTAAATTTCTTGATTTGGAAAGATTAACCAATGATGCAATATTCCACCAACGTAGCTGGCCTCCATGCCAACTAAAATCCCATCACACATTCCAAAGTTTGAAGGGAAGGTAGGGGAATGCCCCCAAAACCACATAATGTCATGTCATCTATGGTGCTCATCAAACAACATCGTAGATGATTCCATTAGACTTAGGCTATTCCAACACACTCTGACAGGTTCCGTAGCCAAATGGTACATAGAGCTATCTTAATCCTCCTATACAAACTTAAACTCCTTGGCCTTCATGTTCCTACAATTTCCAACTCCCTGTCTGCTACGACGAGGGCATAGAAATCCTGCTATCTTTCCGCCAAAATACTACGACCCATATAACCAACCACATTCATGAGTCGTGGAGACATCGTAGCTTGTGCAAGATCAAGTTTGACGACAGAATCTTCCTCGAACGGTTTTTGAAATTCTTACTACCGCCCATCACTAAGGACGTTGCCTCCGAACATCCCCAAAGGAAAGAAGAGGCCATCCTAAAGGCCCAACAATTTGACTTGATCTATGCTTAGTGTAGATACCTTTACACCATTATTCCAAACGCCCCATGTGCCGGCACCACCTATCGCGATGCGTGGGGGGAATCCCATGCCATAGATGGTATCATAGGCTCTATCTCCTAGTATGAGCCATACTATGTGACATATCCCAGTATGCCATAGCACACAAGAAACACCCCTAGTGTTTCTCCAACTCACCTACTACCCGACCATTCCGGGATGATGTCTCATTACGGAGCCACGGCCTCTTACGTGCAACCCGCACCAGCTCAACAAACCCATGCACCGACTTGGTCGTCACAACCATATATAGGACAGATGATCAGATTTGTAGCCCCTCTAGCTCCTCTAACCTATTAGGCATCACCCATGCAGGCCGCTTCGACCCCTGCTCTAGCTACCCCCATGCCCACCGGTCCAGTTTTTTCCCAGCAAAATCGTCCAAAACCAACCTTCCCCCAATAACTAGTAAGGGAAAGGAAAGAAAAACTGAGCTAGGAACCAGGGAAAAAACCAGCCACAAGGAGGCGGCCAGCAACCAAATCCTCCCTATAACACTGGAGCGAACCAAATGGCTCAAAATCCCCAACAGCTTAACCCACCTAGAAGAAACACGCCATTACAGACCAAACAACTGTGTAATCTATGTGACATCTATGGTGATTCCATGCACGAATGCCCCTTCATGCATCGTGCCAAGCAGGATATTCAGAGCAAAGCTCGACGTGATACCAATGTGGCAGGTCAAGCGCAACCCAATCCAGCACCACTAGGCCCTCCACCTATGGTGCCCCAGAACCCGCTACCACACCAAGTATTGGTAGCAACTGCACTTATGCCCCCATCGACTCCTGTAGCTATCAGGGCACCCTCGCTGATAGAAACAGGCGTTCACCACCTACTTGCCATGACAGCTGAAGAGGTTAACTTACAGGCTTGGCGAAATCAATACGGATCCACTATTGAAACCACTGACATATCAATGGCTTCCACATCTAACACAACCACATCCCTCTTCACTTACCCCTTGAAGGGTCAGCATGGGGTCCACGATTCCCTGTGCGATAAATTGCCAACAATGCCACAGCGAGAGCCGTGGTGAACTATAGCATTATTGATTACTTGGCCCAATCACCTATGGCCATGTCTGCTATGGAAGTATTGAAAACATGTCTGCCACAATGAAAAGCATTGTTTTCCATGCTAGGCAAGATATATCCCTCTGAATCCAAGTTGATTACATTTGATTTGGACATAGAGAACCTAGAATTCCATCGACCATTTCCTTCCAAATTTCGGTATCAATTCAGAATTTGGTCATGCATTGATGCATCATTGACGAAGGGGCATCAACTTGTGTCATGTCAATGTTGGTTTGGTAGAAACTCAGATCCCCTCTCTTCCTACCATCCACCACTGCACTGGTGCTTATGATGGCCACCCTACAAAAGCTCAAAGCATCCTTCCACATGTCCCCATTTCATTAGCCCATAAAACGATGTTGATTTCCATAGAATTTGTCAACGCGTAGCTAGATTATAACCTTATTCTGGGAAGGGGTTATATGTACGCTATGAGAGCCATAGAATCCACTATGTTTTGACTTATGATGTTCCCTTATGATGGGAAGATAGTGATGGTGGACCAACTAATGTATCACGATCCATAGGGACCGACCGCACCAGCTAATGTGATCCCCACTGTGGATTCTACCTTCGACATAATCGCTACCCCCTCATTGTTGGAAGTAGGTCCGGGGTTATTTTCCAACACTTCCATGGTGGCTTCCTTTCCCATGGTACCACCTCCACTGGAACCAAGTGAGACTACGTATTTGTGCATGCTCTCATCCAGCAAAAATGCACCCAAACCCCAACCATAGCCACAGCTGCGTCCGCATGCGTAACCCCAACTGCAGCCACAACCACATCCGTAGGAGCAACCCAAACCACAGCCGCAACCTCGTCAGAAGGTGCAAGCCCACCCGCAGCCGCAAGGCCACCCACAGCTGCAACCCCATATGCAGCCATAGCCTAAGATGTAGTCCCTATAGAATTATTGGGGGTCTTTCCAAATCCATACAATTCCATTTCTATTTCCTCCATCTGGCATTGTGAGTAAGCTAGTAATGGCTACCTTGAACTTACCCAACTTTACATTGGGGATTCCTGTGTGGTACCTCGAACCACCTGCTCAACCTCCAATGCCCCAAGTCATGTTGTCTCCTGTTCAACCCATTGTGATTGAGACACGCCCCCCTCTTGGTCCACAAAAACCACCTTCCGCACCTACCCCAGCCCCACCTCACCCAAAAAGAGCGAGGGGAAAGAACGCTAAAGTAACAGCTGAACCTCTACAGATTCCACCATGCACCGTGTGCGATGCACATGGCCACGCAACCCAAAACTGTCCTAAAATTGCCCTCCTTCACACACACTTAGACGCCATGGATACAATGGAGAACGCTCCAGTAGTCGACCCGTCGAATCTACCAACGACCAAGAACAAGACTTTGAGGACAAACTATGCATGCACCCTTTACGGATTATATGGACATTATTCTTACCATTGCCAAGACTTAGATGATTTTCAAACTGCCCCGAGTAATCTTCAAAAAAAGTCCCTCAAGTCCAGAAAGAGCGACCCAGTCCCTGGTTTGGCCTCGAAATGAGTGACCTATCTCAAGGAATCCCTGGCAGGACAAAAGAGGCTCCTAGGTGAGCAAATAAAAAAACTAAACCACTAAAAAATATGGCTTTTGCAAGAACTCTTACCTACAAGTCACAAATCGGAAAATCACTGGTCGAAACAGAAGAAATCATAAAAAGAAGTTCGAGGCCCTCCTCTCTAACTCGGCAATGAACAGTGACAATGACACTTGTCATGTTATCCCCACCTATTTATAGGTCTCATTAGGTCTATTTTTCTTCCGAGCATAGCACAGTAGTCCGGAGCCCGTTTGAGACGTCGTTCACACCATTGGTTTCAGTTTTTCATCCTCTATCTTTTGATGAGACCATTTTCTCGTGTTTAGTGAATTTTTGGGACATTTCCTGTATTTTAACTTATTTTACGTTCCCTATTCATATTACTATCTCTTGAACTGAACTTAGATCATATGTAGTCTAGTCCGTCCACCACAACTTACGCAGGTTTTTCAGGTTATTTCGAGGAAGTCTCCTCGATTTACGTGCATCCCTAAAAATATTCCCATGCATGTATTGGCATGTTTAAGATCCATTTGCTCCATCCATACTGCATGGTTGGTCACCTTGAACCATCTCCCACCGTCCCACCACGGGCTACCACTAGTGCCCCTGGTTTGGTTGACCATAATAGAGTTTATGTTAAGCTCTTTTATGACTCCTAAATGGATGAAAAGATCATTGAGCGCATTTACTTCCTTTCTCGCTCGTTAAAGTATTGGAAAGGGAGTCTATATAGCCTCGTTTATCTCCTTTTACGAAATGTGTATACTATCATATGAAAAGGACCACCTCGATACACTCAAGCCAAGAACGTTTCCCTTTGCATTCTTTCACGCTTTATCGGGAATTCGGACCGAACTCTATGACAAATATTACCATGGTTTGTCTTTAAGATCTTTTCCAGTCTTCTCACCAAGAAAATATTGCCGAGAAAACTTTGTTTCGTTCATGCTCATAAAAGTATATGAATGATCGTTCTATCAGTACATGTTTAATCTTTTTCAGCCTGATTGGACTACCAACGATAAAAAAGTATCCCATTACTTAAACATATGGGTGATGTGTCCTATGTACACTTTATCCTTTTTCAGGTAAAAGAGACTATCAATGAAAAATAGACCCCATTGGAGTCTTCTTTATGCTTTTAGACTCTCTAAAAATGAAACACCAATGAGCATTTACTTTCTCAGGCTTGCTCAAAATCCATGAGATCGTACCACAATGGTGTCTTTAGGAGCCACCCCATGTGTTACCGTTTGACAGTGTCCCCCAATTTGGGTCACCTTTGTTTAGAGGATTTTATGATGAGTCTTCCCTAGATTGCATGAGCACCAAAAGTGTCTACCTTCCCCAAGTACTTCTGTTAGCTAGAATATTTCACCTCCTGCGGACAGCAAGGTGTTCCACTGGTCTGAATGGCTCAGATCCAGAACAAATAGAGGAGAAAGGTTGAAGACTCTCCCTAGACGTCGTAGATACCTGGAATGTAATGCTTCGATCGTTACCCTATGTACCTACAATAACCTTCAACACGCAAACACATCGAAACCACTGGAATATAATGTACTAATCTATGTTAGTGATCGGAGCATGTTGTCAAGTAGGAATTTGTAGTACATCAGTATGTTGACTCATAGACATAAGTAACCAAACTCATGGCTGCAGACCAATACAAGGCAAATCCATGAGAGGAATAAACAAGCATGGCTACTAGAGTACATCGTAGATCCATGTGATAGAGGACTCAAACTTGGACATAGATACTAGACATACAATGTAGATCTATGTCATACAGACAAAAATTTGAGCATAGCCACGACCATACAAATGTGGATCCATGCTAGTTATACAAAACTCCATCGCAACCTGGGGAAAAGCAATAAGTGCTTTAAACTAACACCCAGGGTCTTCGTCCCGTCTTCCACAAAGTACGATTCTATTCATGTGATTACAATGATTTGAAGTCGAACATGGTAGAAACCACTTGATTACCATCCAATGATGTGAACCATTAACAAGTACAAGGGAGATCACCATTAATGTCAATGATTCCCAAGGTACTCTAGTACAATATACTGAGTGTGAATAGATGTCCTGATGTCGAACACCCAGTCGATTCTATCGATCAAAGGTCAATGATGTGAACCTATTTTGAGAGTGAGAGAATCTGTCATTAAGGCATATAGATCTCAAGGTACTAAATATTGTTTCTAAGACTATTTCCCAGATGATAAGCTGATGTCGATGGGAAAAGTCTCATCGAAGGAGGGCCATGATGAGTCCCACATCGATGACACAAAAATTGGAACATATTTCTGGAATTATGTGAATGTAGTGACCATATGACTGACTCAAAGATACTGACACAAAGACTGTGTAGACTGCAGAGGTAAAACGTTTTCAAATCCCCTTTGAACATCGAGCGGCGCGACAAAAAGACTTGGCATCATGACTGAACGGGATCGACACACAATGTGACATTGGACAATGCATTCTTTTGAAAGACTTGAAGGATTGACATGACTCACCAAAGTGGATTGTCACGGAGATCAGCTGAAAACCCAATTGAATGACATGATTGTGCAGACAAGTGCCATGTTCAAAGGTAATGACAAAGAATTGCCATTATTTGCAAAATGATTCCCTTCCCATTTCCCCTATCATGATTGGAGTGCCTCTTTTCAGTTTTACGAGTTCAAAGAGGGTAACAAACAGTCGATATAGCTTGTCAGAAGACAAGTCCAGACTCATATATTTTATGAACCTGAGAGAGGAGGGGTTCGTTCCCAAAACAGGTCTCTCAATGTTTGATTTAACGAGTCCACTGAAAGAAAACTCGGTATCGTTCATGTTTAGAGAGTCTGAACGAATACGGAAGAAGACTCCAAAGGGGTCCTTTTTCATATGATTTAGTCCCTAAGGTCCGAAAAAAGTGTAAAATCATACCTTAGAGAAATCTTCCAGTCATGATTGGCTAGAGTGTTCCTTTTTCGTAAATATTCCTATCCGAACTGAAAAAGGGATAACCTACCATCGGACAGATGACTCTTTAAATACTTTAACGAGCATGAAGAAGACAAGATCGCTCAACGATATTTTCATATTTAGGGAGCCTAAAAAGAGTTTAAAGAGAACTCCATGAGGTTTCTTTACATAATGTTATATTTTACGAGCCTGGAAAGAATTGGAAACAGACTCGATGACTTTTTCGTTTTTAAGGAGCCTGAAAAAGAGGTGAAAAGAGGCCTCCATTAGAATTTTTCATGTTTTGATTCCAAAGCATGAAAAAGTAATAAACTAAGCTCAAACCACTTTTCATGTTTTAACCAGAGCACAAAAAATGAAAAGTAAGCTCAACACCATCTTACTGTTTTTAACGAGCTTGAAGATCAGTTGAAAGAATGCTCGAAGATTGGTTTCATTTTTACACAAGCTTGAAACCAATGGGTATCCTATGCTTGAAAAATCCCATTAACATGGTATACAGAGGTTGGAATCTTGCCTCCAGCATGATTGCTAGTGAATATTACCCCTAGCATGGTTTCTAGCGGTTCGACATGCCCCCAAGATTCGTTTCATTTGACGATTCTTCTTCCATACCCAACCTAAAAACCTGGTTGCTAATGTGAAAATGTTCATGAGGGGGTAGGAAGAATAAGAATCAAGAAGGTGAAAAGAAGGTTCATTTGCTAACACTAAAGTGAAGACTCAACTCAAGGGAAGGGGAGTTGTTTCATTTTTACACAAGCTTTAAATAGAAGGTAACTATGCTTGGAACATGATTTCATTTTTATGCAAGCTTGAAACCAAAAGGTAAACTATGCTTAAGGAGATCCATTTCATTTTTTAACGAGCTTGACATAGAATGGGAACTTTGCTCAAGAATGATTTCATTTTTATGCAAGCTTGAAACCAAAAGGTAAAATATGCTTGAGGAGATCTATTTCATTTTTTAATGAGCTTGACATAGAATGGGAACTATGCTCACAAGCATCCGTTTCATTTTTTAACGAGCTTGACACAAAATGGGAACTTTACTCAAAGGCATCTGTTTCATTTTTTAACGAGCTTGACACAGAATGGGAACTATGCTCACAGGAATGGTTTCATTTTCATGCAAGCTTGAAACCAAAAGGTAAACTATGCTTGAGGAGTGGTTTTATTTTTTAACGAGCTTGAAACCAGAAGTAAACTATGCTCTCAAAACATGCTCCTACCCAACATGATATCTAGAGGTTGGTAGTTTTCCCCTTTACATAAGAAGCTAGCAACTTAACTCTAGTATGAAGTCCAGAGGCTGGAGCCATGCCCCCCATTTTACCTATGATGGGAAGAATCTAACTAGGAGGGGAAAGAGCCACAAGAACATGCGGCACATTCAGGGCAATCTGATTACTAGGAGTAATGCGATGGTCAGGTGTAACAAAGGAAAGCTGATCAATGGTCACAATCTTCCCATCATGGGGAAAATACATAACTCTAAAGAGTGTGGAAACAAAAAATTTCATGGTGTAAACATAATCACGTCCAAGGAGAAGATTAAAATCTAAAGGACCTTGGACCACCATAACATCAATACAGACAGTTTTCCCTCCTAACGTAATAGGTAAATGAGGAAGGATCCCTAAAGGTACAGTAGGCCTTTGATTAAAATCTAGCATCTAATCGGTGGCTAGAACAAGCTGAGGAGAACCTAAAGCTATCCAAGTAGTTGAGGATATAATACTAACAGAAGCCCCTTCGTCAACAATAGTGCAAAGTATCTGCCTAGCAGTAACATTCACACCTATCTGGAAAAGAACAATCGAACGAAGATGAGACTCTGCTAGGTTATTCCAGTCAAAGGAAATAACCTCACTACTTGGAGAGGGTTATGTCGAAACAGACAAAATTTCCTCTTATCGAGAACAATCAGAACGAAGCATAAAAACTTTGACAGGTTTTGGTTCATTCTCTATTGGAAGAGAAGAACAAGACGAAGATTTGATCAAAGAGACTACTGGGTGATTCCATGAAGATGGGTAACACTTTTTGGCCAAATTTGGCGATGAAAACCTGATTTTTTACTCATGTGCTAGATAGAAGCCCTCAAAACGCATATATTCCATGTGAATTTTGACTTGTAGTAAAAAAGCAAATTGTAGAATATTATGTTGGCTTCATAGTGATATTTTTTTAAAAATATTTCGATGTCATTTAATGTGTGAATTTTTGCATTTAATGAACTGTGTGAC
>LPNX010442349.1:5580-18120 GCA_001517045.1 Pseudotsuga menziesii
TACCGCTCGACAATACTTCTGCAATCAAGCTGGCTAAGAATCCTAGATTCCATGATCGAACCAAACACATCAACACAAAGTATCATTTGATTCGACATCATGTAGAAGCCAAGACAGTCCATCTTCGACATTGTTCCACAAATGATCAAGTTGCAGACATCTTCACCAAAGCGCTTGGACGAGAAAAGTTTGAAAGGTTTAGAAACATGCTCGGACTTACGAACACCCCTTCGGATTAAGAGGGGGATTGTTAGAATATAATCTGTTAGGGTTATATAATGTAAATAAATAAATAAATAAATAGTAGGAATCCAAACAGGCTGAGCGGAAGGTGAAACCCAACCGCCATGTGATTTGTATAAATATAGGCATTTGCATTGGAATAATAATCGAATCGGGAGTTATTACCAACAACTATCATCAGAAAGGATTTCTTTTGGACAAACATGAAGAAAGAAGTGGCATAATACTTAGCTCGTTGTCTTGAATTTCTGTAAGTTATGGAAGAACATCAACATCCCGCAGGATTGTTGCATCCACTACCCGTTCCAGAATGGAAGTGGGAAACAATTAGTATGGATTTTATAATAGTCCTACCGAATAATTTTCGACAGCATGATTCAATCATGGGCGTACTTGAAAAATTATGTAAGGATGCTCATTTTATACCTGTTAAATATACCTATAAAGTTGTTATCATTGAATATATTTTCATAAAAGGGATATTCAGGTTACATGGTGTACCGAAAGTAATAGTCTTAGATAGAGACACAAAATTTATGGGTAACTTCTGGAAAGGCTTGTTTAAAGGTTTGGAAACATAGTTAAATTTCAGTACTACATATCATCCACAAACAGATGGGTAGACTGAAAGGGTAAATCGAGTTTTAGAGAACATGTTGAGGATGTATCTCATGGACAAACCAGGTAAGTGGAAAGACTACCTACACTTATTAGAATTTTCATATAATAATAACTTTCACGTTTCTGCAGTATGAGTCCATTTGAAATATTATATGGGCGTAAGTGTAATACTCCAATCTCATGTAGCAGTCAAGTTGATATATTAATGTTAGGACCTGATTTATTAAAATATATGGAACTAACTATGAAAAAGGTACATCAAAACTTGAGGGTTTCCTAAGACAGGAAGAAAAGTTATGCTAATTTAAAAAGAAATCCTAGAGGGTTCCAAGTGGGTGATCATGTATATAAAGGTAAATCCCAAGAAAAGTTCCTTAAGACTGGGAAACTATTCAAAATTGGCACCCAAGTATTGTGGGCCATTTGAAATTTTAGCTAAAGTAGGGTCGGTTGCATACCAGTTAGCCCTACCACCCAATATTAAAGTGCATAATGTATTTCATGTTTCTATATTAAAAATATATTTTTAGGGTGTTTCTGATGTGATTGATTGGAATGTAATCTAGGTGGAACCCAAAGGAGATTTTCAAGTGGGGCCAGAGCGCATTCTTAAGAGCAAATAACTTTTAATTTGGAACCGTACCATCGTACAAGTCAAGTTGAAATGGAAGCACCTTAGTCTAGAAGAAGCTACTTGGGAGCTCGAAAATAATATGTGGGAGGCATATCCAGACTTAATCCAAGAGGCTGAAATGGAAGAATAAAAAAATAAATCTTATAACATTGAGGATGGTGTTATCCTTTAAGGGGATGTATATGTAATACCCCCGAAATTAATAATTATTATTAATTATGTTGGAAAAATACTTTTATTATTATTTTTGACACGAAAGTCAGGAATAAAACATTTTGTAATAAAAAAACTTATTTAATAAAATATGTTGAAGGGGGACAAAAGTGGATATAGTATGTTGTTAAAGAGTGTTTGCTGACCCATAAGAGGAAAATACAAGTGACATAATCCATTGAGTGGGAACTTAGAATGCAGGAGGCATCATCCCCAAAAATCAGGTCACAACTCCTTGTTGAGTGTTAAAGAGCAGGAGGCTCATAAATGACCAATTCCTAGGAAAAATACTATATATTATTATGTCCGTGAGAAGTAGGAGGCTAGCATTGGAAGAGGAATAAAATATGTGAATTCAAGATCTGGCGCGTTGAAGTATTTTTCTCTTGTGGTTCAGCGAACATGCTCGTGGGTTCTCAAGCAAGTAATTTGACTGCTCTGGGAGTTGGTTGGGAGGAACAACTTATCCAATTTTGTTTTCCCAACGTTGGTGTCAAATTCATAATTTATTTTTGTAGAATGTGTTTAAATACTATATTTGAAGAAGATTAATGTTGTTAAATTTTCATATGCTTAGCTAATACATCAGTATTTCATTTCATTTTCATAACAAAAGCATATAAACAAGATCACTGAAAGAAATAGTATCACAAGAACAACACAGATTTATCCTGGGAAAACCCTAAAGGGAAAAACCCAACAAAAGCTTCCTCAATATAGATGCCCCAAAAGATAAAAGATAAAACCAACAAGGAGATCAAAGCCTGATCCTCCTCCTTCTCCAGCTACTCTTCTCTTCTCCACTAATGCGCTACACAAGTGAGAGTGTGTGCTTCAAATGAGGACTTCCACACCTCTATTTATATTCATCCATTCACTTTAATTATTAATTCCGACATGTAGACTTGAGTTAATCATGTAGGCTCGAGTTACACATGTAGGCTCAAGTAACCACACTGGGGTGCTAATGACCCACCTTTACAATTAGAGGGGACTACCTCATGACTCTTATTAGTTCTTCTAATTAGAAGCATCAGGGTACAAAGTAATACAAGTGGTTTTCCTGGTAGGACCATCGCGGACCACAAAAATATACATATAGAATATTCTTCGAAGTTACAATATTTCAACACTCCCCCTTAACGAGAAGGGTATTCTACAACAACATCAACAACAACATCAACAACAACAATAGTAGGAGAAAGATAGAGGACATCATCAACATCATCAGGGTAACACATCTATAAATCATTGGAAGCTTTTCAACATCATATAGTCTTCATCTTTCTCTTCAACAACAACAACACTTTGACCGTCAACATCATCATCAGTTCTTTATTCTTCAACTTCAATCTTAAGTAGCAACAACACCTTCAACACTTTTACCTTTCGATCAGCAATAGCTTCAGCACTTTGACCCTTTCGATCAGCAGCAACATTTTTAGCACTTTGACCTTTTGATCAGCAATATCTTTAGCACTTTGATCTTTCGATCAGCAACAACATCTTCAACACTTTGACCTTTCGATCAGCAACAACATCTTCAGCACTTTGACCTTTTGATCAGCAACAACTTCAGCATTTTGACCTTTCGATCAGCAACAACATTTTCAACATCATACTTTGATATTTCGATCAGAAACATCATCATCATCATACTTTGATCTTTCGATCAGAAACATCATCATCAAACTCCGATCTTTCGATCAAAAACATCATCATCAAACTCTGATCTTTCGATCAGAAAACATCATCATCATCATACTCTGATCTTTCGATCAGAAACATCATCATCACACTCTAATCTTTAAATCAGAAAACATCATCATCATCATACTCCAATATTTCGATCAGAAAACATCATCATCATCAAAATATCATCATCGTCACACTCTGATCGTTCGATCAGAAAACAACATCATCATCAAAATATCATCATCATCACACTCTGATCTTTTGATTAGAAAACATCATCATCATCATACTTTGATCTTTCGATCAGAAACATCATCATCATCAAAATATCATCATCATCACACTCTGATCTTTCAATCAGAAAACATCATCATCATTAGCAACAACAGTACAAAGACAAAGAAGTCTTTGGATCTCTTTTGGACTTAAAGTCCAGGGATGATGCAATCCTACCACATTCTCGACAACCGAATTTACCGGATTGATTACAAGATAATCAATCCCTATCACTTTAGGACTAAGTCCAAGGATGATGCAATCCTACCACGTTCTCGAGTACCGAAGTCACTGGATCCATTCTGAACCGAGGTTCAAGGATGATACAATCCTACTACGTTCTTGAGTACCGAAGTCACTGGATACGTTTTGAACCGAAGTTCAAGGATGATGCAATCCTACTACATTCTCGAGTACCAAAGTCACCGGATATGTTCTGAACTGAAGTTCAAGGATGATACAATCCTACTACGTTCTCGAGTACCGAAGTCACTGGATCCGTTCTGAACCGAAGTTCAAGGATGATACAATCCTACTACGTTCTCAAGTACCAAAGTCACCGGATCTGTTTTGAACCAAATTTCAAGGATGATACAATCCTACTACGTTCTCGAGTACCGAAATCACCAGATCTATTCTGAACCGAAGTTCAAGGATGATACAATCCTACTACGTTCTCGAGTACCGAATTCATTGGATCCATTCTGAACCAAAGTTCAAGGATGATACAATCCTGCCACTTTCTCGAGGACTGAAGTCATCGAATCCATTATGGACATATGTCCCAGGATGATACAACCCCTCTTCATTCTCGAGGACCGAGATCATCAGATCACTTTAGAGCAGATGCCTAGGGATGATACAATCCCACTACATTCTCGAGGACCGAAGTCACCAGATCCATTATGGACATATGTCCCAGGATGATACAATCCCTCTTCATTCTCAAGGACTGAGGTCACCGAATCACTTTAGAGCAAATTCCTAGGGATGATACAATCCCACTGCAACACCACTACTCCCCCTTTCGGGGAAGGTCTTTCTGAACAACACCAAGCTTGTCTCGAAAGTGTTCAAACTTTACCCGAGACAGAGGCTTCATCAATACATCAGCAACTTGTTCATCAGTACTCACATACTGGAGCTTTATGGCTCCCTTCTACATCATATCTCGAATGTAGAAATACCTAATTTCTATGTGCTTCGATCTATCATGGAATGTTGGGTTCTCTGTCATCTTTATACAACTTTGATTGTCACATAGAATCATGGTGGTATCCAACTTCAGGTTGAATATTCCTGACATCAGCTTTCGAAGCCATATGGCTTCACAACTAGCAGAAAGCTACTATATATTCTGCTTCGGCTGTGCTTAGAGCAATACTGGACTGCTTTCTGCTAAACCGTGAAATCATAGCAGATCCCAGACTATAACATCCGCCTGATGTGCTTCTTTTGTCTTAGGTACTTCCGGCCCAATCTGCATCCGTATAGCCATACAATACTTACTCATGGCTACCATCATAGTATAGACCAAAGTCTATAGTCCCTTTCAGATATCTCATTACATGTTTTGCAACTACTAAGTGAACCCGTCTAGGTTGAACTAGATATTGACTTAGAGTGTTCACAGCAAAACAAATGTCAGGTCTGGTGTTTTTTCAGTACATCAATGACCCAATGATCTGTCTGTATTGAGTCACATCTACTAACTCTGATGAGTCATCAGCTAATAGCTTCAGGTTGGAATCCATGGGTGTGGCCATGACTTTGCACTCCAACATATTGAATCTTTTCAATATCTCTACTGCATACTTTCCCTGATTGAGAAAGATTCCTTCTGAATTTCACCATACTTCCAAACCTAAGAAATAATGCATTAACCCAAGGTCTTTCATCTCAAATTCTTCTGCTAGTTTCTTCTTGCTTTCAATAATATGTTTCTCATTCCTTGTCAAGAATAAGTCATCCACATATAGTAGTAAGATGACAGGTTCATTTTCTACAACTTTGAGATAAAGGTTAGGATCAGCTTTACTCTTGGTAAAGCCCATGCTCGACAAGAAACTATCTATCCTTTCATACCAAGATCGAGGAGCTTGTTTAAGGGCACACAAGGCCTTCTTCAACTTGCATATGTGAGTATGTCTATCTTCAACTTCAAACCCTTGTGGATGTTCTATGTATACTTCTTCTTTGATCACACCATTCAAAAAAGTTGTTTTCACATCCATCTGGTGTAAGTCCCACTTCATCATGGATGCAAGTGCCATGATAGCTCTAATCGAAGTATACCGGGCTACTGGAGAAATTATCTCTTCATAATCAATTCCCTCTTTCTGAGAGAAACCTCTGGCCACGAATCTTTATTTATACTTCTCGATACTTCCTTCAGTTGCATGCTTTATTTTGTATATCCCGGTTTGGAGGATACTATACTCTTTCCTTCTAGCTTGGGAACTATATCCCAGACATCATTCTTCATTATTGACTGATATTCTTCAGTCATTGCTTCTTCCCATTCTTTCTTCTGTACTGCTTCTTCATAGTTTGTAGGTTCTTGATCTACAAGATCACACATCAAGGCTACATAGTTGGAAAAAGTATTAGGTTTCTTTCTTTCCCTTGTGTATCCTTCAAGAGCTCCATATCTTTCAGCCTCTCATATAATTTCTCTTGTCCAAGCAGGATTTCTCTTTCTTGATATCTCCATCATAGGGGGTTCTTGTGGTTCTGACATGTCATGTTCTTCAGGAGCTTCATCTTCAGGGAGACATGTAGTTTCTTCATTTATGGGAGGTGTCTCTTCTTCATACACTTCTTCATGTTGGCACTTCCTGGATCTCTTGAGGGCTGCCTCTTCATCAAATGTTACATCTCGACTGATTTCCATGTGATGGTATCAAGGAATGTAAATTCTAAATGCTTTGGATACTTCACAATATCCAACAAATATCCCCTTCTTTCCGGAAGGATATAGCTTGGTTCTTTTCTTTTTGGTATATGAATATATACTAGACAACCAAATATTTTGAGATGAATTACCTCAGGCTTCTTTCCCATGAACATCTCTTCTGGAGTCTTGAACCCAAGAGCACTGTGAGATATTCTATTCTATACATACACAACATTTCTTGCTACTTCTTCCCATAGTTGCATTGGAAGATCTTGATCATATATCATTGTCTTCACTGCCTCCATGATGGTTCTATTCTTTCTTTCTACAACCCCATTCTGTTGAGGATTGTAGGGGGTAGTTAGTTCCCTCTTGATTCTGGCATCTTTGCAAAATGACTCAAACTCTTTTGAGGTATACTCTCCTCCATTTTCTGATCGGAGTGTCTTTATTTTCTTGTCTGAAATATTCTCTATCAAGGCTTTGAATTCCTTGAATTTCTTAAACACTTCACTCTTTGCTTTTAGGAAGTATATCCAAGTTTTTCTTGAAAAGTCATCAATAAATGTGATATAATATTCAAATCCACTTAAGGATGTAAAAGACATTAGATCACATACATCTGAATGAATAAATTCCAACATACCTTTTCTTTTAGTTTCACTCTTCGGAAATGGATTCTTGATGTTCTTTCCCTTCGCACATCCTTTGCAAATGCCTTCATGCTTGATCTTCATATCTGGTAATCCCATCACTACTTTATTCACATGAGGTAGAGCATTGTAATTAATGTGGGAAAGCCTTCTATGCCATAGTTCACTAGGGTCAGTGGACTCATGAACAAAGGTTGTTTCCGAGTGCCCCTTGAGTTTATACAAGCCTCCTTCTTCTTCACCAATGATGATTGGATATTCAATATTCTTTCCTTTGGGCCACATGAGTACTTGGCCATCTTTGAAAGCAACTCTGATTCCTTTCTTATCTAAAGCTAATATAGAAATTAAGTTCTTCTTTATACCAAGTACATATAATACATCTTTCATCTTTAGAGGATTACCTAAATCAAGTTTGTAGCTTGCTTCTCCCACTCCTTTGATCGGATATTGATAGTCATCTCCTAGAGATACTTTCTGAGGAGAGCTATTTTCTTCAAGTTTGGACAGAGTTTTGTTTTGTCCTGTCATGTGCTTTGAAGCACCACTATCAATAAGCCAAGTGTCTTCTCCAGCTGTTACAGACCCAGAGAGTGCAGATAATAGTACATACTCTTCTGCATCTTCTTCTCTTGCTTGCTTTCTTGAAGGTCCTTCTTATTCTTCTTCTTCATCTTCATCTTCCGCTAGATTAGCATGATATCTTTTGTTGTTCTTGATCCTCTTTTTATATTATTGTCTCTTCATAGGACAATTTTGGGCAATGTGTCCTATCTTATCACAATTAAAACATTGAAACCCAGAGTAGTCTCTATTAGGAGGATTTTCTCTTACCTTTTGGATTCTTCTGGGAGGTTGAGACTCCTTGAAATTTATTCTCTTGAAATTAGATTGACCTCTTCTTATTTTGGTGTGAGTGGCTAGGGCTTGATCATCTGCTTTTAATAATGATTCCCTATTTATCACTCTAGTCTCTTCTTGAATGCAATCTTCCCATACCACATCAAACTTCATACTTTATTTTCTGGTACACATCATTTGAATAAAGGATTCCCAGGGTCTTGTGAGACCATTTAGAGCAGTCATAACCATTTCATCTTCATCAAGCTTATCTCCAATAGCTTCTAGTTTCTCTTTGATTTGAGAAACCCTTGTGAAGTAATCGTGGATGGATTCTCCATGACTCATCTTGGTGCTCTTCAATTGAGCTCTTAGATTCATCTTTCTGTTAATGTTCCTTCCCTCATACATTCTAGATAGGGAATCAAACATTTCTTTTGGAGTCTTCTTGGATGGCACTTGAGGAATCAAGTGACCCTTGATGGAGTCAGCAATAATCCTTTGTGCCCTAATCACATCCTTCCTGTGCTTCTCCTTGGCTTCAGCTTCTTCAGGTTCTTCAACTTATTCTTTGACATACTTATCAAGATCATTCTCTTGGAGAATGAGACCAATCCTATATTTCCATGCTCAGAAATTCTCTATGCCTTCTAGCTTGTCCTCAAGCTTAGTGCTTGGGGTCATCTTGTCAGAAAATCACAAAAAATTGAAATTTTGCGGAATGAGAAACTGACCTTACCAGGAGATGTGCTTGAATGAGGAGAGATGATTGGAGTGCTTGGATTCTGGAGATTCCAATTCTTTACCTTCCAAATCAGACTTGCAATATTCAGCTTCTGCAGCTTTCTGGTTTAGCAGTTTTCTAGTGCAGCTATCAAACTAGGGTTTGACTTTCTCGGAGACTCACACATCCAAAAACCTTGATTCCAGGCTCAAAAGATGCGATCTGGAAGGGCGCAACTTTCTATGCAAGCAGTTTTCTAAAACTCAAAAAAAATCCTGAAACCCTAATTTCTTCCAGGGAGAGAGAGAGAGCTATTTCACCTTGTGAAAGTTGTCCTAGTCAGGCTAGCTCTGATACCATGTTAAATTTTCATATTCTTAGATAATACATCAGCATTTCATTTCATTTTCATAACAAAATCATATAAATAGGATCACTGAAAGAAACAGTATCACAAGAACAACACAGATTTATCCTGGGAAAACCCTAAAGGGAAAAAACCGCAAAAGCTTCCTCAATATAGATGCCCAAAAAGATAAAAGATAAGACCAACAAGGAGATCAAATCCTGATCCTCCTCCTTCTCCAGCTACTCTTCTCTTCTCCACTATTGTGCTACACAAGTGAGAGTGTGTGCTTCAAATGAGGAGTGCCACACCTCTATTTATATTCATCTGTTCACTTTAATTATTAATTCCGACATGTAGGCTCAAGTTAATCATGTAGGCTCGAGTTACACATGTAGGCTCAAGTAACCACACTCGGGTGCTAATGACCCACCTTTACAATTAGAGGGGACTACCTCATGACTCTTATTAGTTCTTCCGATTAGAAGCATCGAGGTACAAAGTAATACAAGTGGTTTTCCTTGTAGGACCATTGCAGACCACAAAAAGATACATATAGAATATTCTTCGAAGTTACAATATTTCAACAAATGTAGAATCTAGTTTGTTTTCAGTTAGACTACTGATGTTATGCTTGAATGGTTTAGAATTATGATTCCTTTCGAAATTTTAATTCTGCACCTAATGAATAAAAAATCATCTATTTCTAGATTGTATTATGTCATCCTATAGTTAGACAGTTTACTATCTATTTGAATTATTTAATTCCAAAATTCTCTCTTAGTCTGTATTTACGAATCTGAATGAAGTATGGATCTCTAATATTTCTAGGAAATAGTTAATTTTTATCAGATTTATACCACTGTATGGTTTCATAAAAAGTTATAAGTATATACAGATAGAATACTATTCAAATTCTATACAAATATAATTATTTTAGGATATAATTCATGTTTATAGTATATATATGCATTACTCATTGCATGCAAATGGATTCCACTTAATCATTATACAACTCATAGGTTTCTGAGTAAAGTATTTAATTCGAATGAAAGTATACATATAAAATCATGAAAGTACAATGTTGATATCTTAAGTATACAAACATAGGAATAATCAAGTTAACTATTAAATAATCCACTTAGTAAGATTACAGAGATTGAGAATCGAGTCTCTTTAGGGTATTTTACTAAACAATTCCTCTTATAAATAAATCATAATACAACTATGGAATAGTTTTTCTAAGTATGAGTTAAAAGAAACATACAAATCAAGAATCCTAGTATATTAACATCCACAGAGCATATGCACGATAATAGAGGAAACAAAACAAATCTTTAAGTGATTGATATACTAGTTTCACCATTACATTCACGGCCTCAAAAGTTCAGTTACAACACCATCATCGCTAACTTCAATAGTCAAGTATTAAAACATAAAGATATTAACTCTAGTTAAGATATCATGACCCTAAGGGTCATATTCAATTAATGCGAAAAACACCATAATTATAGGGATGTAAATCCACAATGTGTCTACCCAAATTTATACAGAGACAAAGCCTCGATCAAGTATACATAAATTTACAATACACTACAGAGATTGTAAGATCGAGTCTCTTCAAGGTAATTACTTAAATTACAGTCTGTTGATAAATAAAACTAAACCAAAATGCAGATATAAATGCATGCATAATCATCCAACTGCATTACAAATCACCTCTTTCAACCATTGCTTAAATCAACGTTGTGGTTGTAAGCCCATGCTAAATTTCCATCAATACAATACAACAAGCAACATCACCTAGTTTCTTACCCTATGAAAATAGTAAATATTTAAACAAAAATAAGATAGACGTAAGACAATTTCCATTGGCTACCATCCACTACAAGATTTAAAAACCCATAATACAGACACGATGTTACCAACTACAATAAAACGTTTTAAATATATTGCATTAACCACTATATTAACTATCGTAATACCATAAATGATGGCTTCTGTTATGTTTCTTAAAATGAACATTCCATGGGCTTAAAACCTAAGAACTAGTTCCTTAGCAAAAATCGTATGGCTGAGCCATAGATAACTAAGTCCAATAAATCTTATAGAAATGGATGTAATTCCATCACAGATGGCTTCCACAATTATCAAATAAAAACCCTTAAATACAAACAACAATGGATTTGGAATAATACCATCAGATATGGCACCCAAAACCCCGTAAAAAGACATTAAACAATAAATAAAATACTACATGATACTCCAAGAATTGTCGAGGAAATGGTTGGTTAAACCCTGAGGGTGTTTTACAAATGTAGAGAACCAGCTTTAAGAACTGAACTTTTTATAGAGGTGGTTGTGCCCACAACCCAAGCAGTTGCCAAATTCTTTTACGTGCAGCAAACAAGCAGGGTTTAGAGTGTAGGATGTAACAAACTTTAAAAACTAATAAAAGGGGATTTTGTAAAGTTCGATTAGATACCTGTGCCCTTAAAACCGTAGGCCCGTGGGGAGGTGACCCTGTCACCTACCTCTCCAGTGCCTTCATCCTGCATATGGTTGCAAGTTACCATTAGTTCTAATGTTGGAAATATTAAAACAAATTGAAATGTTGTTATGGTTAAACCCTTACCTTGGCATTTGGCATCGAGGGACAAGGATCATCTCCTCCAGAGAACCCTTATCCCTCTGCAGCCTGAAAACCACTGAAAAATATCAATAACTATGAAAACAACTTTTGTAAACCATAAAGAACAAAATTTAAAGGACCAATCCTTCGCTAACCTGTTGAAATAGACTGGTCGCATGGATGAAAACATTTCTAGACTTGTTGAATCTCTGAGAGGTAGAATGGTTGAAGAATACTTCGAAAGAAGTTACCTCAAACAAATTCCATTAACATGGTAAACCAGACCAAGGGTCATGAAGAACAGATCTTGGCCTCAACCGGCCTTCGACCAAAAAACTTCACCAAATGAGAGATAAAGACAAAGTAAATGAGATTTTACGAAACCCTACGAGACCTTATGATCTCACCATCTAGTTGCAGGGCATATATCAAATCCTCATACCAACTCATAGCCTCATTGCGTTGTCAACTCGCAGCGAGGACAGTTCATTAAGTCAACCAATTACTATATTAAAATCATGGTCAAAACTTTATTATAACCAAATCATTACATACCAAAACCTTGGGACATGGATAGGAGCGCCCAATCATATATTACATGGTGGGAACCTTGACTACATTTTGAACCATAACCATATAAAATAACTCAATGATTAAACCTTGACATGTGTATTAGCGTATGCACTAAACATTCGTGGTGATAGGACTGGCATATAATTCCTTCGCAGTTATGCCAAGGTCCATACCCCTTCCATCATAACAATATA
>LPNX010442373.1:0-22507 GCA_001517045.1 Pseudotsuga menziesii
TTAAGAGACTAAATTGGACGAAAAAGGACCCCCCTGGAGTCTTCTTTGGCATTTTCAGACTCTCTAAATATGAAAGCACCAAGCGAGCATGTACTAGTTTGGGCTCGTTAAATCCACGGATCAGTGTATCAAGCATTATTTTTCCATCTCTTCAAGCTTGTTAAAAAATGAAGAGGGAACCGAGTTGGCTTTCCTGGACTCGGTAAAACTTAATAGGGAAGGAAAGGAAGAAGTTTTCTCTTGTTTTCAGTAATGGCAGCATGTCATCCTTGAACATAGCACTCTTTGCTTTCTGATATCCATGTTTCAGTCTACATCTGTGTTCAGCTATCACTTCGAGTTTTCTGACTCCTCCTCTTGTCCATTATACCTGGGGAATCTGATCATGTCTCCTACATGACAGATAAGTCTAGTTGTCCTATCTATCTATTATACGTTGCCTTGGGTCATCTCTGTGTCATGCTCACTGTTCAAGGATTCTTCCCACTATCTGATTTATAGCCTGATCCAATCACTGTTATATCTGTTATCCTTTTACTTGTGTCTACCTTCTTTTTCCCAATTCCTCGTCACCCTTGTGATCCGTTGGAGGATCTATTGCCTTCCCTATCACAGCATGGTTCAGTTTCAGCACTTCCTGATGACGAAGACCTAGACTTTGACAGTAGTACCTCTGTATTCAATTTCATCATTGGTGAACTCCTTTGTTTCAGTTGTCAATTATCATCTATTGGTTGACAAACTGTTGAATCCTCTCCATGTTCGACTTCAGCTTACCCTTATTCACATGGCTTGGATTGTACTTGGTTTTTTGGGATCCTGTATGAAGACCTTAGTTCCTCACTTATGAACTAAGTTGCGCAAGACTATGTCTAGTTTCTATCTCCAGCTTCCATATTTTTGAAGACTCATCATTATTGTATTGTGGCTTTGATCCACCTTTGTACATACGTGGTTTTACCCGTATTATATGATGTACTCTCATATTGTAAAGGAGGTAGTGTTCCAGTAAATTGAACATAGCATCCTCAGATATAGCTTTGTATATGACATTATTATGTATTGGTTTCAGGTACTCCTTTTGCTCCACTGGACTTCTGAGTTTCTCCAGAGTTATATATTATAATGTATTTCGGCCATCATTCCCCTCTAACCTCACACATTAGGGGGCATCTGTTATACAGCTGAATGGCACCTCTCCGTCCGAGTGCTGATATCCCTCATGTCGGCACACAAAAGGACACTTATGGATAGAGGTTTGCCCATTTCCACTATACCTTGGCTCATCAGGAAATACATTGCCTATATGCCCAACTGATTACTTTGCCATTTTGTGATTTTGAGTTGAATACGCGACTATATCTATTGACATGTCGCGCATCATGCGCGAGTCTCATGTTTAGCAGGTCGCGCATACTTGTATGCGCGGGTTGCCTTTGTATAGAGTCACGTATCATACGTGGTTTGTATTACTACAGACCCGCGTATTCCTTCCTCAAAATTAATATTTAAAAACATGAGTTATTGGGAGATTTGTTTACTCATTTACCTTAATCCCATTAACTACTATAACCTCCCTAACCTTCGAGAACTACCTCATTTCCTTCAGATAAATAGAGGCCTTGGGGAGGGTGTTAGAGGATATAATTGGAGAGCAAAGTTATGCTGGTGGATTGTCTACAGAATCTTTGGAGCAGAGAAACTCAGAGTCCTTTGGTGACAGAGGAGTCCCTTGTTCAGACATTGGGTTGTAACCTAAACTCCCTCTATTATTGTTAATAAAGCAGAGAACTTCTTCCATATTGTGTTTCATGTGTTGTGGATTGGTAAATGTTTACATTTCATTATAATATATGATTTGCTTAAACTGCATCTTTATATATGAATCATACTGTATTTGGAAGAATCTTTGTTAACAGGTGAAGGAGGAACTATCTTGGAGACTTGGGAAGAGGAACAAAGGAGGAAGAAGATAGCTTGGATCAACCTTCGTTTAATACAAGTAAGTCTTGCTACTTTCCTATTTCCTGTTTTGTACTTTCATAAGTCAAATTGTCTGCAAGTGTTAGAGTATGTTGGTAACCCCCAGACCTAGGTTATTAGGTGAATTATCCATTACAACACATGGCCACATGGCCATTGGTGCCATTCCTTTATCTTTGCATGTACAAACCTTATTTTCCATTACATTACCTCTACGCGTACAGGCCTTTGTTGTCATTGCATTTCTTCTGAGTGTGAGATCTTCGTTGCCATTGCTTACTTCTGTGAGAGCTTTCCTCTGTGCACTTGTTCACTTGTGAACTATGTCTAGTTTAACAGTGTGGTCTTGGTTCTGGCTTCATCATGGCCTTGGTTTTCGGCTTGAACAATCTTGTCAAGGTTTCTTGATAGTATCTCTGCTCATTTGCTCATATATAAGGGCTGAGCCATTTTGTCATGGTGATAGGGTTGCTCCCTTCCATGTCAGATATGAGTGCTGGCCATTCTGTCGAGTAGGATAGATGTAAGGGCAATTGCCATTCTAGGAATGGAGGCACCTGGTCAGTTACTAGGATAACTCAGTGTAGGACTAAGTAGCCATTCTGATGTGATAGAGGGATGTGTTCCCACTTGATCAGATGTAAGGGCTGAACCATTCTGTCATGGCTAAAGGATTAAGTTCCTTCCATGTCAGATGTGAGTGTTGGCCATTCCGACGAACAGGTCGGATATAAGTGCAGTGCCATTCCGACATGGTGAGAGGATTGGTTCCTTCCATGGTCGGATGTAAGAGCTGTGACATGGTGAGAGGATTGGTTCCTTCCATTGTCAGGATGCCACATCCATCATGAAAAAGGGTTGGCTTTGTGAATACTCATCTATTTTTAAAAAGGACTAGCTCTGAAGTGGTTGCCACATCTGGTATGAAAAAGGACCAGCTCTGTGATGCCTCATCTAGTATGAAAAAGGACTAGCTCTGGGAAGACACATCCAGCATGAAAAAGGGCTGGCTCTGTGAATACTCATCTAGTTTGAAAAAGGAATAGCTCTGAAGTGGATGCCACATCTAGTATGAAAAAGGACCAGCTCTGTGATGCCTCATCTAGTATGAAAAAGGACTAGCTCTGGGAAGACTCATCTAGTTTGAAAAGGGACTAGCTCTGAAGTGGATGCCACATCTGGTATGAAAAAGGACCAGCTCTGTGATGCCTCATCTAGTATGAAAAAGGACTAGCTCTGGGAAGACTCATCTAGTTTGAAAAAGGACTAGCTCTGAAGTGGATGCCACATCTGGTATGAAAAAGGACCAGCTCTGTGATGCCTCATCTAGTATGAAAAAGGACTAGCTCTGAGATGGTACATCCAGTATGAAAAAGGAATGGCTCTGTAAATACTTTCGATGACGAGTAGAATCATGAGATAACACTAGTGTTGATCCAGATTGAGTGATGATCCAGATTCAGTAATGATGATCCAGCAGTAAAGATCCAGATCGAGTGATGATCCAGATCCATCCCAGTGATGATGATCTAGATCGAGAGATGATCTAGATTGAGTGATGATCCAGATCGAGAGATTATCCAGATCCAGATGACTTGAAGATGAAGATGACTTAAAGATGAAGATGACTTGAAGATGACTCAAAGATGAAGATGATCCAGTTGATACAGAGAAGAAGACCAGTGCTGAAAATTTTGTTGAAAGAATACCTTCCTAGTTAAGAGGGAGTGTTGATGTATATGTAAATTCGGAATGTATTCTTCTATGTATATTATGTATTGTAACCCGATGTTTATTCTGGGATGTTTCTATTATGTATTTGAGTCATGTGGTCATGCCCCGATGTTCTGATCAGGAGGATTAGTAATGTAAACAAGTCATGTCAAGTCATTAGGTAAGTCCCCACAGTTTCGGGGCACTTGAGTTATTATACACTAATTAAGGTGTAGGCTCAAGTAGTAATTATTAGGTTGAGCCTATGTGTGAAATGGCAATTCAAGTGAACGGATGAATATAAATAGAGAGTGTGAGTCTCTCTATTTATCACTTGTGACACACATCATTCACTCTCTTAAGTGAGGCGCACTTGTGGAGGAGGAAATATACTGGGACTAGAAGGCCACTCCTATTGGGAGATATCTTACTGTTTTGGTGCTAATTTTATCTCTAAGGAAGTTGCGGGGTTTTCTCCTTTATGGTTTCCCCGAGGAAAAATCTTTGTGTCTCTTTTCTCTTGTGATGTGCTTATGTTTTATTGTTGTGCTTGTTATTCTCTCAGTGAAAAGATCCTAAGATCATAATGCTAGCTTAATTGTTGAAAAACTAACAAGTGTTACAGAAGAAGATTCAGTATTCACATACTGATGTTACAGAAGAAGATTAGGTATTCACATATTGATGCTACAAAAGATGATTTAGTACTCACATACCGATGTTGTAGAAGATGATACATTATTTACATACTGAGGTTGCAGAAGATGATCTAATATTCTCATAATGAGATTGATGATGAAGATGCATGATGTTGTTCCAAAATTTCCTATGACATATAGAGATTCACCAGTTAGTTGTACATTTGTAGTGGTGGTTTCTGTTGATATAGAATACTTTCCTAGTTAAGAGGGGGTGTTAAAGAAATGTAACTTCAGAAGATATTTGATTCTGATTTTATTGTATTCCTTCATTCATAGATGTCCTTTATGTAATTGGTCATGTAAAATTCATGAGGTAAAACCTCAGTTGTAAGTCATAGAAGTAGTACTCACAAAATTAATATATAAAATGTATTTTGAGTCTTTCTAGGTAGGTCGTCCCTAATTAGAGAACCTGTAGTACCTAGTTATTTATTTGAGTCACTCGCCTAATGAATATAAATAGGAAAGGTACCTCTCTCATTCATACACACCTTACACTCAAGCATTGCGCGAGCGAGAGAGAGAGAGAGAGAGAGAGAGAGAGAGAGAGAGAGAGAGAGAGTATTGTGGAAGAGGAGCAAATATTCTTATTGTTGGGGTTTTCAACTATACTTGGTCGAATTCTATATAGAGGAAGTTTTGTTTGGTTTTCTCCCCCATGAGGGTTTTCAAGGATAAATCTATTTGTTCTTTTGTGTTGTTGTGCTTGTCTTTCTTTCAATGATCCTTTGCTTATGGTTATGATGTTATGAAGCTAAAAAAATTTAGATCTTCTATAACCATTACAAATATAACAAGTTATGGGTTGTATTTAAGCTCTTTCCCATCCCTATTATAAATAAAATATTGTCGAGCAAACTTGGTTCCATTCATGCTCGTAAAATTATTTGAATGATCATTCAGTTAGTATAGGTTTATCCTTTTTCAGCATGGTTGGACTACCTATGAAAAATAAGTTGTTTTTCCCATTTAGGTTGGGAGAGCTCTCCTTTATACAAATTTATCATTTTTTTAGACTTAGTAGACTATTGTATGAAAAAGAGACCCATTGGATTCTTCTTCATGTTTTCAGTCTCTCTAAACATGAAAACCACATTGAGCACTTACTGTCTTGGGATTGGAAAAAATCCATGATACAGTATCATACTAAGCATACTTCTATCCCTTATTTGAGCTCCTTAAAATTTAAATAAGGCCCAAATGATGCCTCTCAGTGCCCACCTATATTGCATACAGTCTCACATTATGGGAGCATTCCCCCTCATTCAATATCCTTTATTCAGAGTACTCTATGATGAGTCTCCCTTGGATCCCTTGGATATCACTTATCCAGTACCTTCCTTAAGTATATCCCATTGTAGTCATCTCCTTGGTTCCACAGCTATGATTCCCTCCTCATGAGTCAGTGCCATTTGCTAGCAGGTCAACCCTGTCATTATACTCTAAACAAATGAATTTTGAGTCCCATGTACTCCCCTACCCCTATTCCCCATTCAGTGTCTCAATCCCATTATTATTCCATATCTTTGGTTGTCCCCCTTGTGCTTCTATTAAGGAAACCTTATTTCCTTGGTAGTTGCAAGTCTCCCTCTGTCGACATTAACACATTTATTTCATAGGATATACCCATAGGTCCATGTATATTTGTTTCATCCACCTCATTGATGAGTCACTTGGACCCATTGAAAGGATTCCTTAGTGTCGTTTATGTTGGTTTGGTCTCATGTGCTCGACTTCAACTACATAATAGTCATGCATGGTATTGTTTCCTTCATTATCTGGTCAAAGACCTTAGTTGTCACCGACTCTTCCACATTGGTGAGTCTCTTTCGGACCCATACAGTTTCATTCCCTTTATGACATCCAGGTTGTGTTGGTGA
Source organism: Pseudotsuga menziesii (assembly GCA_001517045.1). NCBI lineage: Eukaryota > Viridiplantae > Streptophyta > Pinopsida > Pinales > Pinaceae > Pseudotsuga > Pseudotsuga menziesii. The sequence continues at coordinate 6,278 of LPNX010442373.1, forward strand.
GAATGTTCGGAAGCCCCTTAGTATCATTATTTTGTATATCTATAGTATCAGATATCATTTATTGTAGCTCAGAGATTTCGACTCTCGATTAGTGAGTCCCTGTAGTTTTGTACACCATTATATTTAGTAGAGAATTAGTTATTGTGATATTTCATTCCAAGAGAATGCCATTTTTTCCATGTACATGTTCTTCATATCAGTATTTGTATTCATCCTCCTATTGTGGCCACCATTATGTACTACCAGTTATATCTATTGATTGTATCCCTTTGTTTGAGCCTTGGTCCCCATTTTTATCTATTAAGAGATTGATATGAGCATGGGTATGCCCACCTCATCCATATATATGTCTGAGATTGTATGTACCTCATCCATTTTGAGAAGAAATACAAAACAAAAGCCACTACAGTTTGAACTAGGAGACTCCAACTCTCTATGGTTCTCTCCAGTTTCTCCATCGTTGTCACCATTTCTCCCTTGGTCCTATGATGTTTGTTGGCCATATAATGAGATATTTCCCTCACACATCATAAGGCAATCTGTTAACACCAAAAATTGTCCACGTATCTCTCTATGGTCAACACCATAATTATACATCATAATCTTGTCATTATTCCCTCCATTTTAACCTTGACAATTAAATTCCCTCCAAATTGGTAAGAGTAATCATTATTCCTTCCCTCATAAATACAAGGAATATTTGCATTTATTGCAACAAAACCCCAATCTCTCAAAAAAGGACCAAAAAACCCTAAAATGAAAATGGGTCAAAAACCATGGACTAACACCATGCACTACATAAAACTGTGGTTCAATACCATGGGAAACAAAATATTGGATCATCTTATAAATACATAGTGAAGGTTCCCCACAAACACCTTTTGTTACACTTTTCATTTTTTTACTTTTAGTCACACTTTTATCCATCATATTTTTTCCATTTTTCCACATCACATTGTATGTTGAGTTTACTCCATACAATCCTTGATTCCATTCCCATTGACAACCCTACTTGGAGAAAATCAGAGAACCAGATCGTCTAATCCTTTGGAACAAATCCTCAAATGGCTGCAGTGGCCCATTTATAAAGGTTTGTTGCATTGTTTTGTTAAAATAAAATATAAAAATATTGTTTTTATCATTTGTTAAGTAATTCAAGGTTGAATGCTTTCCCTTGCACCATGAACTCTACCTCTATATCCCTTTGATCTAAGGTTGGTACTTTTGCACGTAGACAGAGAGAAATATCCACTACAATGCGAGTGAGTTGTAACCCACAAATTTCAAATTTAATATGCTCACCTAGCCACTCCAAATAATTGCATAATTTTATTCCTATAAATTCCCTTTAAGACTCATGCCTTCATTTCACACCATAGTTTGAAGCAGTACAAGAAATTGCTTAAATTATAAATTTTCTACTAATGTTCCCCATCGAATAACCAACAATGGTGGAAAATAGATCGTCCACAAAAAATAAGCTAGAAAGCCACTAAACTAAAAGCTAAAATGCAGCAAGAAGAAACCACTATGACCCCAATCGAAGCCAGAATACACAGAATCATAAAATCAAAACTTGACGAACCAAATTGGGAAAAGTAATATTTGTAATTAAAATATTGGGAAATATAAGATGAAAAAAATGGATACAACTTGTTCACAAACTCACCATATCAACAATTCAAGGGTACTTAAATGCACCCTTGTTAGCACCATTTGACATCCTAAAAGAAACCATTTCAAATTTCATCGCGAGTAGGTACTATGATAGAAAAATATGGATAGATGAGGCCATCCCTATCACAAATTCACTAACTAGTGCAATCATCGACCTTTCTCACAATGGAACTATAGTCCCATTGTTGATATAATACCCCCTGAATTAATATTTTTTGTTAATTATGCTAGAAAATACTTTAATTATTATTTTATTATTTTTATTATTTTGACAAAAAGTCAAGAATAAAGAATTTTGTAATAAACACATTTTTATTTAATAAAATGCCGAGGGGGACAAAAGTGGAGAGAGTTGTTGAAGAGTGTTTGTTGACCCACAAGAGGAAAAAGGAAAGTGGCAGAAATCACTGAGTGAGAACTGAAGATACAGGAGGCATCATCCCCAAAAACCAAGTCACAACTCCTAGTTGAGTGCTAAAGAGAAGGAGGCTCTTGAATGACCAATTCCTAGGAAAAATACTATATATTAGTATGTCCATGAGTAGTAGGAGGCTAGCATTGGACGTGAAATAACATTTGTGAAATGCAAGAGATGGCGCATTGAAATATTTTTCTCTTGTGGTTCAACGAACAGGCTCAAGGGTTCTGGAGCAAGTAGCTTGGCTTCTATGGGAATTGGTTGGGAGGAACAACTTCTCCACTTTTTTTTCCCTAGTGTTGGTGCCAGGTTTACACTTTATAGTTTAATTTCTGTAGAATATGATTAAATCCTAGATCTGCAGTAGGTTAATATAAATTCTAAATTGTTTTCGGCTAGCTTACTGTTTTTATACTTGTACCTAATGGAATGAAATAATTTAATTCTAATATGTACTGTATAATCCTATATTTGACTGTAAATATCCTATATGCATTATTTTCCTAAATTTACCTCAATCTACAATTTTAGAATTGAAGTCTCGACCGAATCTATGATCTCTACTTATAGTATAGATCTTCATTTTCCAAGCAAGCAAATAAACTCCATATAGGAACGACACTATCGTAAATTATTACATAGTAAATGCCTTATTTATACTATATAGATCCCCTAATCCACTTAGTGCTGCATAGATACATGATTATTAAATCATGAATAAAGGAAAGAAAATATTACAGGAAAATAGATAACCTCCAGCTCTGTTGATTTTAGAAACCCCAAATCAAGCCGAACCATGTCTCCACACATTGAATAGAAATGTAAAGGCCACAGGATTGAATCCATTCAATGTATGTAATAAATATAGCTACATATTAAAGATCTACATCGTATATCCCGGTAGTTATACATTACATACAATATTGTTCTCTTAACGATCTCTTACATATCTCATCATTCTTTATAATGAGAATTGTGCATACAACCAGTCAATACACAAGGAACATGAATATGCTAAATATTGTTTTATTTCAAGATATCTCAGACCTTAAGGGTCAATATGTTCAAACACAACCAACACCGTAAAGGTAGGTTCGTAAGTCCACGTTGTCGCTACCCATATTATTCAAAGGGAGAGCCTCAAGTCTTTTATACATTATATCTCATCACTTATAGAGATAATGGATCACATCCTGTAATTTAGCTAAATGCTTAAAACCCAAAATAACACTTAAAGAATCACATTTTCAAACCTTTAGTCTAATTGCAGAAGGTTTATTTATAAAGAGTTAAAATGCATTCCGCAATAAGCATTGCAGAAAGCTAATTGCAGAAGGTTAATTTATAAAGAGTTAAAATGTGTTCCACAATTCACAATACACATTGCGGAAATCTAATTGCAGAGGGTTAATTTAGAAAGGGTTAAAGTTCATTCCACAATCCACATTGCGGGAATCCAATTACGGAAGGTTAATTTATAAAGAGTTAAAATGCGTTCTGTAATACGCAATCCACATTGCGAAAATCTAATTGTGAAAGGTTAATTTATACAGAGTTAAAGTATGTTCTGAAATCCGCAATCTTCATTGTGGAAGGGTCCTTATAGAAAGAAAATTAACTTACCAAATCAGGATTAAAAAGGTTAAATAAATTGAATCCTAATTGTCAGAAATGGGTTATGAGATGTTGGGGCTCGGACCTTCAAGGTCCTTAATTTTGGCAACTCCGCAGTTTTGGTGCGAAGCTTGTAAGCGGAGTTGTGGTCCAAAATAGTCTTAGGGGCTTCGGGGTTGGGTCGAAGCCCCTCCTTTTGTAAATGTCCAATGGTTTTTGGGTACCCATGGTTTAAGCCCATGGTATTGTAATAGTGCACTTGTATAAATATGCACTTATGTAATGGAGTCAAAAAATAATCTTTTGTGTTATGATGATGATGTGATGTGAAGAAGCTAAGGTCTATTTTTGGGTTTAAGGTTAAGTCCCAGCTGAGTGCATAGAGGGTTTTGGAAGAAAGGTTCTGTAGCTAAGTGTGCAGTTTTGGGCTGTTGAGAAGATCTGCAGCTGAGTGCGCAGATCAGAACTGTGTTGTTTGTAAATTATTGAATATAAACGTAGTTCTGTGGACGTAGCCCCTACCCTAGGGGTGAACCACGTATATCTTGTGTTGTGGTGGTTCTTTTTATTGTTTTTCTGTTATTTTTTTATGAATTTGATAAGTGTATGAATGATAAAGTAAGATAAATTGCTAAGTATTAACTTCGCTGTGAATTCCCAGTTAAGGGTTAAACAAGAAACTGTCTTTTTATCTAAACTGCGAAGCTATTTAAGTGAATGTCGAAGCTTTGTATTGCATGATTATTCTTTGTTAAGGATAAAGGTACAGTAATATCCCTCTTTCGCCTACAGAAACCTAATTCTGCGGCACCCCATAGTTGTTTCGGGTGAGACTACAACTTGTTCGCTGGTTGTTGTCGAAAGGGCCAACATTGTGGGTCTGTTTGTTGGTGTGAAGATAAAATCATAAGGACCCGGGTCTGCCCCAGCCTCCCAACAAATTGGTTCCATTGCCGGTTGAACCAGTATCTGCTTCAAGAGGGATCTACGTCGTACCTGAAGGGATATGTTTTGGAGGCCCTCAGTAAAAGAAATCAGTGACTGGGTTAAAGATACTTATCTAAAATTTGCTGAACAAGAGAATAAGGACCCTCGTCGTAGCTCAGACGACTTCTTGCAAAGGTACGTTTTTACTGATATTTATGAAATTTTCTTTGCTAGTATCCACATAGAATTGCACCAGTGGTTATCCAAGTTGACAGAAAGAAAGACAAACTTCAAAGAAAATCAGTCTCCTAACTGGACCCCAGAAAGAATTAAGCTGTTGAAAATGTGAACAACGCGGTATCAAGAGTTGTTGACTTCTGGACAATGCGAACCCTTGAAGCATTTGTGATGGAGTTCGCCATCGACACACATACTTCTTTCAGCGAAGAAAAAAGATAGTTTTTCAAAGGACCAAGGGGTAAGTACCTGAATTCATTAAGTCTGAAAATTAAAATGCTCTTGGCTGAGAAAATCATATTGCTTATCCAATCAAATTGCTAGATTTATTGCTACTAACCTATGTTTGGAAGCGAAAGTGACTTCGACGAGCAAAGTGGTTTGCTTCACAATGGTAAAATATACAAGGGAACTCCTGGATCCTATATCCTATGCCAGAACACCAATTATACCTCATTAAGTCCAAAAGACTCTGAATCTAAAGAAACCCCTTTTGTTGGAAACCCGCCTATAACTCCGCAGCGAAGATTTGTTATCCCTGAGAACCTTTCGCGGTCTGAAAGTAACCCTAGCCCGAGTAGTCCTGTCGCAGGTCAGTCTACCTCAGTAAGTTCCCTTCCTCCCATTACCAGTCTCCCCTCTATTACCAGTCTTCCTCCTCCTCCTCCCCCTCCTCCTCCCCCTCGATTCACTATGGCCCATGTGAATGATGATATCAAGCTCCCAATCTTTAAAGGAATTGGATGAGAGGATATAGAGAAGTTTTGGTTCTTATGCGAAGCTGTTTCGACTGCTAAGAATATTATGGATCAAAATACAAGAAGAGGGAAGCTGGTCACCTCTTTCAGAGACCGAGCTTTGACCTGGTTTATGAATTTTTCCAGTACTCAGAACTATACCTTGGATGATATTAAAAAAGCAATGATCAAAGAATTCAAGAAGCCTAAATCAGAGTCACAGTGTATAACTGAACTAAAAGAAATTCAGCAGAAGCAAGGTGAATCAGTTTGGGACTTTGATCAGAGGTTCAAGGTTCTGTTGGATCAAGTTAGTTTCACTATTGGACCAGAACAACATAAATAATGGTTCATTGCAGCACTATTTCCTCATATCAAGACTCCACTTATGCAACAGAAGGTTGCTGATCAGCAAGAGGTGTTGGAAATTTCTATGAAACTTGAAACAACTCCTGTTGGAGATAATTTTGGAATAGCCCGGATACAGGCACAGTTAGCAGAAATGGATTTGGAGCTTCATGACATGAAAAAAGGGAAATCTATTCGAGAAGAGGTTTGGTGTACACGATGTAAGACAGAAGGTCATGACAAAGAATAGTGTCCTGCATTAATAAATTATTTGAATACTGGTGCATTGAACCCGTTTAACCTTAATGTCCTATATTGTGAGATCTATAGAACAACTGGCCAGCATCGACCTGAAGATTGCTATCTTCTGCAGAGATATGTTCAAGTACCTAAGAATCCCTACTACAAGTTATGTAAGTCAGTTGGACACAATGAAGACGAATGTCGCATTTTTGACCTCATGAGAGAGCGAACCTATGATGCTTATAGGGTACAAACCGATTCACAAGGAAATGATGGATATGGTTATCGTGGTGGTACACCAGGTCGAGGTAATTTCATAGGTCATGGTCATGGCGGTATGCTTGGAAGAGGACGGGGCCAGATTATTTGCTATAATTGTAATCAGGCAGGACATGTAGCTAGAGACTATCATAACCCAACTATGGCATGTCGATATTGTAGAGCAGTCGATCATGTGATTGAGCAATGCCCACAGTTGATAGCCAAGATACAAGAAATAAATGGCACTCCTACTCGGAATGTTCAGATGATTGCTGTAGAGAAAAGACCTGTCCCGGCCCTTAACATTGTTACAAGGAGTGGAACTACGACGCAGGTGCAGAATAAGGGGAAATAGCCTGATGAGGCTTGTGTCCATAAGACCCCAAAGAAAATTCCATCCTTCAATGTTGGAAGAGAAAAAGGAACATTTATGGAAGCTAAAAAAGACTTTGCTGATTCGAGAACATCAGTAGCAACTACGCAAAAGCATCAACAGTAGTTACAGTTTCAAGAAGCTTCGCTGGCTCAAGTAAGTACATTGACATCATTTTTACAGAGTTGTATGAAGCTATTAAGAAATTAGAATGCTTTGAATGAGTTACAGAAATTTATTGCGTCTTGTGCACCTCAGTGAAGCTTTGATAGAGGAAAAACTGTTAATAGAGTTAGAAGGATTGGAGGAGAAATGAGATTGCATGCTCAGATAGGAGATTATGACATGACTGATATCATTTTAGACCTGGGATCAAAAGTGAATGTCCTAACTAAGAAGACATGGTAACAAATGGGAAAACCTACGCTTGAATGGTCCCCTATATAGTTGAGATTATCCAATCAGCAGAAGATTGTGCCCTTGGGAATATTCCCTATTGTACTAGTGGATATTGATGGAGTCGGTACCTTAGCAGATTTTGAAGTAATTGAAATAATTGATGATAGAAACCCCTATCCATCATTGCTAGGAATTGAATGGGCACTAGACAATTATGCAGTAATCAAACTTAAGAATAGACAGATGACTTTGAAGGAAAAGGCTTGAGAGTCATAGTACCGTTGGACCCTTCTCAAGGAGAAAAGTATACAGAGCCAGTTAGAAATGAAGATCAGGATGTTTTGGATCATATTTACAGCATCACAGCTAAAGAAGAATACTATGTTAACCCTACTGCTGAAGGTATAATGGATTGGCAGTGTGATAGTTCTTGCATGACTGATTCAGACGAAGGCCTAGAAAATTGGCAAAATCGACTTTATGAGCTACATGGACATCGATGTGCAAGAATTACTAAGTCTATCAAATGGGTTGGCTCACAGACAAGAATCTTACCTACTTTTGATGGCTTGATAGACCCAGAATATTTTATTGTACAATTCTTAGAGCAAGTACCGGATTCACAGAAAATGGAGACTCTAGATTTAGTGTTCAGAGTCACAGCCACTAGATGGTGGAATGGTCATAAAAAGTATATTCATAGTTGGAGCACTTGTCAAAAGTTTCTTTGCCTGAGATTCATGGATCAACCTCAGGAGGTACGAAGTAGATTTAATGGTAAGAATATCCCTTAGGAACATTTGGAGCAGTGTTATGAAGCATGGAAGCATGTACCTTGTGAAGAATGGGTACATAGGTTTGTACACACTCTGGAACCTGTAGCAAAGAACTGGTATGCGGAGGTGGAGCTTCACCATGGTACTGTAAGTTGGGTTAGCCTTCCTGATAGTTTTGTGCTCACATTTTCTCTTAATGAGGTTTTCCCTGCTTTGGACGCAGCTATTAGGTTGATCCATACTACGGTGTTTGATGACAAAGAAATAGTCGAGTACCAACTTGATTGGAAGGAACAAGAAGCTAATGCAGTAGAATGCTATAACCTCGCCATTGATGAAGACGATGACCCTCGCAACATTAATATTCCTGAGTCAGAAGGACATTGCGAAGTACACGGACCAGCAGTTGAATCACCTGAAGTAACTCAGCCCTTGAAGAAAAGGAAAGTAAACATTGGATCAGAAGAAATGCCTAAGTACGCTACCAGTGGAGATTATTGGGACGAAGAAATGGTGAGAAAAGTGACTGAACTCCTCCATGAGTATCAGGACTTATTTCTGACAAATTTCTCAGAAATGAAAGGTATCCTTGGTGATATAGGAGTGATAAAAATACCTTTGAAAGCTAATGCAAAGCCTGTGAAGAAGTGTCCTTATAGGCTGAACCATAAGTATAAAGAAAAAGTCAGGATGGAGCTAGATAAGATGCTCACTGCAGGAATCATTGAGCCTGTCAAAGAGTCTGAATGGGTCAGCCTTATGGTGGTACAAGAAAAGAAGACCAAGGGAGAAATCAGAATCTGTGTTGATCTGAGGAAGCTGAATGATGCCTGTTTACATGATCCTTTTCCTACTCCATTTATAGATGAAGTTTTAGACAATGTCAGAGGTCAAGAAGTGTATTCTTTCACTGATGGATTTTCAGGTTACCATCAGATCATAATTGCTCCAAAGGATCAACATAAAACAACCTTCTCTACAGAAATGGGATCTTTTCAGTATACTGTTATGCCCTTTGGATTGAAGCATGCCCCTGCTATATTTTCCAGAGTAGTCATATCTGCATTTAAAGAATTTATTCATAAGTTCTTGGAAGTTTACTTTGATTATTGGACTATCTTTGGTTTATTGAAAGATCATATAGCCATTTTAAGACTTATGCTAGACAAGTGTAGACAGCATCAGATTTCATTGAACCTGAAGAAGTGTCTCTTTTGTGCACCTTTTGGAATTCTGCTAGGTCACATTGTATGCAAGCAAGGATTGATGGTGGATCCTATGAAGATAGCCATTATTGTGAACTTGCCACCTCTGAATTCTGTTAAGAAACTTCGCACTACGCTTGGTCATACTGGATACTACAGGAAATTCATTAAAGGATATGCTCAGATTACAGCCCCTATGGAAAAGAAATTGAAGAAAGATATTAAGTTTGAGTGGACACCTAAATGTCAGGAAAGCTTGGATATTTTGAAAGAAAAGATGGTAACTGCCCCTATCTTAGTATTCCCTAACTGGAGTAAGGAGTTTCATGTTCATGTCGATGCATCTTCCATTGCTTTAGGTATAGTATTGGCTCAGTCAAGTGAAGGTAATATTGATCACCCTATTGCTTTTGCAAGTAGAAAATTGTCCATAGTAGAAAATAATTATACTACGACAGAATGAGAAGGTCTAGCTATGGTTTATGCATTCCAGAAATTTCGACATTATTTGTTAAGATCTCATTTTAAGATGTTCTCTGACCATTCTGCTTTGAATTATTTGGTTAACAAGCCTGTGTTAGGTGGAAGGATATGCAGATGGCTGATTTTGTTTCAGGAGTATGACTTTGAGATCATAGTTAAGCCCGGAAGACTTAACCTGGGGCCTAACCACTTATTGAGGATCGAGTCAGGAGAAGAGCCCACTAGTTTGGACAAAGGTCTCTCTGATGCCCAGTTTTTTTCCATCGAGATGGTTGATGACTATTTTCAGGATATTGTTCAGTACTTGTCTACAGGTTTTGCACCCTCTGAGATGAAAACATAGTAGAAGAAGCAGTTGGTGGTTAGAGCAACTGACTTTACCTTGATAGTAGGATAGCTATATAAGATGGGACTAGATGAAATACTGTCCAGATGTGTCCTAGAGCATGAAAAGCCACTTATTCTAGATGAGGCACATTCTGGAGTAGCAGGAGGTCATTATGCAGGAAAATCTATGACACAGAAGATTCTGATAGCTGGATTGTGGTGGCCTACGATTCATAAGGATGCAAGAGAGTATTGCCACAGCTGTGATATCTGTCAGAGGGCAGGCAAACCATCTAGGAGGGATGAGATGCCTCTGGTTCCACAGGTAACTTTACAAGCATTTGTTAAGTGGGCTATTGATTTTGTTGGACCAATCAATCCCCCTACAAAGAAATATGGAGCAAGATACATTATTACAGCAACTGATTACCTTGCTTGTTGGGCCGAAGCTCAACCAGTCAAGGACTGTAGCGCTGCTACAGCTGCGAAGTTCATATTAGATAATATCTTGTCGAGGTTTGGGTGTCATAGAATTCTTCTGAGTGATCAAGGATCACATTTTCTGAATAAGACTATTGAAGCATTGACCGAAGAATTTCAAGTATATCATCAGAAGAGTACCGCCTACCATCCTCAAGCAAATGGCACTTTCGAAGCCTTTAACAAGATTCTTGAGCACACTATTAGTGAGCTCTATGTAGCCCCTCATTAATGAGGCCTTGGAGTTGAGCACTGCTACGAAAAACCAACTCAAAGTATTGAAGGAGTATGATGCGTTTGCACAGGAAAAGGCCAACGAAGCATCTGCAGCAACATTGCAGGAGATAGTGGAGAAAGAGCAAGAAGCTGAAGATATCATGCGCAGCCTCAACAAGCAGTTTACTATCTTCACCAACAAGATTCTTGCACCCAAAAAGTAGCAGAGTGTCCCGGGACAGGACACGGGTGAGTCTTAGGGGCTTGTTGGGGCTTGGACCTTGAAGGTCCTTAATTTTGGAAACTCTGCGGTTTTGGTGCGAAGCTTGTAAGTGGATTTTCGGTCCAAAATAGTCTTAGAGGCTTCGTGGTTGGGTCAAAGCCCCTCCTTTTGTAAATGTCCCATGGTTTTTGGGTACCCATGGTTTAATCCCATGGTATTGTAATAGTGCACTTGTATAAATAGGCACTTATGTAAAGGATTCAAAAAAGAAGCTTTTGTGTTATGATGATGATGTGATGTGAAGAAGCTAAGGTCTATTTTTGGGTTTAAGGTTAAGTCCCAGCTGAGTGCGTGGAGGACCTCTGCAACTGAGTGTACAGAGGGTTTTGGAAGAAAGGTTCTGCAGCTAAGTGCACAGTTTTGGGATGTTGAGAAGATCTACAGCTGAGTTCGCAGATCAGAACTATGTTGCTTGTAAATTATTGAATATAAACGCAGTTCTGTGGACGTAGCCCCTACCCTGGGGGTGAACCACGTATATCTTGTGTTGTGGTGGTTGTTTTTATTTTGTTTCTGTTATGTTTTTATGCATTTGATAAGTGGATGAATGATAAAGTAAGATAAATTGCTAAGTATTAACTTCGCTGTGAATTCCCAGTTAAGGGTTAAGCAAGAAACTATCTTTTTATGTAAACTGCGAAGCTATTTAAGTGAATGTCAAAGCTCTGTATTGCATGATTATTCTTTGTTAAGGCTAAAGGTATAGTAATATCCCTCTTTCGCTTCCAGAAACCTGATTCTGCAGCACCCCATAGCTGTTTCAGGTGAGACTGCAACCTGTTCGCTGGTTGTTGCCGAAAGGGCCAACACTGTGGGTTTGTTTGTTGGTGCGAAAACAAAAGAATAAGGACCCGAATCTTCCCCAGCCACCCAACTTGAGATTAGGAAAGGTTGAACAAACAAGTAAATGCAAAAAATATGCAATAAGCTCTCAATGTTCAATAATTCCTTCTTACAGATAAGGACTTAAATAATGTGTCTTAGATATATGTCATATAATATTTGTTTTTAATTAAGGAATTTTGAGGTATGTTACATAATGGTATCAGAGCATGGTTACAGCACTAGGCTTGAATCGGCTCAACACTAGAACTATTACAAAAAACAGAAAACTAACTTCTATTTTATTTTGGCTAAATTCTCTTACAAACAACAAAGACAAGAGTAACTATATTTTGTAGGAAACAGGGAATATGCTGAGATATCTACAGAAGAGGAACATCACCTAGAAAATCATTTAAATAATGAAGAGAAAAACTTAAGGGATGGGGAAATTTAGGTAGACTTAAACGATAGTCAAGATAATAAATCTAATTACAAAGAACTGTCAAAGAGTTAAGGTCTAAATTAAGAAAATTTAAATAAGATAATGAGCGAATTCTAAAGGCTCAGGAAGAACTAAATATTATTATGTTAGCTAAGATCCATAATGGCGAAAAATGAAAAAAATAAGGATTCTGATCAAGAAATGCCTAAAAATACACCTTACAAACGTAAGGGCAGAAAAATGGAATTTTCCATGCATAAATCTGACACTTCAAGTGAATAGTTATTTAAACATCACAGGAAACAACAAGAGTCAAGCAAAATCAGTGATGATAACAAAAAGAAAAATAAAAATAGAGCCTATGAGTAAATCTCTGGGGATTTTAAGAAAACTAAGCCACCCATGTTTAAAGGGGAAATTGAGAAGAGCAAAGAGGAAGAATCCTAGTTGTCCGGAATGAAAAAGTACTTTCCGATATACAACTACTCTGATGAGTTAAAGGATAAAATGGACATCTATAATATGACTGGAAAAGCAAATATATGGTGCAAAGACATAAAGAAGGTTAAAGCGATAAAAGAGAAATATGTAACTTTGAAAACATTTACAAAACTCTTTAAAAGAAAGTACTTATCAAAAAAATATTATGAAGAAAAGGCAAAAGAATTTTATGAACTAAGGCTAGAAGCAATGATGATGAAAGAACTATGCAGTAATTTTTTAATTCTACTTCGTTATGTTCCTTATATAATTGATGAGAAAGCTAAAATATGGTGGTTCCTCATTTGTTTTCCTATCATGTTCAAACAACGGATTGAGTATGAAAATTGGAAGATGCTAGAGGAAGTGATGAGGAAGGAAAATTTTTGTTATGAACAAAAAAAGAATAAAATGGAAAGTATACTAGCTTGGAAAAATAAAGGGCCAACTAATTTTTATCCCAGAAAGAAGCAGAATAAGCTCCATAAAAACACAGTAAATAACTATAGGGGATATAAGGGTAATAATGACCAAGGCTTTAAACCCAAAAATTATGTACTAAAAGAACATTAAATTGTCTTTAATAAGAATCAAGTACAAAAATATCCCTTAAAATGTTGGGAGTGTGGAGGGACACACTACTTTAAAGATTGTCCATTACAAAAAAATAATTCTAATGTTCATTCTATCCAAGAAGTAGTTATAGTTTGGGACATGGCAAGGAGCATGCCTAGAATATGAGTACTGGAAAATCGGCAAGCAAACCACTAGACTTCTACAGTCGGAATTGAACGTATGATAAACAACCAACCTATCTCTATTTTAATTGATTCAGGTGCAATCCTGAGCTATATATCACCTAGAATAGTTAAATTATGCAAATTGGTACTTGAAAAGTTTGACAAGTCATGGGTAGTACAGTTAGCCATAGGTACAAAATTGAAAGGTACTAGTCTTGTTAGAAATTGTAAATTGATGATGAATGATTTCCTTCCACATGTTAATGTAAATATTTTTCCTTTAGGATCCTATGATTTATTAATAGGAATGGATTGGATAGAGGAACATAAAGTGGTGTTAAATTGTTTTGATAAAACCTCTACCTATACTGAGAATAATGGAGATAATATAAAAGTAAAAGGGATCCTTAGGAAGGTAACCATCAGAGAAATATCTGCATTACAAATGAAAAGATCGGTAAGAAAAGGATGTAAATTGTTTGATATCTATATAATGAATGGTAACAAAAACAATAACAAACTTAAAATAGAAGACATACCAGTCTTGAAATAGTTTGAAGACATCTTTCTGAAATAAGTCCCTGGACTTCCTCCGAAAAGAGAAATTGATTTCACGATCGATCCGATACCCAGAGCGGTACCAACATTGAAATATCCATATTGAATGAATATAATAGAAATTGCAAAGCTGAAATCACAACTATAAGAACTAATCGACAAAATATACATTCGACCAAGTGTCTCTTCCTGTGGAGCATCGGTCTTGTTTTTGAAAAAGAAAGACAATACATTAAGATTATGTATAGATTATCGACAGTTAAATAAGATGACTATTAAGAACAGATACCCACTCCCCTAGATAGATGATCTATTTGATTAATTTTGTGAAGCAACTATATTTTCGAAGATAGATGTAAGGGTTGGTTATCATCAAGTACGAATAAAATATGAGGATATCTTTAAAACAACATTCAATACCTACTATGGTCACTATGAGTTTGTCATAATTCCTTTTGGTTTGACAAACAAACCTGCTACATTTATGTGTTTAATGAACAACATCTTAAGAAACTACTTAGATACATTTTTGGTTGTCTTCATTGATGAGATACTAATCTACTCTAAAAATGAATAAGAACATGAAGAACATTTAAGGATAGTTTTGCAAATACTAAGAGGACAACAAATTTATGCAAAATTCAGTAAATATGATTTCTTTAAAGATAAGATTCAGTACCTCGAACATGTAGTGTCCAAGGATGGAATCTCAGTCGATCCAGAAAAAATAAAGGCCATCATAGAATGGTTGGTTCCTAAGAACGTATCTGACATTAGATCATTTATGGGGATTACTGAATACTACCAAAATTTCATAGAAGGCTTCTCTAAGATTGCCTACCCCATAACTTATTTGCAAAAGAAAGGTAAAAAGTTCGAATGGACTAAAAAATGAATGGAAATATTTAACAAACTAAAACACCTACTAAATAACACCCCATTCTTAAAGATTTTTTATCCATTCAAGTATTTTGTCGTATGTACCGACTCTTGCAATGAAAATCTAGGAAGAGTTTTATTACAAGAAGATTATGTTGTGGCATATGAATCCATGAAATCAAAAGAACATGAGAAAAACTATGCAACACATGATTTAGAACTTGTTGTTATAATTCATGCCTTGAAAATGTGGCAACATTACTTAATCGAAAGGAAATTTCTTCTTATGTCAGATAACATAAGTCTTAAATATTTATTTCACCCACACAATTTGAATGCAAGACAGTACAGATGGTTGTCCTTTTAAGCGAATATGATTTCAAAATCAAACATATAAAAGGAAAAGAAAATAAAGTAGCAGACACTCTAATTTGTTATGCAAATTTACTATTTGCAAGCAACACCTATGAATCTGATCCAGAAATTTAGATTTTAAGTGCTAAAATTTTTGATAGGGAATATAATATTTTAAAGGAAAGGACTGCTAAAAATGAACAAAATCAAGTAAAACCATATTTTACCCTAAACCAACAAGGATTATTGTTGCATAAAAACATGATGTACATACCAAACATAACATAAATTAAGCTTATAGTCATGGATGAACTACATAAAATACCGTATTTAGGGCATCCTGGATACCAAAAAATTATCGCTATGATCAGGAAGGAATTCTTTTGGCCAAACATGAAGAAAGAAGTGCTTTAATAATTAGCTCGTTGCCTAGAATGTCAGCAAGTTAAGGAAGAGCATCAACATCCAGTAGTACTGTTGCAGCTATTACCCATTCCAAAATGGAAATGGGAAACAATTAGCATGGATTTCATCACTGGCCTACCAAAGAATTGCAGACAACACAATTCCATCATGGTTGTAGTTGAAAAATTAAGCAAGGATACTCATTTTATTCCTATTAAATCTACCTATGAATATGTTAACATTGTAGATGTTTTCATGAAAGAAATATTTAGGCTACATGGCATACTGAAAGTGATAGTCTCAAATGGAGATGCAAAATTTATAGGTAACTTATGGAAAGCCTTATTTAAAGGTTTGGGAACACAGTTAAATTTCAGTACTGCATATCATCCACAAACGGATGGGAATACTAAAAGAGTAATTCAATCCTTAGATGACATGCTAAGGATGTAGAAATTCAGGCCTGCAGTAGATTAATTTCACCCACAACAATTAACAATTGATCATGCAAAATTATCAACAATGGAGACTGAATATGGAGCT
>LPNX010442373.1:26918-75633 GCA_001517045.1 Pseudotsuga menziesii
GTCTATCAACGACCCCATGAATTAGCAAGGGCGCATAGGAAATCTAAAGAGTGGTCAAATGGCAGCTCATACATGCTTTTTCATGGAGGAAAGAGTGGAGGAGGAAGAGGCAACAAAGATGATTCACCTCACCTAGTCTTGCTTTCCTATGTGCCTTAAAACACTGAAAAAGCAGGCAATAAAGCAGAAAAAGCAGAAGGGCGCCTAGGAGGCCAGGAATAAAGTAGATTTGATTCCTAAGGCTTTCCCAAGCGCTCCATGAGTCAATAATGGCAAGTTTGACCTCTATGGATAGGCAATTAGCAACTTGAACATGGTGGGACTCATGGACTAGGCAAATAAGACAAAAATAAATGAATTAATGTCTAAGTGGGTAAATACTATGGGTTGATTATTCTAACAAAGGATGTATGTCATGGAAAAACCAGTTAAATGGGAAGATTACCTAAACTTAGTAGAATTTGCATATAGTAATAATTTTCAAGTTTCTCCAGGTATGAGTCCGTTTGAAATATTATATGAGAGTAAGTGTAACAATATAATTTCATGGATTAGCCCAGTTGATAGATTAATGTTAGGACCTGAATTATTAAAAGATATGGAACTAATCGTGAAACAAGTACAACAAAATTTGAAGGCTTCCCAATACAGGAAGAAACGTTATGCGGATTTAAAAAGAACTCCTAGAGAGTTCCAAGTAGGTGATCATGTGTATATAAGGGTAAATCCCAAGAAAATTTCCTTGAGACTGGGCCAGTATTCAAAATTGGTACCTAGGTATTGTGGACCATTTGGAATTCTAGCTAAAGTAGGGTTGGTTGCATACTAGTTATCCCTACCACCCAATCTTAAAGTGCATAATTTGTTTCATGTTTCTATATTGAAAAGATATGTTCATGATGTTTCTCATGTGATTGATTGGAATGAAATCCAAGTGGAACCTGAAGGAGAGTTCCAAGTGGAGCTAGAGAGCATCATCAACAGGAGAGAACTTTTACTCAAGAACCATACCATTGGATAGTTCAAGGTGAAATGGAAGCACCTTAGTCTGGAAGAAGCTAATTGGGAGCTGGAAACTAATATGTAGGAGGCATATCCAGACTTATTCCAAGAGGCTGAAATGGAAGAATAAAAAAAAATTATAACAATGAGGACAATGTTATATTTTAAGGGGAGGTGTATGTAATACCCCCTGAATTAATATTTGTTATTAGTTATGCTGGAAAATACTTTAATTATTATTTTATTATTTTTATTATTTTTATTATTTTTCACAAAAAGTCAATAATAAAACATTTTGTAATAAAATCATTTTTATTTAATAAAACGGTGAGGGGGGGGAGTGGAGAGAGTTGTTAAAGAGTGTTTGCTGGCCCACAAGAGGAAAAATAAAAGTGGCAGAAACCACTAAGTGAGAACTAAAGATGCAGGAGGCATCATACCCAAAAATTAGGTCACAAATCCTAGTTAAGTGATAAAAAGAAGGAGGCTCATAAATGACCAAGTCCTTGGAAAAATACTATATATTAGTATGTCCATGAGTAGTAGGAGGCTAGCAATGGACAAGGATTAACATCTGTGAAATGCAAGAAATTGCGCATTGAAATATTTCTCTCTTGTTGTTCAATGAATAGGGTCAGGGGTTTTGGAGCAAGTAGCTTGGTTGCTCTGGGAGTTGGTTGGGAGGAACAAATTCTCCGCTTTTATTTTCCCATCGTTAGTGTTAGGTTTATACTTTATAGTTTAATTGTTATAGAATATGATTAAATCCTAGATATGCACTAGGTTAATATAAATTCTAAATTGTTTTCAATTAGCTTACTGTTGTTATACTCTTGTTTTTGTTAATAAGAAGAAACAAATTATATTACTTATGGTACAAAAAGAAAATTACATTCATACCCGGCCAACTGAAAGGGCCACGCTTGAATGGGATTTTCTCAAGAGAGTTCAGTTAGTCATTTCCCCCACTCCTCAATTCCCTAATCTTTCTATGTAACAGGGAACCATAACCCACCTGCAAATTTACAATTTCCAGTACATAAACTTTCCTTGTCCCTCTAACCTGGTGCCCTTAATCTAGTGTCTGCATAGATACAGACCCTAAGTGATGGCACCACCCTTAATTACAACATCCTAACCAAAAATATTATAGACTTTGTTAAGAAAAAAAATACCTGGCATATGCATAACAAGACAGAAGCATAGACAGTCGATCCAAAGCAACAGAAATAGATAAAGTCAGATGCTCGGAGAGAGCCTAAAAAAACCAAAACTTCCCAAGGTCCTTACTACGGAGGAGGATCAATGGAGGAAGCAGGTTGTGCATCCTTGACCTTCTTCCCCAAGCGCTCTAGCAAATCTCCCACAATCAGGTCCAATAGTTTAAAACCCACAGCACTTTCATGCTGCCCCTTCCTGATCAAAGTTAAGGCTTCTCGAATGCCATGCACCATTTTTTCCTTCTCCTACATCTCACAAGAAAGAAGGATTCAAACCGCCCATAATGAATTAGTTGCTAGGGGCTGCCCTTGATGAGTCTCATATTCTGGTAGGAGCTCGATTTCTTTGGCTGCTATCTAGGCTTCCACCATATTCAGGGTCTCCTCCATGTATTGTGCCCCCCAATTAAACATCAGAGGAACCAAGTTATCATCCACAAGAGGAGCACTACTAGAGGAGTTGGACTGGGGTATATTACTCCCCTCATTTCTTCCACACTCCCCCTAGCGACGTCACAAATGCCATTGTTGAGGCATAGTCTCGCAGATCAAATAATTTCGAAGGGCCTGCAAATGAAGGAAATAAAAAATGAGCATGAACAGGATGATCCATTCACCATCCAGGGATAAAATTTATAGCCATTCCACTCAGTTGGGCAATGTAACCAACCCTCAGCCTCTCTGACTGATGTTTCCATTTCGCACCCTGGAGATCATCAACCTTACAGGTCCAGAGCCCAGTAACCTTTACCATATCCATCTTTCCATGTGAAAGATCAACATCCCTATCCCCCATTGATGGCTGCCTCGTACGGGATTTATGGCTTTTGACATTCTAGGAGAAGAAGCTCAAAATTTCCCCAAAGGGATGAATTTCATAAACCTCTCCATACTCAACAAGCGCTTCCAATGACATTTTTATAAATTATGGCCTGTCGTCGGATCGTCCCTTCAAAATCAAGAATACGTGCCACATTCAAATTATGTATTACACATCTGCTTCCCACTTGTCATGGCCTTAACGTCTACCTGCATGGAGTTAATTCCAAGTGGTATGGATGTCTCGTCGCCTTCAATTTTTCCTGATATGAGAATGCAGAGAGTGTCATCATACAAGATCACATGTCTATATAGAGATTCCCTGGCCATAACGTGGAGGATGCGGATGTGGAGGGGCATGTCAGCCAATGAATAAGAGGTGGAGGATTGATTACAACTGTCCATTGTTGCTGCAACTATTCCCCCCAAAGAAAAGATTACATTTCTTAAGACCCCTTTTAAAGCTTAGCTTTTGCTTCTTAGGAGTTCTAAGTTTTGAAATCCATCTTTTGTGACTTGTTTTATCATGGGAAAATCTTTAAGATTTTGGTTTTTCACTAAGGAAAAAAATTTCCTTTTAGCCGCAACAGCGGCTGATTTTCTAGTTTGGAACCACTACGGCGGACAACTTTTCAGTTTCATGCTGCAACAGCAGGCGCTTGTCAAAGTTTGATATGGTTTTTTAAGTTGGAGCCGCTCCACCAAACAAATTTTTGACTTCATGCTACAACATCAGGTGATGGTTAGGTTTGAAGCTGCTACAGTGGATGTTGTTTTGGTTTCTTGCCACAATAGCGGATGAAGTTCCAGTTTGGCTGTCAGGTAGACTCCCGATGTCTTTTGTTCTGCTACTGCGGATAGTTTCTCAAGTCCACTGTCGCTACAAAAGCTGATTTTTTTTGTTTGCATCGTGTTTGATTTATCGAATCCATTATGGCATAGGCTTCTTATACTTCATACCACAACGATAGCTGATGGTCAAGTTCGGAGCCGCTATAGCGGAGGTTTCCTGGGGTTCTTCCGTAATGGCGGGCATGTTTGCAAGCTTGTTATCAAGATCTCCTCTAATTTTTGAGACTCACTATGATGGTTGTCTTTCCCTTTCTATGCCACAATGGTGGAGAAGGTTCCTTTTCAATGACTCAATCCTCATCAGGCCCACTTCGGTGGATGCATTTCAGTCTTAGAGTCGCTACGATGACTGTTCTCTGTGCTTCCTTTTCGATATGGTTTTGATCGCTAAGCCGCAAAAGGAATTCCGACACATTACTAAGTCTTAAGCTGATGGTTGCGGCTGTGATGGGATGTTAGAGCCGTCATTGTTAGATTTTTTTTGTTATGTAGGGCTGTTAGTTGTTGATACGTCGCATTAGGGGTGGGTAGGTTTTCGTTTTAGGAGGCTCTCCCATTGAATTTTTAGGTTTATCCATTTCCTTTTAGGTTTTAAACTTACCCTAGCCACATTATCTAGTCTTAGAGACTCACCAATCTACTCAGAGGATTTTTTTACCTCCAGTCTGTTAGATCATGATGAATCTCAAGAGGCCCAAGATTTTTGCTGGCCTGGAGATAACCTACTTCTCTTATTTTGGCGATAGTAAAACCCACGGCTTCCTCATTGCAAGCAAAACCTGTAGGTTTTGGCTTCATACCTTTCGACGATGGGATATTGATCCTGGAGGTTTTAACCTAGGTCGTCGCTTCCCTGGGATGTGGAGAATTTCATTTGGGCCGAGAACCTTTAAGATATTTTGTATTTGTGGCCGAGGATAGCACAGTAATGGATAAAATGATGGTTTGTTTTGAAATGGTTTGCTCAGCATATAATAGTCATTTTCTTTTATTTAAAGACAAGACTTGTTTAGTGATATAAATACTAAGATGTTTTCTTATTATTGTAGCCAGCACTCATACCAAACATCATGACAAAGAGAGGAAAGAAGAAAGCCAAGATCTTGGATTATATATCAGATGCAGGTTCATATCATGGAAGAGGTTTTCAAAATCAGACAAGTAGAAGACTGACTATAGGAAATCTCAACATTGGCTACCACATTCAAGGAAAGAACCCAGGACATTGTTGAGATCCTACAAGGCTAGCTAACATGGTTAGAAACAAATACAGAGCACCCAAAACACGTGCCTAAAAATGTCTGAAACAATTGTAGATTGAATGTGATGTTGTAAAGCAGTAGAGCTGCTGAGAGGTTGATAGAGGTAGTGGAAAAGACAACTGAAAAATGTGTAGAATTATTCAGGAAGATGCTGATAACTCTCAACAAATGTTTGACTCCTTCAACACAAAGGCTACAAGAATTTCCAAAGCACGAAGAGCACTTAAAACAACTAAATGATAAGCTACAAGAGGATGAATTAAATATTCATCTAGTTAAATTTTTATATGCAAAGGTGGCAAAGAGTCTAGTGGCCCAAGCAGTGGTTTGTAACTATCTACTAGAAGATATGCTCACGGTCAGATTTTTAGGACCCACATAGTTCGAGACAATTGCCTCCGATGCTTCATCCTGGAAACAATTCATAGATAGTTTGACTAGGTCCACTTAAGTAGTTTGTCTTATTCACACATGGAAATATTTGTAATATTTTGTATTTACTTTTTGAGCACAAAAGACAAACTTTATGTAACTGAAAGTTAAGGAATCCCAAAGGGCAGGGAGACCAAAGGTCATTTTGGAATGTATAAATATAAATAGATCAAATGAGATATGGGACTTTTCCCTAGCATAGTTATTGAAGCTTGTTGTAAAAAGAACTATTTCCTTTTATAATAAAGAAGATGGAATTTTGCTAGAGAGAGTATTGCATAAGCCTCAAAGCATGTTGTGTAAAGATGAATGAAGAACTATTCCTTTTTTAGTGATACATACAATTTGTGAGATCGTTCCTAACCCTTTGAACTATTTTTGAGTTATGACTGATTTTATGTTATGTGATGAATATTATGCAATAATGAATGATGAATGTTTTATTATCACTGAGCTATATTTGTGTTAAATTTATGTTGTATGTATGTATCCCGGATTTATGAGTTATCTATAGAGTTCTTTATGCAAACAACACAATACATCATTCATTCGTATTTAATCTCAATCGTTCTCCTTGGGGATAGGATAGAATAGATTTAGATTAGTTTTTATGTTTATTTTAAAAGCATTTAATCTAGGCACTTGCATTTCATACATAAAAGATAAAATATATAAATGGTGGATCAGGCCACAACTAGTAAAAGAGATTTAAGAATACATTTCAACTCTATGGTAGCCGGACCTTAAACCGGACGGATTCCCCATACCAAACAATAAACGCTCTATTTGGGAACGATTATTATGGAGACTCCCTACTATCGGTACCTGGGATTTTTCTAGGCATCAACAATTTTTGGCACTAAAGGAGGGCCATGAGTGCATGGCTGGCTGAGGAAATCCGTTTTCTCGATAGTTTTCCACTGGTGATAGTTCTGACACTAGTTTTCCCAAGGACTCCATTCCTAAAAGAAAAGATAACCCTGAGTTAGAAGTTTCAGAGTACCTTTATCCTATCTCTCTCGAAGTAGTTAATGATTTAAGAAGAATCACAAGGTCATATGCAAAGAATATTAGAGGATTGGTGAGTATCCCTGACTTACCCATAGGACAAGCTCGCATAAAGGAGCGCCCTCACACAGAAGATTCATTGTTAGTGGGAGATTTTGAAGAGCATGTAGATTTAAACTTTTAAGAAATTGTTCAACCTATTGACTAGTTGGGACCTGATTCTCATTCTTGTTCACCTTTTCAAACCCCTATTCAGTCTCCACCTCAGTCTCCACCCTGAATCATGGCTGGAAATGTGAATGAAAATCAACCTATGAACCCAAATGCTAATCAACCACCTCCGCCACCAACTTGGAGAGCCAGAATCCCTCTTAACCTGGCTGCTCTGTTGCACAATTTACCTTCCCATCCTGAGAATTCAATACCTAAGTTTGACTCGACAGAAGGCATTCACATGGACTATCATTTACAAAGTTTTTTCTTAGCCCTTGAAGTCATATCAACAACAGAACATGAAGATGTAGTATGCAAATTGTTTCCACATACCCTTAAAGGAAAGGCAACATCATGGTATTTTGGCCCACAGGTGAATTCAATCGCAAACTAGAATACGTTTGAAAGACTAGTTAAGAGAAATTTTGGATGCCAAAGAACCACAACTACTCTGATGATATAATTACTTGCTCTAAAGATGGAGAAAAAAGAGAAGGTGCTTGATTTTAATCATAGGTTCACTAACCATTTGAATAATTTCAGTGCTGCCATAATTCCTGCTGAAGAGACATTAATATAATATTATTCTTTGATGTTTTCACTAGATATAGTGATGTTTGTGAAGTGGTCGGTAAATCCTTCATTATTTCAAAACCCATGAAGAATTTAAGAAGGTGGAAGAGGAACTCAAGAGTATAAATAAACAGTCTGCAGATTTAGATACAAATTTTTTTAATAAGAAGCCTTTGTCGCTGACTAAACCCAAAGAGAAACATTCAAATGAATTAGAAAATGTGGTTAAAATGGTACAAAAGCTCTTGAGAAAATGGCTTCAAAGAAAAGAAGAGCACTACGGTTGAAATCAGCATCCTATCAAGTAATTGATGGAGTTCTTTTTAAAAAGAACACAGACGGAGTTTTTATGAGATGTTTAGAACATGAAGATGTGGCTAAAGTGGTTAAAGAATTGCATGATGGTCCAGTGGGAGGGAATTATTCAGGAGATACCACTTCCCATAATATATTAAGGGAAGGATACTATTGGCCAACCTTGTTCAAAGATGCACATGCATATGTAAGGAAATGCAATACATGTCAGTGAAGTGGAGGAAGACTTGTTAGAGCGGCTAGGCCATTACAACCAGTTGTGGTTTCGAAACCATTTGAACAATGGGGAATCAACATTATTGGAAAAATTAATCCTAACTCCTCGCTGCAGAAAAAATACATTCTTACAACTACTGATTACTTCACTAGATGAGTGGAATCCATTCCACTAGGGAGAGTAAATGAAGATGTAGTCATTGATTTCTTGTAAGAACATATTATGACCAGGTTTGGGGTTCCAATTACCCTGGTTTTTGACAACACATCTTACTTTTCATCAATTAAACTTACAAAATTTGCTAATGACAAAGGAATTAAGTTACATTATTCCACTAATAATTACCCACAAGGTAATAGATTAGTGGAATCTACCAACAAAAATCTCATTAGAATTTTGAAGAAAATCATCATAGAAAACCAAAGAGGTTGGCATATAGCTCTCCCAAATTCACTCTAGGATGATAGAGTCACACCAAATAATTCCTTAGGTGTATCACCTTACACTCTAGTTTATGGAAAAGAATCCATATTGCCACCAAATATTTTACTTCTGGCTTCCCAATTAGAACAAACTTCAAGAGGATCCAGTAGTGAAGTTTTACAAGTCAGAGTCAATACCTTTCTCAAGTTATAAGAGTCTAGAATCAAAGCTAAAGAAAGATTCGAGCATCACCAAGGGATTGTAAAGAGATGATTTGGAAAACGTAAGTCTGGAAAAAAGAGTTTCGAGGTGGGAGATTAGTCCTCAAATGGGATCACCTGCATGACGAAAGGGGTAAGCACACTAAGTTTCAACATCTCTGGGTCAGCCCATTTCTAATTGCTGCAAAGTTAGGATCCTCAATGTATAAGCTTTAGTATTTGCAGGGGTGGGAAGAGAATCTGCCAGTTAATGGCTTGGTCACTCAAACCTTATTTTACTTGATGCTTTTGATTTTCTTTTATGTACATAAATAAACTTTTGGTTTTTGCTTCATTTTTTCTGTAGTTAGTTTGCCTTATTTACATTTTCTTTCTTAGAGTCTTATTTATTTCAGTTTGTTTATTTTATTTATTTTCAGTTTTCAAATAAGCCAGCACAACTTTTTGATGTTTGGAGGACATTGGAGTTTTTGGTAAACTGTGAATATTTGGACTGAAAAGTTGCTTATTAAATATACATGTAGCATGATTCAGATTCTTTATGTTGATTGGCTATCTAAAGAGAGGTTGTGAACACATTGAAGTCTTGTCTAATCCTTGTTAAATAACTAAGGTCATGGAAGTCTGGAATACTATTGTGGGGCTCCATTCATTTCACACTAAAATCTATCTTAGGAAGCTAACAGCAACGGACCCATGGAAAGGAAGCAGGGTGGACAGGTATATGGTATTTAAAATGATCTCATGCAACAAATAAAATCCAAAAGGCTTAAAAGAGTCAAATATCCCAGAAAGAAAGCATACATGAAAAGACATACTTAATGAAATCAGTATTAGATAATATTGCTTAGAGGTTCTTATCCGTCCGTGAGCTGAAAGAAAACTATCACTCACACAAAAGGACACCATGGATGGAAGAATATAAACCAAGTTTCAAATGAAAGAAGAAATCCGGGAAGACTCAAAAGGAAAAAAGTAAAAAAGCATCAAAAGAATGAAAAAGGCATGGGAATGAGGAACAAATGAATATGTTTGTCCACGCTCTGTTACGGTCATGTGGTGTCTGAGCTATAAGAAATCTGAATGTAGAAGTAAATGAACCTCATATATTGGCCTCAGAATAGTTATTGGGATTTTGAAAACCTGGTTACCCTATCCTAGTGGACTATAATCAATGTTAAAGTTCTAAATCTTGCATTCCTGGAAAGTTCTGAACATCTTAAAGAAATCTTAAAATTTTGGGAAGAGTTGATTTAACAGAATACCATGAAGTAGCTTTTGGTCCTAAAATTCAATTTTTCCAAAGATCTATGTTCACCAGCCAGTCGCCAATTGTTGTTATTGCAACTATTCCCAAAAAAAAAAAAAATACATTTTTTAGGACCCCCCTTAAACTTAGCTTTTGCTTCTTATGAGTTCTAAGTTTTGAAATCCAGCTTTTGTGACTTGTTTTACCATGGGAAAAGGTTTAATATTTTGGTTTTTTACTAAGGTAGAAAAGTTCCTTTTAGCCACAAAAGCGGGTGATTTTCCAGTTTGGAACCGCTACGGTAGATGACTTTTCAGTTTCGTGCCGCAACAGCGGGCACTTATCAAAGTTTGCCATTGCTATAGCTAATGGTTGTTTAAGCTAGAGCCTCTAGTGGTTGTTTAAGCTAGAGCTTATCAATTATGGGTGATGGTTACGTTCGGAGCCACTACGACGGATGTTGTTTCGGTTTCGTGCCACAACAGTGGATGAAGCTCCAGTTTGACTGTCAGGTAGACTCCCCATGTCTTTTTTTCTGCTAGTGCGGATGGTTTCTCAAGTCAACAACCGCTACGATGGCTGATATTTTTTTTTACATTGTGTTTGATTTATCGAATCCTCTACAGTAGAGGCTTCTTACACTTCATACCAAAGCGACGGGTGATGGTCAAATTCGGAGCCGCTACCACGGAGGTTTCTTGGGGTTTTGCTGCAACAACAGGCATGTTTGCAAGATTGTTATCAAGATCTCCTCCGATTTTGAGACCCTCTATGGTGGATTTATTTCCCTTTCACTCTCACAACGGTGGAGAAGGTTCCTCGTCGATAACTCGATCCTCATTAGGCCCACTTCATCTAATGCGTTTCAGTCTTGGAGCCACTAAGGCGGCTGTTGTCTTTGCTTCCTTTTTTATATGGTTTTGAACACCGAGCCATAAAAGGAATGCAAGCGCATTACTGAGTCTTAAGCCGATGGTTACAGTTGTGATGGGATGTTAGAGCCACTGTTGTCGGGGTTGTTTGGTGATTTTGTGCTTTCAGTTGTTGATACGCCATGTTAGGGGTGGGTAGGTTTTATTTTTAGGAGGTTCTCCCCTTGCATTTTCAGGTTTCTACTTTTCCTTTTAGGTTTTAAACTCACCCTGGATGCATTATATTCTCTTAGAAAATCACCAGTTTGCTCGAAGGCATTTTTTACCTTCATTCTGTTAGATCATGATGAATCTCCAGAGGCTGAGATTTTCGCTGGCCTGGATTTGACCTACTTCTCATCTTTGGGTGATAGTAAAAGCCACAACTTCCTCGTTGCGAGAAAACCCTATAGGTTATGGATTCATACCTTTCGACCATGGGATATTGAACCTGGAGGTTTCAACCTAGGACGTTGCTGCCCCGACATGTGGAGCATTTCCTTTCAGCCAAGAACCTTTTATATATTTTGTATATGTGGATGAGAATAGCAGGGTAAGGGATAAAATGATGGTTTTCTTGAATGGTTTTCTCAGTATATAATAGTCATTTTGTTTTATTCAAAGATAGGACTTGTTTAACGATGTAAATACTAATATTTTTTCTTGTTATTGTAGCCACCTCTCATACTAGACATCATGACGAAGAGAGGAAAGAAGAAATCCAAGATCATGGACTATATATCAGATGCAGGTTCAGATCGCAGAAGAGGTTTTCAAAATTAGACAAGTAGAAGCTCGACTATAGGAAATATCAATAGTGACTACCACATTCAAGGAAAGAACCCAAGACATTGTTGAGATCCTACAAGGCCAGCTAACATGGTTAGAAACAAATACAGAGCACCCATAACACATGCCTAAAAAATCTCTGAAACAATTGCAAATTGAATGTGTTGTTGTAAAGCAGTAGAGCTGCTGAGAGGTTGATAAAGGAAGTGGAAAAGACAACAGAAAAATGTGCAGAATTATTCAGGAAGATGCTAATAACTCTCAACAAATGCTTGAATCCTTTAGCGCAAAGACTGCAAGAATTTCCAGAGCATGAAGAGCACTTAAAAAAATTGAATGATAAGCTACAAGAGGATGAATTAAATATTCAGCTGGTTAAAGGTTTAGATGCAAAGGTGGTAAAGAGTCTAGTGGCCTAAGTAGTGGTTAGTAACTTTCTACTAGAATATCTACTCACAATCATATTTTTAGGACCCATAGAATTCGAGACAATTTCCTCAGATGCTTCAGCGTGGAAACAATTCGTAGATAGTTTGAGTAGGTCTAGCTAAGTAGTTTGTCTTATTCACACATGGACATATTTGTAATATTTTCTATTTACCTTTTTAGCACAAAAGACAAACTTTATGTAACTAAAAGTTAAGGAATCCCAAAGGGCAAGGAGACCAAACGTCATTTCGGAATGTATAAATATAGATAGATCAAATGAGATATGGGACTTTTCACTAGCATAGTTACTGAAGCTTGTTGTAAGAAGAACTATTTCCTTTTATAATAAAGAAGATGGAATTTTGCTGGAGAGAGTATTGCATAAGCCTCAAAGCATGTTGTGTATAGTTGAATGAAGAACTATTTCTTCTTTAGCGCTATATACAATCTGTGAGATTGTTCCTAATCCTGTGAACTATTTTTGAGTTATGACTGATTTTATGTTATGTGATGAATCTTATGCAATAATGAATGGTGAATGTTTTAATATCACTAATCTATCTTCGTGTTAACTTTGGATCAGCATAACCATTGGAACTAGCATTTCAATAAGTACTTTCAGGATCATAATTTCCAGCATTTGAATAATCAGTTTTAGGAGTAGTATCCCCAGCAACAACAGCACAGGCACAAGGAGGCCCGACATCATCATAAGTCCCAACATTCCCAAGATCATTTCCAAGAGTAGTTGAATGAGCATAATTCCAAGCATAAGTAGTAGCAGCACTAAAAGCATTGAAATCATAAGTGAAACGAGAAGTTTAAGGCATTTCCATCAGTAGTGAAAAAAGCAACACCAGATTGACAGAAGAATTTCTAGCATAAAAAGGTTTAACGAGTGTATGTATCCTGGATTTATTAGTTATCTATGGAGTTCTTTATGCAAACAATACAGTACATCATTCATTCTTATTTAATCTCAATCTTTCTTCCTGGGGATAGGATAGAATAGATTTATATTAGTTTTTTTGTTTATTGTTCTAGCATTTAATCTAGGCACTTGCATTTCATACATAAAAGATAAAATATATAAACGGTGGATCAGGCCACAACCATTAAAAGAGATTTAAGAATATATTTCAATTCTACAGTATCCGGAGCGCAAACCGGATGGATTCCCCATACCAAATGATAAACGCTCTATTTGGGAATGGTTATTGGGGAGAATCCCCACTGTCAGTACCTGGTATTTTTCCAGGCATCAACATTGTCTTGCATCGAGAGTGAAGGAGTAGACAGCTATCATGGATGGTCACCAACTATCCTACCTACATCGTTCTTTGCCAACGCTTTGCATCTTCTTCATATCCTTCCATCCTTTATGTCGGTTATCTCTTCTGCGTGGAAGGAAATAACCTTTCCAACCCCTTCGTTGGCCAAAGTGTCCGCCACCCTGTTACTATCATTTTAACATGTGAGAAATGAAGCATTGGATTTCCCATTAACCATCTTCTTAGCTCTGTAATCCTGCCCTCCCATCGCCAATTTTGGGAGACCTAGCCAATGGTCGCACAGTTCTGAAGTATTCTGGATACGTTAATAATTACTAGAGAGTCCCATTCCACAATCGATGGAGTCCGCTCATGTTGTAAGGCTCACGACACCCCATTGATGAGACCTTCTAAATCCACTAAATTGTTGGTACTAGTGACCATGTTGCCCCAAAAGATGTTGATAATTCTGCACTGTGAGTGTAATACTCCAAAATTTCATAAAAAATTAAAAATTTTCCTATGACATTAAATGCTTACAATCGTTGCTTAAGAAGGCCATTTAAATGTTAACAGTTAACAACATTAAGGTCTAAACTAATTCCTTTGTTAATTTTTGTATCTGCATACTTAATTATTTGCTTCCGTAATTTAGTAATTAAAGGTTGATTTATCAGGTGATTATTTGAAGTAACATGAGCTGATAACATATGTTTGTGTACTAGGCACTAAAGTTTATTTTACTTTTTGTAATATCAAGGCACTTCAATTCATGACCAAGGCTTACTTAGCTTTTTAGCTAATGCAGTGAAGTGATGCTTATTTTACAGGTAAGACGTTTTGTAAACCGGTTTCAAGATCGAGACTAAATTATTTCAACTAGCATAAATAAATCATTAGTATAATTGTTTAGTTTACATCTTTGATCAAAAAAGGAGGTATCGTCGAAACTGTATAATTACTTTTTATTTACTTACTTGTAAGTGTAAGTATTTGGAAAATTCGAACATAAATCTAGCTGTTCTTTGACCTAGTTTCAATTATACTTGTTTATCATACTTTCATTAATTTATTATCATACTAGGTCCTATATATAATTCTAGAGAACAATAAATTTGCATACTAGGTCATTTGATACATTATTACCTATTACCATGGTAATTCATATGTATTGTCTCAACATATATTCAAATGTTATGTAAACTAGGAAAACCTAAGTCTAGGTATAGTTTTAAGGGGTAAATGTTGAAATTCACACATGCATGAAACTAATGATTTAAAGCAGAAAACAGTTCTACTAACTGCTTAGGTATTGACCAGGTGGAAATGCAATAATATGAACATTATATCGTTAACAAGTAGTATTTATGCTTTGAGTAAGGAATGAAGAGATCATTTCCTGAAGAATATATCTAACTCAAACCCTTACATGAATTAAATTTCACAACAGATATTATATATCAATTTTTACCCTATTAAATGATCTAAACTATAATATTTTTACCCATGAATCATGCTAACCATATATATACTTGCAATATTATGTTTATAAGTTTTCTTTAACCAAAGTTCTAGTATGGAATTCCGATTTACTACTTGCATAACCCTAACTCAAAAAGGGGTATTTGTATAAGTCTTTAATTCTAACATGGTTATATGAAATTCTTTGTAGGTTTCATTTCACACTCCTGAACTATAGAACAAAACCCATAAAATTGAATTGAAGATGGAGTCCACGTGGTTGTTTGATAGTGGCTAGGGTTTTGACTTTGGAACTTTACTATATATGTTTCCAAAACCCTAAATTATCGCATTTACCCTATCTTTTTCCTTAGAGAGTTGTTGTAGGCCCATGGCTGCATGGCCATTGGTGCCATTCCTTTATCTTTGCATGTACAAGCCTTCTTTTCCATTACATTACCTCTGCGCGTACAGGCCTTTGTTGCCATTGCATTTCTTCTGAGTGTGAGGTCTTCGTTGCCATTGCTTACCTCTGTGAGAGCTTTCCTTTGTGCACTTGATCACTTGTGAACTCTGTCTGGTTTAACAGTGTGGTCTTGGTTCCGGTTTCATCATGGCCTTGGTTTTCGGCTTGAACAATCTCATCGAGATTTCTTGATAGTATCTCTGCTCATTTGCTCAGGCATACTCTTTCTTGTGGCCAAGGTTTCTGTTTATGCCACCAACTACGTGGCCGAGGTCAAGACTCTCTAGGTATATATATATTTTTTTAGATTTAAAACTCTCTAGGTATATATATATATTTTAGATTTAAACCCTTCTGCATTGTTTTAAGGTTTACTAAGTTCTCTATTTTAATTAAGAATGTTTAATACCCATTGTATTTATCTTTTGTAGACTTCTGAATTTCTTGCAGTTAGCTGGAAGACACCGCATAATTCCACGAAGGGACTCCACTTTTAGCATACATCCTGGTAATCCTAGGTCTTACCTGAGGTTCCTTCTGCGACGAGTGTATGAGGGTATGGTTGATACCATTTTTCTTGGTTTGATTCTACTTGTTCATGGCTACGATGTACTTGATTTGTTTGGGAAGGCCGTATGGCCGTGACTTTTTTTCTTTCTTACAGCTATTTTTGGAACAAGGCATAGTTTATTTGCAGAAATCTTGTAAGGGCCAATGGCCATAACTTGATTTATCCATAGTGTTTTATTTTGGACATGCTTGAAGCTATGACTTTTGTGAGATTTTAGTTATGTTTAAGTTAGGGTTTAGAAACCGTTTACACTCTGATTAAGCTTTAAAGATTACTGTGTTAGGTTTTATATAATCGGTAATGAACCGTGGTTTAAAGAAATCGATGGCAGACTATGGGGTTTTCCTGTATTGGATAAATTTCATTTTTGTTTTATGTTTTAAATTAATAGAAATTACTTTACAATTACAATTACTTATGTTTGAGGGATGGATTAATAAAAGAATGTGGAAGATATTTTTGTTGTTGTTTAAGTCCATACTGTCGATTTTTAATAAAAGGAGGGAATTCTTTATGAAATTAGTATTAAAATAATTCTTAGATTCCTTTCTATCAGTAAAAGATTTGTTTTGAGAAAAATTTAAAAGAAAATGGTTTGTTAATTCAACCCAAGCTCAAATGTGTAATTGAATTGGAATTTGTAATTTGTCTTATCTTATATTATTCTAGTTTACATTAGATAAACAGTTTTAATACTGTTTCTGTGAAATTTTTATTTAATTATGTGCTTTTATAATATGAATACTATAATTAAAATTAAATAAAGGGATTTAAGTAAGATAAGAAGGGTAAAAATTGTAAAAGCCCTAATCTTGGAAGAGAAGGTATAAAAAATGCTAGCTGACAATTCTCCCAAGATTCGGGGTTTGTATTTGTATTTTATTTTAAAAACCTGCATTATTATTGATTAACATAATTCATTTATTACTTGATGTATTACAATATAACTAAAAAATTACTTAGATGTTAAGACTAAACTCTAAGAAGCCCGCACGGGTGTGGCTCATTGGCATTTCCATTGTAATGAAGTTGTTTGTAAATTGGAGGTCACGAGATCAATCCCACCCGGATTTAACCATGTCCCATGTCTTACAGCATGTGTGGGGCACCTAGGTTTATAGTGGTAGCAGGAATGGATCCCTGGACCCCGTGTCACGCGAGTACCAGCCCGGGCCCAGTTGTCGATTCCCCTAGTAAAAAAAAAAGACTAAACCCTAAGTGATTACTATACTTCATTTTACTATTTATAGGATTTTTTTTTCATGTTTCCTAAAATATTTAATAACTATACATATACTTATAATGTATTAAACTTATAAATAATAATTATTACTGTGTTAAAGGAGCACCCTTACACAGACTATGCACTATCTATTTTTTTAAATTCTTTCTTGAAGACATTTTTGTTTATTTTTAAAATAATGTACTCTATCTAAGGAAATTTCTGAAATAGAAAAGTTTTCTTCTGATTAACCCTATAAAAATCTATAGAAAGTAAATAAACATATTCCTGCCTACTTCCTTTGACTTATCCATCAGAATTTAATCTAACCTACTATACTAGAGTTCTACCTTCTTGAAGGTGTGGAAAAATACAATTAGGTATTTTACCCATCAGTAAATTTGAAATTTACCCTAATCATTCATTCTGAATTCACCTATCTTTCGAGAGTAAAAGATTTCCTTCAATTAATTCTAAAAAGAGATGAAGCAGACACATAACCATATTATTTCCTAAATTCATTCCTTCTTGTTCCTAAGTATGCATAGAGAAATTAGAAAGAACATGTAGAACCTGGAAATGTATAAGAGGAGACAAAAACTTAAGGATCCTGTTCCTCCCAACCAACTCCTAAAGATAGCTGAACTGCAAATCTCAGGACCCCGAACCTATCTACTTGTCCACCTGGTTGAAAGCACTGGGTGAGACAACTAGTTTAGAAACCTCTGCAACTCCACTGATTAATCAGCAATAATATTTTTTCTTGTAGCAATATGAACTCCACTTAAATCAGCTGCACTAGTTCAAAACTCTAGTACTTTTCACTCAAAACTTCTTCTAGTCCCCTCCATGGAATTTTCTTGTGCACTAATTTCACTCAGAAATTTCACAAGTAAATAATGAGCATCCTCAGCTCAATTCAATGGGAAGTTTTATTAGCATGCCTAGGTATTTTGGGTCAATTTTCACTTAATGAGCCACCTGCTCTTGTTCCACTTTCTTGGGGAACATGACCACAAAAGTAGGGAAGTCTCCTCCTGCAACAGCTAGAAGTAGTTTGAAGATGCTGACAAGTGTCAATCTGCTCTCACCACATCCTATTCCACAAAGTGGCCAGTAAAAAACTCATTTAACAGCCTCCTTAAGTTGTTGTCTCATCTTTCATTTATTAATTAATAAAA
The DNA here is from genome assembly GCA_001517045.1 of Pseudotsuga menziesii. Taxonomy (NCBI): domain Eukaryota; kingdom Viridiplantae; phylum Streptophyta; class Pinopsida; order Pinales; family Pinaceae; genus Pseudotsuga; species Pseudotsuga menziesii. Next base: position 45,026 of record LPNX010442373.1, read on the forward strand.
TATTCAGCAATTACATGCAATTATCCTTGACCCCACTTGGTCATTAATTACAAACTTTGTAATAAAATTATAACATAATGTGTCCTAAAACATAAAATGTTTTTGCAAATTTGAGGTATGTGACAGTGAGTCTCTAATTGCTCCTCCAAAACTAGTAGGTCTTGGGTTCCCTTTTGCGGCTCTGTCAAAGTTAATTTTGAAGGCGCCTGCCAGAGGAAAATGCCAAAAATCAGTGCTGCGAGGAGGCTTAATCATTTTTCTAGGGTGCGAATTGTTCACAGGTACCTTCAAGATTCCCCATACATGTAGATTTTTTTTTCAATTGCTTCTGCTGCAAAATACACCTGGGTCTATAGAGTTAAATTTATTGTCTCTTTTAAGTGATTTTCTATCATCGCCTAGATTTCCTCAACCTGCCTCTGTTTATTTTCAAAAATTCTTAAGTTCTGTGTTTTCCAATTTCCCAGACCGTGAATCCAAGAAACAACTCCCATACCTTGTTCACAATTTTATTTTTAAATATGTTCTTCGGCCATTTAGCAATCGTTATGTCGGGCCTTCCTTTATTTCTATGATTTTTTTTAAACAATTGAACACCTCTTTCCTAGATAGTGTCTGCAATTGGACACTCATCCATAAATTGGTTTATGGTTTCATTGATGCTTTCACAAAGGAAACATCTTTATGGACCTAGGATCCCCCAAACCTTTATATTATCCCAAGTGAGAATGTGTCATTTGAGGATGACTGAGCTGAAAGCTGCTACTTTGGGCCACCAACTCCCACCCCATATTTTCCTCCATTTAGCCTCATTTTCCATCCTATGAGTTTTAGTCAGCAGCTCCATGGCCTCTTTAATATTGAAGCTTCCTAGGTTGGAATACCCCCATTGGATCTTATCTGATCCATCGTTCCATGTCCTAAATATTTTGTTAGGGGAGCCAGAATCTCAAAATTCACCCACATTTTTACTCTAGCTATTCTGAAGATAGTGGATAAGCGTTGGAACATCATCTCGACCTTCTATACATGGCTCCTGATTCCAAGCATCACTAGCAAAAAATTTTGAAAAACCATCTCTAACCTCCCAAAAACTGTGTCTTTGAATGAGGCTTTGGTTTTCCTGAGCCGATTTCCAGATGCTGGAACCCATGATATTTTCGCCAAATCTTATCAACGATTTCTTTGGCCATTGGCATGCATACTTCGCATGCCATAGACTAGCCCATGGTTCTTCCTCGTGGGTTATCTATTTCCACCAGATCTTGGCTCCCATCGCTTTATTAATATCTAATGGGTCATGTAGTCCTAAACCTCCCACATCTTTGGGTTTGCATAATGTTTTCCAGTCCACCAAAGTCCATTTTCTATGACCATCAGTTCCCTGCCATAGAAATCTCCTTTGAATGTTCTTGATATGCTTTATCACTAATTTTGGTGCATCCAAAATCGAGAAGAGATAGAAAGGCATAGCCTGTAGGACAGATTTTACCAAAATAAGTCTGTTGGGGAAATTAAGGGCTCTAAAAGTCCAATGACTAAGCTTCTGCTTAATTTTGTCCAAAATATCATTCCATGAAACCTGTCGGATGGTCGATTATGCTAGCGTTTCTCCGAAGTACTTGGAAGGAAGCCCTCCTTCTGAGAATTCCAATATCCTAAGGATATTCCTTTTGGTGATTTTCAGAGTATTGAAGAAGTATACATGGGATTTGTCCTTATTGATTTTAAGTCCGCTGGCTTCCAGGAAGGTATCAAACCCATCTTTTATGTCACGGGCCTCCTAAACAATGGAAGGTCCCATAAGCACCGTTTCATATACAAATTGATGATGGGTTTGTGGTTCTAACCCAACATTAATGGATATCCCTATGAGCTTATTTTCAATGCGTAATTTATTAATCATTCTGCCTAATCCCTCCGCTGCTAATACAAACAAAAAGGGGGACAATAGGTCACATTGTTCGATTCCTCTAGAAACTTGGAAGGGAAAGGAGGGAGTTTCGTTCACTATAATGGAGAAGAAGGCCTATGAAACAAATTTCATAACCTATCCAGTCTATTGGTCGAAGAACCTGAAAGCCTAAAGCACACCTGCTAAGAATTTCCAATTCAGTTTATTATAAGCTTTAGACATATTCAATTTCAGAAGCATACCTGGGATTTTCCTAATTTTGACCGAATGAATGGCTTCATGGACCACGATGATTCCATCCAAAATTTGTCATCCTTCAACAAATACCGCCTGTTCAGGTGAAATGAGGAGAGGAAGCAGGGGTCGGAGCCTGTTGGAAATTACCTTAGAGATAATTTTATATATGACATTACACAAGGTGATTGGTATTAGCTTCTAAGGGTCTTCCATTCTACTTTCTTTTGGAATAAGCAGTTGCATTAAGAGCTTTCAAAATATTACCTGTCTTCCTTGATTCCTCCACCATATTCCATACTTCATTTTATAGGCAGTCCCAGCAGGCATGGAAGAAGTTAGAAGTGAACTCGTCAGGTCCCAAGGCTTTATCATTCACCATTTGTTTGACCACAGTGTCAACGTCTTCCAAATCAATAGGTTTTAGAAGCATGAAGTTATGCTCTTCCGTGATGATTTTTGGTATGTGCTGCAACACATCCCTCTGAGCGACATCCCTATCCCAATCTGGTTCCTCCAGGATTTTGGAAAAGAAGGAATTCAAATTGAGTTCTAGGTTTTCTTGAGTTTCAACAATGTTTCCTGCCTCTGTTTTCATTCTTGCCATGTGGTTTCCCTGGCGATGTTAGATGGAAGCTCTGTAAAATAAACTAGTATTACGTTCACCTTCTTGGATCCACTTAACTTTGGATTTATGATTCCATAATACTTCCTCTTGTTGTTCTCTTTGGCTAAATTCGTGAATCAACACTTTTTCTTGCTCCCATATGTCAATCGTGAAACTACTCTGCATACCTTTGATTTGAACCTCTTTGATTTTTCTATCCAACTCTACTTTAGCTTGATATATATTACCAAAGGATTCCTTGTCCCATTTCTTGATTTTTTAATTTTAAGAGTTTGAGCTTTTCTTGAAACTGGTACATCCGCATTCCTCTGATGGTTAAAATTTCCTCCCACCATTCTTTGAGTTTCTCCAGGAAGTCATTCTGGAGGAGCCAAAATTTCTTGAAGCAGAATGGTCTTTGCAGGTTAACCCCAACGATTTACCATTCCAAAATTATAGGCCAACAGTCTGAGCTGGTTGATGGAAGTACTACAGTCCTCAGTTCTCCCCCAACCATCATAATGGATTCAGATACCAAAAAGAGGTCTAGCTGACAGGTTATTCCCGTGTCTCATGTTATTTTATAGTTCCAAGTAAAAGTACCACTGGTCATTCTGACATCAACCAATTCTAGGTTATCAATAACTTCATTAAAATATTCACTGATGGGGTTTAACTGCCGTATCCCACCTTTTTTTTCATCAAGATTCCTGACCACGTTGAAGTCCCCTCCAAGAATCCATGGTTTTCCTCTCGACGTCCTTTTGAGCATCCCTAAATATTCAAGGCATTTCATTTTCTGTTCTTCCTGAGGAGGTCTATAAACATTAGTCATGAACCCCTTGGTACTTGTGCCTAAGATATGGAATGTTTTCGATAGAGAGAACTTAGTTGTAGAGAATTGAGAGAGGGACATCTCTCTTGGGTTCCAAAGAATCCCAAAACCGCCTGCCGCTCCTTTAGCGTCCACTGCAATAGTCTCACTTCTGCTCCAAACCTTTACCCCAAAAACCTTCAATTCAGCTTCTGCATTTAATTACTTGTAAGAAGATGATACCCAGTTTTTCCATTTCAATACTTCTCCTTAGAAGACGAATCTTTAAGGTACTATTACAACCTTTGATATTCCAAGATGCGATCTGCATTGGAAACTTATTTATTAGCATGAGAGAGGGTCTCATCTATGGTGGGATACTGCCTAGATGCAACAATTTTTTTCTATACCATTTGAATCCTTTTCACTTTACTATGCCTTCCTTGTTTTTATTTTTTCCTTTTATTTTTACCACCAGGGTCCTTGAGGGGTTTGGTTGTGATTCCAAGAAACTTCTTCATTTTCGCCTTGATTATCGCCTTTTCCAGCAATGTGACTTGTTGTGGAGGGATTCTGTCGGGGTCCTTCTCAGAGCATGCTGCTTCCAGAACTACCAGATCAAGATCCCCTATCTCCATTTCCCCCCCCCCCTTCAACTTCATATATCTTGTTATCATCCTCTTTAATTTCCTGAGGCTCTTTCTGGTTCTGGATCTTCATGCTCGATACTATCTTTGGATTCTATTGATCTTTAGTCTGGTCTTCGTACTGGTTATTAGTCTGCTTTGTGTCTTGAAGGAGTTCAAACCTGTTTTGAGTTTGTACTTTTTTGTGGATCTCAAGGCCCATTGTTTTCTTCGCTGATCTTTTCTTATTTTGGACTCTAGTAAACTCCTCGGCATCTTAATTTTCTTGATCTTTATTTCCTTCAGGTTTTTTATTCTGCAGACGATCTATGAACGGATGTACATGCTCATGGCATTGCTTGCATCTGAACGGTATCTTCTCATATTCTATCGCTTGGAAACAATCCTCATCATCCCATGTTAATTCAACTCCATCTGGAAGATCCTATGATATGTCAAGGTAGATGCATATTCGTGCATAGGATGTATAACACCTTTGTTGAGTTTTCTCTGAGACTTTGACAAAGTTCCCTAGAATTTTCCCAATGTCTGTTAATATTTATTCTATCCAGTACTCCGTATGAAGGGAATACATGCAGATCAATACTGAGGCTATTGTTAAATTTTCTTTGTCTGTATTAAAGCATTATTTCCATGGCCTTAAGAAGAGGCCAGTGGAATTAAATAAATATGAGTCATTCTCAAATATTATGTTTCTATCCTCTCCATTAAAGAAGATAATTGTGAAGAATCCTTTTTCTCCGAGTTGTAGATCATAGTGGCCTTGGGGTTTCCAGGTGGTGTTTATCCACCACACTAAGGTCTTCTTAGTGGGACAGATTCCTACAACTTTACCAATGAGTGCATGCTCCTTCATGTTGTTAATGTCTTCCCTTATTTGATCTGATTTGATCTGCAGCTTCGGTACTATATTTGATTTTGGCACACATTTCTCTTCTTTTCTATTCTATCCTTCTGCAGTGGTTTCTTTATTAGTTCCACTCGTACCTTCTCCATCCTTCCCCAGATGGGTATCAGATGTTTGCAATTTGTTTTTTCCTTTCTCAATTTCCATATCTGAGCTCAAAACAGGGAGCATAGCCCTGCCATCTATAAGCTCACTCATTCCAGGACTCGACCTCCCAACCGGAGGTACAGGATTTGGCCCTTAGCCCCTCCCTCGAAAACCGACAATCCCTATAACTTGCAACCACCGTGAAGCCTCCCGCCTGTCTCAGCTCATCCTTGAAAACATGACACTTTTTACTATTGTTATACTTGTACCTAATGGAATAAAAAAAAAATATTTCTAATCTGTAGTGTATAATCCTATATTCGACTGTAAATCTCCTATGTGCATTATTTTCCTAAATTTACCTCAATCTATAATTTCGGAATTGAAGTGTCAACTAAATCTATCATCTCAAGTTATAGTATAGATCTACATTTTCCAAGTAATCAAATAAAATCCATATAGGAATGACACTATCGTAAATTCTTACACATAAAATACCTTATTTATACTATATAGATCCCCTAATCAACTTAGTGCTGAATAGATATATGATTATTAAATCATGAATAAAGGAAAGAAAATACTATAGGAAAATAGATAACCTCCAACTCTGTTGATATTAAAAAACCCAAATCAGACCGAACAATGTCTCCACACATTGAATAGCAATGTAAAGGTCATGGGACCGAATACCTTCAAGGCATGTAATAATAATAACTACAAATTAAACATATATTTTGTATATTCAAGTAGTTATACATTACATCCATTACTATTCTCTTAACGATCTCATCGATCTTTATAATGAGAATTATGGATACAACTAGTCAAAACACAAGAAACATTAATATGCTAAATCTTGTTTTACTTCAAGGTATCTCAGACCTTAAGGGTCGATTTGTCGAAACATAACCAACACCGTAATGGTAGGGTTGTAAGTCCACCTTGTGGCTTCCCAGATTAAGTAGAGGAAGAGACTTGACTCTTTTATACATTAGATCTCATCACTTACAGATATCGTGGAATTGCGTCCTGTAATTTATCTAAACGCTTAAAACCCAAAATAAACACTTATAGACTCACAGTTGCAAACCTTTAGTCTAATTGTGGAAGGTTAATTTATAAAGAGCTAAAGTGTGTGCCGCAACCCGCAATCTGCATTGTGAAAAGCTAACTGCGGAAGGTTAATTTCTAACGAGTTAAAATGTGTTGCGCAATCCGCAATTCACATTGCAGAAAGCTAATTGCGAAGGGTTAATTTATAAAGGGTTAAAGTGTGTTTCGCAATCTGCAATCCGCATTGCTTAAAGCCAATTGTAGAAGGTTAATTTATAAAGAGTTAAAATACATTCTGCAATCCGCAATCCGCAAAGCTAATTGCGGAAAGTTAATTTATAAAGAGTTAAAGTATGTTTCGCAGTCCGCAATCCACATTGCGGAAGGTTAATTGCAAAGGGTTAATTTATAAAGAGATAAATTATGTTCTGCGATCCGCAATCTGCATTGCAAAAGGATCATTGCGGAATGGTCTTTGTAGAAAGAACAATAGCTTAGCAAATCGGGATTAAAACAATTAAATAAATCGAAGCCTAATTGTCAAAAATGGGTTCTGATATTGGGAAAGGTTGAATGAGCAAGTAAATGCCAAGAATATGCAATAAGCTCTTAGTGTTCAATAATGTCATGTTACAAATAAGGACTTAAATAATGTGTTTTAGATATATGTTATATAAGAATTTTTTTTTTAATTAAGGATTTTTGAGGTGTGTTACAGTTGAACAATACAATACCAATAGTTGAAGAAGTTATAGGGCTAACCACAGGAAGAAAAATTCAAAGGGTTGTGTAACACCCCTCGGTCTCATATTGCATTAGAGTTAGGGGGGATGTTCTGGATTCTAGTGTAGGCATGAGATATACTTGTGATGGTCACATCAATGGGTCCTATCCTTACACAACAATATTAGATTATGTAGGTTTATATGTGTAGCGTTTAAAGGGAATGGGGTTCATAAAAATATAAAATGCATAACTTAACATATTAAATGAAATTAACCATGGCTTAGGTTGAAGAATGGGTTGAGGAAGGAAAATAATAAAATATGTAATTATGTTCTATTTTATTTATTAAGTGTAATTTGCATGGGTATTATTGCATGAAGACGTGTACATCCTTGGGAATCTTGCAAAATATTAAATAGGAGGAAGGAGAAGGGGAAGGGGTTCTGCTACGTCTTCTTCTTCTTCACATTGCGTTCCTCTTCAGGAGGAGTTTAGGTGTTTGGGGGTGATGGAGGTTTGGAGGTTGTGGGTTGATTCGTAATGATGAAAATGTGGGATGCCTTGGTATTGTTGAGTGAGGAATTGAGGGCTCTCAGTTTATGACTGAGGGGATTGGTTGCGTGGAGAGAAGTCCCCAATTTTTTGTTTCCTTGTTTTCCTTCTACTTCAGTCAATCAGGCAGTCATTCATACAGTTGTAAGTCCTCCTCATGTAAAACTATAAGTCTTTCTCACTGGTTCAGGTATATACTTATGATTTCCCTTCACATTATTTATTTGAAATATTGAATAACTGTAGAAATTTTTGGTTCTCTTGAATATTCAATTTTCTCATAAATATTTGTTTTTACCATTATAGCTATTAATATTTTTTTAATAATATTCTAAATTTTGTATGATTATGTTCTTTGGGTCTTACATTCTTGTATTAGAGCGTAGGCTCTAACACTTGGACCAATATGCCATAATCTATGTAATCTTTTAATTATTTTAATTCCAGAATCAATATCTATGCTAGGGTGCATAGGGACTCGATAAAATCAGTGGATTATACCAAACCCTCATTCATGAGTGTTGGGGGAACATAAAAAATGGGATATGTTGAATCCTGTTCATGCATACCCGTTCCAATAAGAAAATAGTAAGATTACGTGATCATACGAATGAAAACCAACTACACGATCATAAATAATAGAATATATTTAATTGGAAATAAACTGAATTGGGATTGGGAGAATTCGAAACAACCAAGCAATATTTAAAAGTCAATTCCGAGAGGACATTATCTCTTTTAATAAAATATTGTATTTTCTTAGTCGGTAGATGATTAGCGATGAAGAAGCTTTGTCGGGGGGTCAACACGACATTGCCAAATTATAAATTCACGACCTAAAGCTAAAACTTTGTTTGGTTTTGGGGTGCTAGATATAATTATTTCATAAAATATTTGTAGCCATAGCAGTTAAATTATTTTTAATGACAAATTATTGAAACTCTCTGCTTTATTGGCTCTACGTAGTATAAGATTTGTATATTTTACATAAACTACAACAGCAATTGAAACACCCGAGTAAAAATGAAGGGATTCCGAGAAATAATAGAGAGAATTAGGGTATCCTTGAAATATATATATAAAAAAATGAATGTATCCAAAGTGTGTTTAGTTTGGGATTTATTTTCTTCATTGGCTATAATTTATGTCCTATCTATATCATTCTTTTGGAATCTCTATGATTAATTATAATATATTATTTTACAGTTACCCAATCGTTGGATAAAAAAACAATAACTTATGTTGCTGTTATCTACCCGTCGGCTTTATTCTTTGGATGAATTGGAGTTTTAATTAATTTATTGTTTACCATATTTTAATTGGCCCATCATCTTCAGTAAAGTGGATTTCGGTTGGATTCAGTTTTTGCAATGTGCATTCAATGATGTGATTCTATGGATATCAAGATAAATGTCATTCACACATTGCTTCTTTTTAGAAGCACCAATTATTTTAAAAATCAATTGAATCAAGATGCCTGTAAGAGAAGATGAGTGGCTTTCATATTATTGCATAGAATTACACTTTAACATGAATGGCAACATATTGTGACAAGATGATATGAATGTATTGTGACAAGATGATATGAATGGATGTGAGGAAAGTGTAAGAGTACGTGATTGGTTCTCGTATTATTGCATAGAATTATGCTTTAACATGAATGGCAACATATTGTATGATATGAATGGAGGTCAAGGAAAGTGATGAGATCAAAGGCATACAACAATTTTGAAAGAATTCAATGGATTTGTTCATTAGTAGGTTCCATTTACAAAGCTATGGTTACCAATTTAATTCAATCAAATCTTCATAATTTAATAACATTAAAGCACAAGACCAAGAGCTCTTTCGCTGTAAATAAAAAACAAGGGCCTCATTAATATAAGGAAATCACATTGTCATAGTTCTTTTAAAATGAATCAATTTCGACTCTATGATTTATATAGATTTTACACTTTTATATTAACTTGTATTATAATACTAAATATGCATTATATAGATTTTACACTTTTGTATTAACTTATTTTATAAGACTAGATATGCATTAGGGCATTACAATACTTTGTACTATGTATTTATCACAATCCCTTTTTTCATTGAATTGTGTAGGTCACTTGCATATATTTATAATAATTATCATTTTGATGCTTCCCAAAATCAAGTTTCATACATATATAAAAGCCACGAGATAAAGAACTTGTTTTAGTAACAAAAAAAAATCGGCATGTTACACTGAATTCATCTTCATCTTCCCATGGTTTTCTTTCAATTTAATTATGCTAACTTGTACAACTTTTATATGTGTATATCCTCCCTTAGTATTTTGGACTTTCATTAGGAAATCCAAAACTCTATGCTATGCCTATGTCTTTCGACACATTCCCATTAACCATATAATTCTTCCAAGAGAGAGATGGGCATTGATTAATTGTTCAGATCCATGGAGTTTGAGGGAGATTACCCACCTTAGTGAAAGGATCGTTCAAGAAATGAGGCCATGGTGAATTTTCATAATGATAATACACCTCACATTTGAATCAGAGGTGTTATTAAGCCATTACACACCACAATGGACTCAGAGGTGTTATTAATGAGGGATCTGTCCACAAGAATCCAATAATAAACACTCAAGTTAGCATGCAATATTAAAAGTGATTAGCAATAATTCAATTGTTAACTACAATTAGTTGTAATGGTTCCCGAAGGATTCAAGGTTGAATTTCGATAAATCCAATACACCACAATCCCATGAATGGAAAATTAACCTAAATAGGGGAACTCAAATAACCATAGGTTGTGGTATAATCCAATTCTAGGATGCAAAATTTGTTAAAGAGAACAAAAGATAGAAGACAAAAACAAAATTGGTGTATATTGATCGCCTTTTCATTATTGATCAACATAATATATAGGACTACATCATAACAATACTATGGGTGAATACCATAGGTCAAAGAATACCATGGGTCACTAATTATACTTAATGTGGCAAACTCAACTAGTCAATCAACTAACTAACTATTTAATGCACTGTTGATAGTGGTCTGTTGAGATTACAATTCTTAACACACCCCATTAATCTCAACTAGGACAATACTTTTAGCACTATCAATGGAAAAAGATGCCTCCTAGCCTATGTCTCAGCTAAGATTACATTTCATTCAAAATACTTCAACTTTACTTTCTTCCTTGAAGTGTACTTGGACTTCTTCTTCTTTGTCTTCTAGATCTTGATGCTAAGTAGTTGTTCTTTTTCAGCTTCTGGAACATAGTGCAAGTCTTCTTCTTCTGTTTCAACATGGCTTTTCTTGTCGTTGTCTTTAACTGCACACTTAAAAAAAAATTCACAAAAACATATGAATATATTTCATCTTTTCTTGGAGAGCATTCATGTCTTGATGTTTCTCATCAATGGAAGCTACTTCATCATTTTCATTGACTTCTTCATTTTCATGTAGCCAATGTGCATCCTTCATTGCTTCTTCAAAAATTGTGGGCCGAGAAGAAAAGATAGCATGTTGTAGATGCTCATCACTAACAGGAGTCTTCTCATAGATCTCCCTCAGACTTCTGGTTTTCTAGTTTTGGGGGTGGACTATCTATTGTTGTTTCTTTTCTACTACTATCAACTAGTTGTTGCTCATTCTCAGCAATTGTTTTAGCTTCTATGTTGCTATCAACTGTCTCTTGCACAAAGAGACTATCACTTGCATCATTGGGTACTACTACATTAACAGGTTTATTGTCATCAACTAAAACAACTCGATCAACAACCTTTGATGGGATTACATGATCACTGGTTTCCTCATAATCAAAGTCTTATTTACTGTATTCCACTTCACTGTGGGATTCCTAGTGCTTTGGGTGACTTGCAAAGTCACTTTCTTCTACAACTGGTTCTTCATTTAATACTTCTTTCAATATATTCAATGCTCTTTTTGGAACTCATTCAAGGCCTTAAATGAATATGGATCTCTAGGATCTTCTTCAACTATGAAATGCCACATATCTTGTAATTTCAACAAATTACTTACTTTTACTTCCCATACATTATACTCATCTCCATGAAAGGTCTTCCATAAACCTTCTCATGTTAAGATATTTCTTACCTCTTCAATCTCTTTTGGCATCGCGTCTGGTAGCTCCATCTTCGATTTTCTTCGATCATCCAATCTTTTTGTCTCGATCACAACCTCCAATAAGATCAGACCTATGTGTGTGTGTGATTTCCACTTTGTGAAAAGGATTACCTAGAAACAAAAAGAAATGGATCAGGCGATTGGCTCCGATACCATGTTAAAGAGAACAAAAGATAGAAGACAGAAACAAAATGAGTGTATATTGATCGATTTCTCATTATTGATTAACATAATATATAGGAATACATCATAATAATACTATCGATGAATACCATAAGTCAGAGAATACCATGGGTCACTAATTCTACTTAATGTAACCAACTCAACTACTCAACTAACTAACTAATTAATGCACTATTGATAATGGTCCATTAAGATTACAATTCTTAATAGAATTAAAGGACAACTTAAAGTTTTCAATGACTTCTTAAGTTACTGGAATGAAAGGATTAACAAAAAAAAATTAAGGCACTCGATATAAGATGTGCACCATGGAAATTAAAATGTAATAAAGTTTGTATTATTGTATGATTGACATATTCCTCATTTCCCTTTTCAGAATTGAGCTCATGGGTTCTCTCTCATTTCATTTGTCTTTTTTTTCTTGGGTTGGTTATGTTTGTAATTTTAGTGAAATCTTCAATAGAAGAAAATCAAATCACATAAGTAAATTGTGGATGATTTTTAGGCTATTGTTAGGTTTCATTCATATGTCTCGACAAACACCTTTAGACCTTCAATGATGTCATGATCATACTACTCCAATCACTCATTTTCACAAACACCTTGAGATCCTTATAATGTCACTAAATCACTAATACGATTTGATTCACTACTCGTATTGAATAAATTTGGCCTTCCTACTAGATAGCTTGGTTTCTAAAAATCATTCAAGATTTACTTATCAGTCATTAATAATAATAAAAATGTGTTCAACTTAAGCTAAATACTATTGCTAGTAAACAAACCCAAATTTATTTATGATTAAGGAATTATTTATCTGAATATGCTTCAAGAAAAACTTTGCCAATTTGGCCTTCATAAATAATAGAATTTGGCATGTATGTATGACCGTGTACTCACTATCTTACATTTATTCTGATCATTGAAGAACAAGTCTCAGTTTTGGTGACAACCTGAGTATTGTATCTGAGTTGGTAATCTGGTTTGGTTTCCTATATTGTTATTTATTGTTTGTATGTGTTCTTCCTTATATTGTACATCTACATAATGCTCACTAGTGTGTTTACATATTGACTTGTGATTTTCATTATTATTTTCAATCATTTTTATGGCTCAATTATTTTTTTAGGCTAGGCTAGGGTCCATCCTTGAAGCTATGATTAAAGGCACTTTCAATCATTCTCAAAAACTTCGTTATAGGAGAAGTACTCCATTATTATGCTTTGTTTCATGAAATATTTACGCCTTGTTTCATGAATTATCCTATTTTATTGGAAGAATGGGAGAATCTAGTGCCTAAGGTATTGATCCACTTAAAACTATTTAATTACGCAATGTTTTTGAGGATCTAAATGATATTAGAAAATCTAGGAAGGAAATTACCATGAGTTGAATATCAGGGTTTTGACTTAGAAAAAATACTAAGCTATTTGAAGATATTCTAAATTATTGCGCCGAGAGGTGCATTCTACAGCCCGGTATGAGGTAGAAGTGTAATTTCGTGCTCAACGTGGAGATGACACGTGTCACATAAAAAAGTCGGCTTATATATATATATATATATATACAAGTCGGCTTAATAATTAATAATCTTAGGTGTGTATATATATATATATATATATATATATATTTGTAAGTAAATCAAAACACCTATACACACTTCAAAACAATACGTACAAGCTGGACCTTCGAAATAACGCTGAGAGCAATTACAGATTTGTCTCAGGTATGCTTGCATCTCGAAATATTTGATCCCTCTTGGCGCATGATAGAGCCGGGTAAAGCTGGATCTAAGCTGGTTTTCTAGACAACCATATTATCATTTTCTATGACTAAAATCTTATTAGATATCTAGTTCATTGATAAAATACTAATGACATAAACTTAAATGACAATGACCTAAGCTATATTATTCTATAGAATGAGTTAATCCCAATATGAGAGATGGCATTAGAACCTTTTGTTAAGATAAAAGGAGGGAAATGGGATTATTCAATAGTAAATGCACTTAATATCATGATAAGCATATAAATCTGGTTTCAATTTTAATGATTTATGGCATGTTAATGATACCATCAATGAGACTATTATTGTAATTTATTGTTCGGTAGGAATACCTTTCTATGGCTCAAGATGAATGTGGGTTACTAGAAAATTTAATATGGAAATATATGAAAATAACTAGCATGTACAAAGAATCGTGTAGTGGATGGGTATTGGATTGTATTTCTTTAGCATTAGATATTTATAATGTTGATATTTATTTTCATTGATGGTTTCATGTGATACATTAATTTCCTAGTATGTGATGATGTGTGCGATGGGATACTTATCTTTCGTACTCCATATATAATGATGTTTTCATGTAATACTTTTATTTTCTAGTAGGTCATATTTTTTATGACAGGGATATTTATTCTGATGCCCCGCGAGATGGTGATTCCATATGATGTACAGCATATTTATTTACTAGGATCTGACGTTGAATCGATATTTAATAGCTTTATTATAATGGCGTTATAGATATATGTCATAATACAACTATGTTCACAAATATATTACAGACTATCAACATATGATTATTTTCTATGAAGACATTGTCACTAATGGAAAAGTGATTCATGTACTATTTCTCCAGCATTATAAATCGTTCTGCGTTATATTTTTTATAGTAAATAATCCCCACATTTATGAAAATATGGTTATGAGGGAGTCAAGTAGGGAGGTGTTACATGACATTTGATGAAATTGCTACGATCTTGGGTGATGAATTATCGGGTATTATGATTCACACATATTGATATGATGTGGTCTCAATGCAGTCTACATTGAGAATGGTTTCATATGTTTTTATATAGTTAGGTGATGAGAATCTAGTCATAATGATGATGACATCATTCATGGTGATGTGAGATGGTTATGGTAACATGTGTTCTTTATTTATTAGTACAGAGGATGTGATGAAATAATTGCACTCAATGCGTTGATATGAGTTGATTATGAAGTGATGCAGTAATGTATATGGACTTATATAATGATGATTAATCAATGAATATATAATTATGAGTGGAAATGTTACACTAATTCCACTCCGGGGCCTTCAAGTCTGAATCATTCTAGAAACCACAATCTTGTGGAATCCTATAACCATGAGGGGGCTATAGGTTGGATACAAACTCACTCATTAATACCTTACTAGAATTTTCTCTCCTTTATATAGTTGTAGGAAGTCTAGGACTTGAGTTATTTCAGTTAGAGAGGTAGGTATATGGAGATGAACTTTTGATGCCTTGGGTTTATTTCCCAAATGGAGTTATGGAAGGAGTTTTGGGACACACTTATGATATTATTGGTGTGCATGGTTTAGTGCATATGATTCCTAGGGCCATAGAGCCTAGCTAAGGGAGGGCCTTAAGCCTTAAGCTGATGCCAAAAGCTAAGGTTATAGCGTGAGTTATACTCACACCTTACCGGATCATTTGCATAATTCTATAGTGGGTGTGCAAGAGAATACATTTGCACATGGATAATAATTCCATCACAATCCCATTCAAGGTCCATGGTTTAGTTCCATTTATAGTTTGAAATTCAATGCAGAGGAAAGAGTAGTTGATCACCTAACAAAGGTAAAATACAATTTACAGGGTTTTTGGTAGTCATTATGGTGATTAGTAGCGCATATTTTGTTGCATGATATATGATGAGGATTCTAATTCCTACTGTAATCACACCACGATGGGATATTATTATACTAGTTGCAGCAAAGGGCGTGTTCCATGGCGAGCAAGACCATCTGAAGTATTAGGGGGTGTTCAAAGGTTGATCAGATGGTATGATTATGGGAGAGGGTGTGTAAGGGAGGAAGTAGAATCATTATGGTTAGGAATCTTGTAACAATAACTTTGGGACAAAGTTCCTTGAACGGGGGATTATATTATACCCCTCCATATCATATTACATTAGTGTTAGGAGGCATTTTGGGGATTATGTTTAGGATTATTATTAATCCTCCCTTTGACCACATAAGTCTATTTGTCTATTTTCCTAGCTTAGGAGGTCTTCATAACTCCATTAGTGCATGGAGGACACACCTAGGGGACATATGCCACTTACTACACTTGATTGCATGAGTTTAGGAGCCCCAAGAATCAATTCCTGTAATTTAGGAACCCACTCTAAGTGCCACCATTAGTCTCCTTCAGTTGACCTTGGTAGGTAATAATTCATGTTCAATTATGCTCCAGTTACTATCAATTAGATCACAATCAGTTATCCTAGTGCCAATTTGCATGATTGAATGGAATGTGGGTGCATTTTCTCACCTACCCTCATTAGTTAATTGATTGTAGACTAAGTTAGTTATCTGGAGTTGCATTAGTGAGCTCCAGTGGCGACTTTCCCACACTAAGCTAGATGTGGAGTCAGTCTACGTTGGTAGATTTGAATCCTATCTTAGGCATTCGAATTATCCTATATGTACAACAAGTGTATTCCATTTTATTTATTGATTCATGGATATAATCATATTATTCCAATTTTGTCTATATATGTGTACAATTTTTCCATGAGTAATTGACCAGTCTATGCTAAATTTGTCTCTATCTTCTACAGCCTTCTCTTCTCATTTGAATTCATGCAGGATGATGATCCTATGCTTCATTGAATTTAACATGGTATTAGATAAGGTATCCATGCCTGCCTCAAACCTCAGAAACTTCCATTTATGCACTAGAATACATTGAGTTTCCACATAATTCCTGGAATAATTGCATTGCTCCCTCTGGATTATGTCTAGAGAAGTCTATCCAGGTGTGATGTACTCAAAGAAAGTGCACATGTTGTTATAGAGGATTTCACCACTCCAGGTGAATCACACTTTGTATGGCCTTCCCCTGTCCCGCCGCAAACTCTTTAGACCCCATGGACCATCTTTTATCCTTTGATGTTTCCTTGATCATCCCTAAAACTATATGAAAAATGATATACGCGGCTTTTTACCCGATAACTGCGTACATACGTGGGTTTGACCCATATAACCGCGTACATCGGGATGTGTGCATAATCCAAATCCTTTTGGAGTTTTCCTTGACATAGATCCGACTCATTCGACTCCTGGCCTTCCATATGCCTTGAGATCTCTCGGATTTGACCCTTCATTATCCCTTGTGAAGCTATATAAGGAACCCCTTGGTACATTGAAGGCATATAGAGAGATTGAAAGCAAAGAAACTATAGTCCATTGTTGCCGGAATTTATACTTGAGTCTGCATCCCTTTGTCCCTTTAGAGCACTTTTGTGTTCTTCCCAAGCTTTCCTTTTGCTAGTGAGCTTGCTATCGTGAGATGGAGGATTGAGGTGGTGGAGGCCCAAGTGGGGGATTCAGTTTCTCCGGTTCGGAGACGTGCCGTCAAAGGTTGTATCTATCTTGTAATCTCTGATTTATATTAATAAGAACTATCTTTTCCTTTCCAATGATGTGTATTTGATTGAATATTGTATCCATTGGAATATGTCAAATGCTTTTACATTATTGATTATATATGCTAGAATAGATATAACACCATGGTATATAGTATGCTTGTATTGTTTACTTGTTGTTGAGGAAGTATTATGTCAATTCAAGCTGAAGATTGGAAAGCTCAATGGGGATCTACTTCAACCGTCCGGAATAAGGTATGAGGTCTGATCCTTTAGTGTTAGACATTTTATTTCTATTGCATATTGAGAAAGATTGATTTCTGGAGTCAAAGCTGTCTATTGTGGTACCCCAAGCCATAGGAATTTATCTCCGTAACATAATTGGCGACTCTGCTGGGGAGTTCCTAGTAGTTGTCCTTTGGGGGTGGATTTCTCGGTATTCAATGTGTTTGAATTGCTCTTGCTCTCTTGTTTCTGTGTCGGGTCTGGGGGCATGTATGCCTGGTAGAGTCTGATTGGAGTGAAGTTTGTCTTAGCCTGTCTGTTTGCCTTATGTTATGCACCTTTTCTTCCTGTACGCGGGTTTTTGATTTACAGTCGCGTATACATGTGGTTTCCTCTGTGATTTCCGCGTATACACGCGGGTTTACTGCAAACAATCGCGTATACCCTGGATTTTTCCCTTTTGTGGAAGTTAATTGGTTGCTAGGTGAATGTTGTTAGTTGCTGAGTCTCCTTTGGCACTGCTTGAGTCTGTTTTGACCTCTGTTTCTGACTGGAAATGTTTTTTTTAGCCTAAATTTTTTTTTTTTAGGAAAGTTCTTGTTATGGCATTTTCGATTTTTTGTTTGAGATTAGTGCATTAGAGTTCTTTTACCTTAGTGCTTTGCTTGGATGCTGTCTATGTGTGCTTGCAGAGTCTGGGGGTGGTAGAATCATTCTTTTGCTTTTTACATCTCTTATATTTTCAAAAAAGCCAAAAACATTTGCTTATCATAATGCATTGCATTTTGCACGTTGCATTGTGCTTGCACTAGATCTAGATTTGCTTTGGAGTACTAGTTAGGACTTCATATAGGAAATATTTGCATTCATCATTTGAAGAAGAATTGTGCATTTCACGTAGTAGCATACCCTGTTTACATGGACACAATGCATTTGCATTGATTGTTACAGTGTGCATTTTACTTCATGTTGCGTCATAAAACCACTAGTTGCATGACCATATCCTATTTTTGAGTAATAAAGCCAACTAAAATCAACGCTAATTAAAATGAATTACACTCTTTTCTTCTCTAGGGTGCACCAATAAGCTTAGGTTTTAGGATCTTGGAATAGTTCATTGTAAGTCAATTCTCCAAGATCACTAAATAACAACATCTAGGTGTCTGTCCATGGAGTGTGTGAAATCCTTGGTATAACCATCATTCTCAGGATCCTCCTCTTAAACGAGAGTTAAGAACGAGGCAGTGTGAGCGGTTATTGATTGGGATGACCCCTAGTCATAACTGAGTAGCACCGGAGATATTTCCAGGATTGTATTCATATCTGGGGGGTCTTTCGAGAGTTTTGGGCTTTGCTACCCTACCCATACGGTCAATCCCTCCTGCGACTGTCCGCCTGAGCTTTGATTATATTGAGGTGACCTTAGTGACCTTACCTAGGATATCGAGGGGGTACTTGTAGAGGTTATTCTACAGGTGTCCCGGCCAGGTTGGGATCAGACAGCACAGTCGCTTTACGCGTTGAAGTTGAGGGCCACAATAATTGGTTACGTACCTCCGCTTGTTGTGTATGGGAGTCTCAAGCCTCTCCTAGGCGAGACATACCTGCTTCATTCGGGAGCTCACTTATCCAGCCCTTCTTTGCTTGCATTTGGCTTTAGATTTTATTAGTGATTGCTCTGTGCATGCTAGTTGGCCCAGGGTTTACGTAAATAGAGAGTCTTTGCTATTTTTGTTTTGAGTCATTGTGTATTCGAGTGCGGTTCTGCGCCGTTCTCGTCAGTTAGCAGGACTTCCGCCTTCCACTTCTCCTCCTCCTTTGGGAGAGAGACCTAGACAGTCCAGGCGGACCATGTCACACACTGATTCACACACCATGGAGGATCATTCAGAGACTATTCTTGAGCCACCTCCTCCCATTTGTGTTGACGATGGGGAATTTACTCCTACATACGATCCTTCACCTGA
The DNA here is from genome assembly GCA_001517045.1 of Pseudotsuga menziesii. Taxonomy (NCBI): domain Eukaryota; kingdom Viridiplantae; phylum Streptophyta; class Pinopsida; order Pinales; family Pinaceae; genus Pseudotsuga; species Pseudotsuga menziesii. The sequence continues at coordinate 64,503 of LPNX010442373.1, forward strand.
CCTAGCTGAGTTCAGTCCTGTGATTTCCCAAATAGTATCTTTGCACGATAGACCTACTCACCCTAGGGCCGATTCCCCATTGACACATTACCGGTATGGAATGTCGGAAGATGCCGAGACTCACTTTGAACCTACCAGCACTAGCTACGGTAGTTATGCTATGACTGGTTTTCCTATGCACGATTTGACATTTCATGTCGAATCCGACTTTGAACCTAGCACTATGCCTGGGGGAAATCCCATTCCTTACCTTACGGAGAGGTTTGGGAGTACTAGTCACATTGCACCTTCCGTCCCAGTGGTGGAAGCTACATCTCATCCCCCTCCTAGGTATAGGGTTAGTGATCCGATTAGGATACCAGGTCCGAGACGGGTGACGATAGGCAGTAGTACATATCTTATTACTTAGATTCCTTCATCCTCGGTTCTAAGTTCTTCAAATGTACATCCTCCACCTTATCCACGTGGTCCTTCGAGCCGATATATGGCTACGAGTCAGGTCCATACTACGGTTACTACGCCGATTGTGTCTCAAGTTCATATACCACCCGCTGCTTCGGGAGGATATATTCACTCTTATAGTGGTTAGCTTGTTACGTCCGGGGCATATATACCTACTTCTAGCATGTATGTTCCCCCTTCCGGAGCTTATCTTCCTACCTATGCAGTGTCCCATGGGACATCGCATGCGATGACCTATGGACCTTATTATGGGACGCAGTATGGATAGGTTTCTTCACCTTACCGAGGCGGGTATCAACAACCTGCTTACTTTCCTAATTATGGCTTTGTAGATCCTACTAGTCAAGGTCCACCTTACTATGGTACTTCCACGTCACCTTATACGGGTCAGACAGGAGGAGGACACTATGGCCAAGGCCATGGTGGTGCTCAAACCTATGTGAACCAGGGAGCGTTCCATCGACCTCATCATCCTAGGCTCCCTTTCCTCACGACGCTTAACCTTCCTGACTTATCGAGACTTACGAACGATCCCGTGGCTCATGACCCGGCTGTCCCTACCAAGCTTCCTTCGGACATACCTAAGTTCAAAGGAAAATCGGGAGAGGATCCGAGCAAACACGTTACCACATTTCATCTTTGGTGCTCTTCGAATTCCTTACATCAGGACTCAGTCCGCTTGTGACTATTTCAACGCACCCTCACGGGGCCTACTGTGAAATGGTATATAGAGTTACCAAAGGGAGCTTTTACCTTGTTCGATGATCTTGTGATAACTTTTCTTAATCACTTCCAGCTACCAGTGCGCTATGACGTTGGTACTGAACTCTTGTCGACATTTCGGCAAGATAAAGACACCCATATTTCTGATCATATTTAGGAGTGGCATAGACGGAAGAGATTAATTAAAGCTTTTATACCGCCTGAGTTCCTTCTCTAGTGGTTCCTCAAGTCTTTATTGCCATATATCGCGAAGGATGTTTCTACATCCGGAGTGCAGAATGAGGAACAAGCAATCTTTAGGGCACAGGAACTGGACTTGATTTATGCTCAGTCCGGTTTGTTGTATGAGATTATTCCCAACACTCCTCGTTCTAGTTTCGATCCCAAGGTCAAACCTGGACCACATGCTGATGGCATTGTGGGGTGTGCAACTGCGAAACCTGCAGATTCGGTTGCAAAACAAGTTAGTCAATTGTCTCTCAATCAGTCTGCTTCGGGACAAGCTACGGCTTCGTCTCAACCCACCCAAATGGAGAATGTACTTTCTGTGCAATCGTCAGACCAGAAGGGTAACCAGTAACCCGGACGAAATAGAAAAAAGGGTAAGAATAATAATAAAAAGGGTGGGAATAGGAATGAGAATGCTACCAATAATGACAAGAACAGTCAGAATGCTGGTGGGGACAAGCAAGCGAAACGTAAGGTTAAGTTCCCTTGCAAGCTATGTAAGGATGATCACCTCACTTACTTGTGCCCCCGAATTGATGAAGCTTCGAGACTCTTAGCACAAGGCCCAGCTGTGCTAACAAACCCTTTACCGCATAACCAAAATATGAACTCGAAGTCCCAGGAGCAATCTAGTGAGAATGATCCACCAGAGACTAGTGCTCGTGGGTGCATTAACATGGTCCGTGCTGCCAAGGTTGTGACTCATACGAAAGATTATGGATCGTCACAACCCAACCCATGCAAAGAACCTGATCCACCAGGAACCCCTTTGCACATTGAGAAACCTGCGGATAAACCTGAGGCTGCACCTCGCATTGCTAAGGGGGTACTTAAGTGCTCGGGGAATAATCCAAATGCCCGAGCCACCCAGAATTATTCAGTTGTCAAGGATTTGGGCCATACTCCTTGTGCGATGTCTACATTGGAAGTGCTTCAGAGTTGTCCTTCGCAAAGGAAGGCTTTGCTTTCTGCTCTTGGTGTGAACGGTGATGATTCTTCCTCAGTGATCAAATTTGAAACCACAGGTCATCAGCCTCGCTTGCCCTACTATGTGTCGCTTTTGGTACATGTAGAATGTCTTAATATGATCATCAAGCACACTGTGATTGACGAGGGCACTACTACATCTGTGATGTCTTTGTCCTATTGGAAGGGTCTTGGTTCTCCTGAGTTGTCGAGATCAACGACTATGTTAACTGCTTTTGATGGGAGATCTTTTAGGCCACACGGCATCATTCCGTCCCTTAAATTCCCTTTGGGGGGGAAGATCATTGTGATAGAGGTTGAGGTGGTTGATGTACCCCTCGACTACAATCTCTTGCTGGGTCGGAACTGGATGTATAGTATGCAAGCCATTGCTTCTTCCTTGTTCCGCGTTGTATGCTTTCCACATAACGGGAAGATTGTAACGATTGATCAAATGACATTCAAGAATTCCCCTATTACTGCATCTTCGGGAGCTTCGGTCCCAGTCGTTGAACACTCTCAGCCAGCAACTGGGAGTGTGGGTGTAGGCATGTATCCATCCCTCATGGGAAGCTTTAGTTTTCCTACGCCGGTCCTCATGATAGGATCTTGTTCCGATAAGGCTTCGAATTCTACGACCTCAGTGTCTTTTCACACAACTCATATGGAATATCCTTGGATTCTTCCTACACTGAGTATTTCGAGTGAGCCTGTCGAGACCAACGTGCCGCTTCCTGCAACCATGATAGCTTATCAAGCCAATATTAAGAATGTTGCAGAGCCTTGTTCTTCCTCTTCGTGGACGGAAGAGGAAGACCCCTATGTACTACCGGCATGGGCAGTACAGTCTTCTCATGCCCATGACTTCCTGGATACAGTTTTCCCTTCAGATGAAGCGATCATCGAGGCTATGTCAGGAATTGAGCCACCATGGGAGGAACTTCATCATAGATCATATTTCCTTCCACCGCTTGACCGTTTGGAGCATGAGGATTATAGGGAGATTCTTATTCAGAGAGTTGGTAGTCCCATTATTCCATTAAGCTCTCCTGGTCAGATGGCTGATGGGAATATGGCGAACATATCTTCTACAATTTCTATCAACATCTCTCGAAATCCTTGCACCATTGAGAATGTCTATATTGGGGCGAAATGTTCCCATGCTGAGATTATCGAATATACCGAGCTATTCAAGGAATTTCGTGATATTTTTGCTTGGTCTTATGATGAGATGCCAGGTATCGACCCTCGGATTGTCAAACATGAGATTAAGACTTACCCCAACGCTAAACCTGTTCGACAATGTTTACGCGCCATGAATCCTAGGAAAGCACCCGCCATTAAGGCAGAGATAGAGAAGCTGTTGAAATTTGGTTTCATCTATCCCGTTCCCTTGACAGAGTGGGTTTCAAACCCCATTCTGGTGGATAAGAAGCAGGGAGAGATCCGAATATGCACTGATTTCCACAATTTAAATCGTGCCTGTCCTAAGGATAACTTCCCGACACCATTTATAGATCAGATTTTGGATGAGTGTGTGGGTAGCGAGGTGTTCTCCTTTATGGATGGATTTTCCAGGTATAATCAGATCCAGATTAAACCTGAGACCAACACAAGACTACATTTATTTGTCCTTGGGGAACGTTTGCATATCGGAAGATGCCTTTCGGCCTTAAAAACGCCAGAGCTACATTTCAGCAGGTGATGACCTTGATTTTCCACGATCTCAAGTCTATTATTGAAGTATTTTTGGATGACATCGCTGCTCATTCTCGTATGAGAATGCGTCATTCATATCACTTGAGATTGGTCTTCGAAAGATGCTGGCACTATTCAGTTCGATTAAATCCTCATAAGTGCATATTTTGCGTGAAGTTAGATCGTTTACTAGGATTCATCGTTTCAAAGGAGGGAATACGAGTCGATCCCTTAAAGGTTGAGGCAATACTTTAGTTGTCTCCCCCGAAGAACATTCATCATCTTCAGTGTTTGCAAGGTATGGCAAACTTCTTACGAATATTTGTGGTCAAATTTGCCAATTTGACTAGAGGATTCATGCGTCTCTTGAAGAAGGATACTCCCTTTGAATGGGATGAGCGAACCCAGGAGTCCTTCGATGCACTTAAGCGAGCCCTAGCATCGACCCCGGTGATTAGTCCTTCGGATTATAGCGTGATTTCCTATTATATGTGGCCGCGTCTTTAGAGACGATTGGTATGGTATTGGTTCAGGAGGATGAGGAGCTCCAGGAGCATGTCATATATTATCTGAGCCAAAACCTTATTGACGCAGAGATTCGTTATTCTCATGTCGAGAAGATTGCTTTAGCGACCGTACATGCGGTTCATCATTAGAGACATTATATTCTCCTTCGCCAGACCTCGGTTGTGGCCCATGTCAATCCGTTTCAGTTCATCCTCACACGAAGGATGATTGGGGGAAAGTATAATAAATGGATTGTCATTTTGCAAGAGTTCGATCTCGAATTTGTTTTGGAAAAGTCGAATAAGTCGTTAATTTTTGCAGAGCTTATATCGGATTTCCCGAGCGAGGCCGAGGAGTTGGTTTGTGAAGATACATTTGTCGATGAACACATCTTCTTAATCTCAACGTCTAACCCATGGTATGGAGATATCATAGTATATCTGCAAACACAGAGGACCCCTACTCACCTCTCACGAGATGAACGACAACGATTACGTCATGTCTCTAAGAACTACCTTATAGTGGACAATACTTTGTACCACCGTGGGGTAGATTCCATTTTAATACATTGTTTAACTCATGAGGAGGCTGAGATTGTGCTGAATGATTGCCACGGAGGGGCGTGTGGTGGTCATTTATCTGGGCTTTCTACAGCTCAAAAGATTTTAAGAGTGGGTTATTTCTGGACGTCGATATTTAAAGATTGTGTTGATGCGGTCAAGAGGTGCCACCCTTGCCAGGTGTTCACACGAAATATGCACTCTAAGCCTACCCCGTTACATCCCATTATCACCACCAGTCCCTTCACCAAGTGGGGGCTCGATTTTATGGATTGCAACCCAGCTTCAGCTAGGGGGCACCATCATATTATAGTGGCTGTAGATTATTTCACGAAATGGGCTGAGGCAATGCCTACAGTAAAATCTGACGGTGAGACAGCTGCTCACTTTGTATTCAACCAAATCATTACTCGGTTCGGGATTCTGAAATATCTTGTCACTGACCATGGCTCGCACTTTAAGAACCATATGATGGAAGAGTTGGCATCCAAGTTAGGGTATAAGCAAGAGCACTCCTCTTCTTACTACCCCCAAGTGAATGGACAGGTTGAAGCAGTGAATAAATCACTTAAGTCCATTCTCCAACGAACCATCGCACAGAGCAAGACGAATTGGCATATTATGTTATACCCTGCTTTGTGAGCATATCGAACCGCGGTTAAGATTGCCACTGGTTTTTCTCCATATCAACTTGTGCATGGAGTGGATTCGATATTGCTGGTTGAATGCAAGATTCCTTCATTGAAGCTAGCTGCTGAACTCTTACCAGACACTTCACCTTTGGAGGAGCATTTGGTTCACCTCGAGCAACTTGATGAGTAGCGTCGAGATGCCTTGGTGGCTCTAGAGGTTAATAAACATCACGTTAAGGTCCAATATGACAATTTTGTCCATCCAAGAGTGTTTAGTGAAGAAGACTTGGTCCTTTTGTGGGATCAATCGAAAGAACCCTTGGGGGCAGGGAAATTTAATCCTATGTGGCGTGGTCCTTACGTGGTCAAGTGTGTCTTAGAGAAGGGTGCCTATGAGTTAGTTGATTACAAAGGCACAGCTTTGGCGGAGCCTAGAAATGGGCTCTATCTCAAAAAGTACTATGCATGATCTTTAGCCAAGGCTGTTTGTTGTATATTATTGTACAGCTTTGCATAGTTAGGTCTTTTCCTTATCGTGATCAGGTTTGTGATTAGTTTCCGTTTCTTTTGGCAGATGTCAATGGAATATTCCACCTACATAGGATTCGCGGATGGTGCAAGCCGTCACACTCAGCACTCAGCCTCTGCTGCTTCGGTGATTTATACTCCTATGGGTCAGGTACTGTCTTCAGGAGGTGTATGTCTACGGCCATCTTCCAACAATGTTGCTGAATATAGTGTCGTTATCGAGCTTCTACGGGATGCCATTTCACATGGCGTTCTATCTCTTGAGGTACGTCTTGATTCAAAGTTAGTAGTGTCACAGTTCAATGGTTTGTACCATGTTAGAGATCCGACGTTATTGAGAAGATTCTTATGTGTGAGATTGTTAGAATGACAATTTGACAGTATCACATATATACACATTCCAAGAAATGACAATCAAATTGTTGACTCATATGCTAACTACGTGTTAGATTGGCATTTGTTTCATTCATAATAAATTAATCACAAACATTTTTACACATGTAAATAAATAAACCGATCACCATAAAAACTTTTATATATATCAAAAATGTGGTAATACATAGTGTCATATACAAAAGTGGAGCTTTCAAAGCTTCCATCATATAATACACGGTCGTACAAAACATATACACTCCCAGGTATCTAATCCTATGGAGGGGGAGGGTTGTGATCATGATACGTCACTACGGCTCTAGCTAGCCACCGGAATAAATGCACCCATGCGTGTGGCACGCCAACCACCTGTTGCTGCATGGCCTCAGGCAAGTCCTCAACTTGCGCTATGGGAACCCTATGAGTCAGTCGCACGAAGTTGGTATGAATGCTCTGGAGCGTTCACTCTGCATCCACACCTGTGATGTCATCCCCTCTTCCCCTCCATCTATGACGTGGGAATCCTTCTGGTCGCCGTGGTCCCACATCTGCACATGAATGGTAGATGTCACTATGTGTTGTCACGCAAAAACATGTCTTTTTGATTCCACATAATCAAGAAAATATAAAAAAATTAAATAACTCAAAAAACTTTGAAAAAGAGTGAGAGTCGAGATTCGGTACCTATCTCTCCATATGCCGATCTTGGTGGCAATGGCATGTCCGGATCCCCCCGGAAATCTATCCCTCCATAGGGGTAGTCATCTATGGCAACAATCTGTCATCGCCACCATGGAAAGAAGTCAGCTGGATATGGGTTGGCCACCCTACCACCCCCCAGTCTGTGCATAGCATCTGCCCAATGTCGTTGGGCTGGATCTCAAACCCCGTGGAGAGGAACATCCACTCTAGGGCTCAATCATGGAACACGCTCGAAGAAAAACGTGCTCAATATGCTGCTGAACCCAAAGTTCTGTATCCTGCCTACCTTACACTCACTGAGCTAGTGTTTCATGTTGCTCAGTAGTGTAGTACTCCAGTCATATATGGTCGGTCTCATACACTCCATCGCATAGAACATCAGTGGCCGCGAGGCCTGATGGAGTGAGGCTAAGCTTGCTATCCTACCCAGCGTCAGTAGTATGGCCTTTAGGCCCAGCACCTGTATAGCATTGGTGGGGACTTGAATTCCCACCTTCTCAGTATCTGGGTAGCAGTACACAGCTACGTACTCATCGATAGTAAGCCCACCGCCTGGCCCACCTCAGGAATGAAGGTTCACCACCTCCCCTTGTCTAGATAGACCTGTGATAAAGTATATGTATTCCACCTCTATGGTGAGAGACATCCCATCTATCCTGAAGGACTCTGAGTCTGGATCCCAATAGTCTACCAGCATCTCTAGCAGTCTTGGTTTGGCCCTCAAACCACCAAGGCACCAAAGAGCTTGTTGAGCCATCACATCACCTCTTACAACTTCCTCTACTTCACCATGCTCGTGCTCTCTCCATTCTAGCACCATCTTGCAAGAGAAATTGCCATATTTCCCACTAGATTCTTATAAATTTACTTGCGTGGCGTCATATGCGAATGTTTTGCAAACAGCTGCGTATGTACATGGGTTCTAGCCTCTTTTCCGCATATAGCTAGCCCTATACGCGAAAAAATCTTCGATATCCGTGTGGGCCGCAGCGCTCATGTAGAGATGGCCTAAACTACCTCATTTCACCATGAAAATCAACAAAAAATATATTGAAATGCATGAGGAGAGCATGAGTAACTACCTGGAAGAAATGGTTGTGACTTCCGCTGGCTGGATCTCCTGGAATTTGCAGTTGAAAATCAGAGCTCCAATGGGTAAAAGTTTCAAATGATTTATGTTTTTTACTATTTATAGAAAATTTTTCAAATATTTGAAATTTTTTACCCCCTTTCCTATAGTTTTGACAGTTTCTAACCATTTTGGACCGTTTCTGACATAATTTGTGATGTAGAAGACCATTTTCAGTGTCGTTTCAGCCATTGGATTGACCCGTTCATACTAATCTCAGGTATAACATGTACACTGGCATATAGGTTAGGTTCACCACCATTTGCATTTTGCATGACCTTATGACCATGTCACCATGACCTTAGGTACAAACCCACTCTATTATGTCACAGAACCTTCTTGATGCTTTAGAAGTGGCATGATGTGAGTGGTAGAGCTTCACCTTACATGGGTACCCTAGTTAGCGCCTTATTTGTATTTGGTGCCCATGCCGACATTTTCTCTGTTAGGGTGTGGGAGTCTATTATACAGTAATGCCATGACATTTCACAAGAACCTCATACTCCTCTTGATATTATGTTGGCCTGTTTCCCTCCAGACTCACCTTACGTCAAGTTGTGAATGCATTATCATGAGCTTTTCCTGCCTTATTGAGCTTTATTCCAGCTCCCCTGACATTACGTTTCATCCATATAGCCCGAGCTTGTCTCATGTCTAGCCATGCAGAGCCATTTTTTCCTTCGCAGCTTGATTCCCCTTTTACCGGGAGGGGATTTTCCCCCGAGTGTCGATATCCTACACATGTATCCTTGCATTGAGCATAGGTATGTTCCATTGCTTGGATCTAGTTTGTTTGCCCTGATGACACTCGTCTCCTCCTAGTTTGTAACTATAAAGCTAGTTTATTCTTTTTTCAAGCTTTTCAAATAACTGAAAAAGTCCAAAAAAAAAATCAAAAAACCAAAAAGCCGGACAAGGAAAGATGTTATTTTTGACAGCTGTTGAGTCATGTCGCCTTCAAACAGAGCACTGTATATCACATCCATTGGTTGGGTTATAGTTTGACTTAGGAGCTGTACTCGTTTATCTGAGTTTATCTCCACCGACTGGTTAAGCTTCCAGTCCCTATGGAGCCTCTGTTGATGCCTCCTGTGTCACAGAGATGTCCCAGTTTGTATATCAAGTCTATGCTACCTTCATTCAGTCACCATACACCGTTATGCTCTTGTTTGAAGGAATTTGGAACCTGTTTCGGCCATTCCTCAGTTATCTTGACTTTGCATGTCGGCCATTCTCGGTACAGTTACTGGTTCATGCACCTTCTGATTGAGTCCTTCCACATTAGATAGCTTTGCTGAGTACCTCATGTTGGATGATGGGGGATGCCTTAATGCCCTCCTTCCAGTGGATTTCATCCCATCGACTTCAGATCATTTATTCTGGGATTGGAATCTAGATTCCTTTTGAGTGCCTTGAGACTTGCAGTCATCAGTGGCAGGTTCTCTCGCCATCGACAGTTTCTTGGGAATACATCAATGTCCTCTGATCGATAGATTCTCTCAAGTGTTCGACCTCAACACATCTATTCACACTTGTTAGTTTGCACTCTAGTACCTTGATTCCCATTTTCATTATCGGTGGGTAATCTCGCGTCTGTTAACGGTATACATCAATGACCGGTAATCAGATGATGGACTACTATGTTCGACCTCGAAACCTCTATTCACATAGTAGGGCATGTACTCGTAGCAGTTTGTGTAGAAGATATTCCAGACTAGTGGCATCTCTTATATGCTACCTCCTTGATCGTGCCAGTGTTCATGAGATTTCAGCTCTCGTGACTTCATTCCATTGTATGTCAGATATGTCCAGCCACTATGGAGATCTTGATCTATTGTATATCTTCAGCCATTTTGGAGATCATGGTCCTTTGTATATCTTCATCATGGAGATTCTAATCTATGTATATTGTACGTGGCGATGACCACATATGTGATATCATGTATTATGCCTATTCATGGCCATTGTACTCTTATGTATCCGGGACTGCTATATGTACTTGCAGTTATATGCAGAGTTGTATCATTGTACTATGCTGATTGGGTGGCTGGTCTTCCATTTGGGATCCTTTATCACTCCACTTCTGGGATGGACTTATAATGTATTTCGGCCATCATATGACCCCTCTGATCTCACACATTAGGGGGCATCTGTTATAGCGGATTTCACCACTCCAGGTGAATCACACTTTGTATGGCCTTCCCCTGTCCCGCTGTAAACTCTTTAGACCCCATGGACCATCTTTTATCCTTTGATGTTTCCTTGATCATCCCTAAAACTATATGAAAAATGATATACGCGGCTTTTTACCCGATAACCGCGTACATACGCGGGTTTGACCCATATAACCGCGTACATCGAGATGTGTGCATAATCCAAATCCTTTTGGAGTTTTCCTTGACATGGATCCGACTCATTCGACTCCTGGCCTTCCATATGCCTTGAGATTGCTTAGATTCGAGCCTTCATTATCCCTTGTGAAGCTATATAAGGAACCCCTTGGTACATTAAAGGCATATAGAGCGATTGAAAGCAAAGAAACTATAGTCCATTGTTGCTGGAATTTATACTTGAGTTTGCATCCCTTTGTCCCTTTGGAGCACTTTTGTGTTCTTCCCAAGCTT
>LPNX010442373.1:76047-94986 GCA_001517045.1 Pseudotsuga menziesii
ATGTTGAAGTGAAGGGTGTTTGAGCTAAATTAATTTGAATTGATTTGTTGTTGACATAGCTTCATCAACAGGGGTTCACACTTTGTCGAAATCCCTAACTCAGTTATCTCCTTGAGTACCAACCTAGACATGTTTTACTCTGTCTAGCAACACCTACGAAGCAGATGAGGTCTCACCTGAGATGTTTGAGGGAAAACTGTCGGAACCACGTTTTCTCAATAAGAAGGAGATTTTTTGTGCAGATACCATTCAACTATCAAAACATTACTCAGATATCCAGGCATGGGTTTTACTGTGACTTATTCATATTACAAACCATGTGGATTGCATCAATACATCAGATCGCAGTATTATGTTTACTTATGAACATATCGATCAACATTACATTATTCATAACACCGAAACATCGCATCATTCCGAAATAACCGACATACTACGACATTAATTCATTCAGATCGCATCATTTAACATAGAAAAATAAAAAAGACACAAAACAAAGTGTTTCAATCAACATCCATCATCTCATATTATTCTTCGCATCAACACAATATCTCAAAATACATCATCGGGTCCTGAAGAAAACAACCCAAAATAGTAGATACGATGCAATCTTTCACAGTTACCATAAGACAAAACATGAAACATATGATATCACAATATTACATTCCTATTTCTATTTACAGGCTTGATCCTTTTAAAAAATTGTCCACTTTAATCGACTTCTTAACTAACTTGGACCATAAACTACAAAATCATGACCAAGCCGACTCTTTGTTGATGTCTTATGCTCCATCCTTGGTCTTGTGCATCATCCTCGAATTTGCACACCTTGCTTCCTTTTCCTTATCAAAACCGCCTGCCAATACGGACCCAACACAATCTTGTGGCTCACCCTCGAGCCACGTCAAATGGAAACAATATATTCATTTGTTTTTATTTTGAATTCCTCATACTGTTGTTTGAATTCTTCCACTTGAGCCATTACCTTGTCACTAATCCCATGCGGTCTTCGACATCCTACTTAGATGGATGTTCAACGATCTTAGTTGTCACCTCTTTTCGACTCTACTACACTGGTTGAAGTGCATTTACTACCTTCAACGATAGTTTCTCTCCAACATCCTGGAACTCCTCTAGCTGAGTTGTGCTACATTTTTGATGCTCTCGTACCTTCATTATGTGTTGTTGTGACGCCTTTAACTCTACCGCTTTAGTGAATTGTATGACCAGGGGAATCTCTCTGAGTGATGTCCTCATCGAATCCAACTAATTTTTTGCTTCTTGCAACCATGTGTTCAACTGTTGCAACTTCTCATCTTGGACCGAGTTTCCCCAAAACTGCGCAGTCGCATCCGTGATCAACTTGGATTCCTTCTTGCTTTCCTTGAGTTATGTAGCTGCATTTTGAATGGATCCTTTACGCACTGCAACATTTTCTGGGAGTGTGCTCAGAGTGATTTGTGCCTGCGATTCTTCGAGGTCTCCATGCAAGTCTGTGATGACATTCCCCAACCTATGATCGTTGGCCTCTACAACCATGTCATCCATTATATATGGGACTTCTTGACAAGAAAAAGAGATCACTTTCTCCAACTGTACCCTATCGTCTCATAGCTATGCCTTCTCAATGATCAACACATCTTGGGGCCTTCTTGAGGCACTCAATCTCCTACTTGGCTAATTCTTCCCTCTATTGTGACTTAACTAAGTGATCGTCAATAATTTTCTCTCGATCGACCAACTCATGATTTTCTAACTTTTGTAATTGCACCAACATGTGCATGGGTAACTCATTGACATCTAACATGGTCATCTAAAATCGCTTCAATGAGGCATCAACAACCTCACTCTGGGTCTCTACTGCATGTGACAGAATTTGCACGATCTGGAACCGCTTCCATGTACTTAACTCACCCATCTACTGCAACAAGTTTGCTTCAGGCATCTTCTCCAAAATGGCATTAACTAAAGAATGAAGTTGAGACTTTACCTTTTGAAATCATTCAGTTGACTGTTTCCTCAGTTGCACTTCACTCACAATAGTTTTCATTGTGATTGTGACAATGATGTGGTTCACCTTCTCATCTCCCATTGGCGCAGTGTTGTTGGCCTCCCCTTATTCATGTCTGTTCTTCATCCTTGTTTTTTCAAATTCCCAATCTATCTCTGAAACCGTCGAAGTCCTTAAAGATGCCTCCTGTGATTATTGGTCATTTTCTTAGACCTTCGCTTGATCCATTCGGGCATTAGGTGGAGGACCCGATGCAACATCCGACACTTCTTCAGTGCTGACTAATGCTCTCCACACTGTAGGCCAATCATCTACTACCACGTCCAGTTCCTCATTGGTTAACTTGTACTGAGTAGCTAAGGACTTCCTTTCTAGGTCAATTCTTTCTTGTACATGAATTTCATGCGGGCCCATCGCAAAAATTACAACCCGCCTATATTTTGTCGCTTCTTCTTCAAATAACCACATAATCTTCGCAGCTTCAACCTACAATGCATCCCAATATAGCCAAAATTGTATCACGCAATCCTTCAACCGATCATTCTTGCTGAGGTACCAGAGGTTTTGGTACCTCACACCTTTGCAGAATTGGGAGACCTCGACATATATGCCTTGATAGTCCGCAAGATCCATCCATGTGACTAAGGAAATCAAAATCAACAGCCAAATGTAAGTAAACAGTCACTTCCCCTCCTGCGCTAGCATTGCATATTCTGTTAACTAGATGAGAAAGAATAAGGATGAGTTTATCTATACGGACTTGGTGCACTGATCTGAGCAAAAGATCATCACCCCAGAGGTACACTGATTGGGGCATTTCTTGTGCACCACCTTGATAGAAAAAATATTCGCTGCAATGCGAACTTCTTGATCATTGATGGTATATGAGACGTATGTTCATTTGTCACGATCCAAACCATATTTCTTCTTTATCTTGGAAGCAAACCTTTTCTCATTGTCCTTGCCACAAAATTACAACGATGAATCGAGCCCTTGGATGGGAAACCCCATAATTTGGGAGATCAACTCCATAGTGGCTGGCATCGGCCTATCTAGCCACAGATAACCACTGTGAAAGAATTCCAACAACTTCTTGGAGCACGCATTGGATTGCACCAACTTTTTGAAGTGAAGCATATGTATGAGGCCTAAGATCCACGACCTTTGCAATCCCATCGCCCACTACTGTGGGGTGGGCACCATTGGGTCGCTATCTTTCCCTTTTTTTGACTTGAATGGATCCATTGTGCACTCAGTGTATGCCAACAGGTCACGGTCTCTATACTTCATCTTTGTCAAGCATGGCACAATATTGAATGAGCACTTCATCCCCATTGGCAATGTCGACATCCGAATTGGACACCGCTGGTTCTTATTCAACTTTGGCCGCTTGGTGTCGGGATTATATAAGGGAAAAAATCCAGGGATGTGTGTAGTGGTTAACCCATTCCTTGTTGTGGATCCTTCAGCTCCAGTTGTGGGTGGCCCCACCTGGTTTGTGAATTCCTCTTCCGCTTCTTCTATGCTCAAGTTTCTGATGTTCTTCTTCTTCTGTGCAGGTGACTTGGGCCGATTGGCACCCCTCTTCTTTCGTAGAACCTGTGGTGATACAAATAACATGTTGGTTTCCTCCTCCTCAATTGGCATGCCAATGGCTAACGAATCCTCGATATTCCCACTTGAAATTTCTTGCACCATTGTTGCACTCTAAATTACTCACAATTGCTCAACAATGCTTTGTTATCATTCTCTACGTCCTATACTTGACTCTTCTCTACTCACTCAATAATCAAAATGGTTCCTCCACCTCGCACCCCATGAACTCTTATAGCACGGGAGAAATTGTGCAAAAGATTTATTAATCATCACGACCAAATGCACCACTGATATTCCTGATCTAACGATCGGATTCATCATAAATGTGTGTCTCATCTAACGCCTTCATCTCTTGACTGGTTTAACTGCTTCATTAACTCCCTAATTTCACCCTTTTGTGTCCCTGAAAACATCACTATACTGCTTTATAGCTGCAATTCTAACACTTTTTCTTGCGTTGCCACTAGTTTCCAATATGCCAGTCTCCTCAGTACCACCTCATACATTTTTTTTTCATTGCATGATACCTCAAACATCACATCGCATCGGGCCCTCCCAGTAGGGCTTGAGTCAGCTGCCATTCACTAACTTAGACAACATCGCATGATCTAATTGTTGCAACTGCATCGCACCTCCTTCAGTAATGAAATTGATTACATAAGGACCTAAGAAATGCATTTATGACTTACCCGGATGTTTCATGAACTTACTATCATATAACAATGCATATCGCCTTCCTGGAAGCACTTATTCTTGATGTGTTGATCATGCCATGATTTCTGGTGATACTTCTCAATATGCTGATGGAATCCTGTGAGAAATCAATCTTCTTCTGGTTGCACCAACTGAGTTAGGAATTCTTCTAGTGCTCCTTCGTCAGCCATCTCTGTCGCTGTTGCGATGCACAAGATTGGAACAATATATTCCATTGGAATCATTGCTTCCTAGCCATACACCAACTTGAATGGTGTCTGTCCTATCAACCATTTGCAAGTAGTGTGATAATCCCATAATATTTCTAGAATCTTCAAATCCTAATCATCGCGGTCCGCATTGCAGACCTTTGTGAGAACATTCTCTAATACCTTATTGAATGCTTCTACTGTCCCATTAGCTTGTGGATGATAAGGAGTGCTTTTATTTTGTTGAATTTGGAACTCCTTAGTTAGCGCGTTGATGGTGCAATTGATGAAATGACTCTCCTGCTTGCTCATCAAAATATTTGGACAACCAAATCGAGGGACAACATTGTCAAAGAGAAACCTTGCTGCAGTCGTAGCAGTGCAATCCACCAGTGGCGCGGCTTTCGCCCACCTTGTCAAGTAATCTATCGCTATGATGATATACCGCGCACATGCCCTTTTTCCTGGTGGGTTTATTGGGCCCAAAAAATCTACTTCCCATTTGTCAAACGGTTATAGAATTACCTGAGGTACTAAGGGCATCTCATCCCTTTGTGACGGCTTCCCCTTTCTTTGGGAAACATCACAAGTCCTTGAATAATATGTCACATCACCATGTAGAGTTGGTCACCATAGTCCAACGCAGAGTACCTTTGTGGAAGTTGCATGACCTCCATAGTGTCCTCTTGCAACACCCTCATGTGCTTCCACAAATACCCTTTCATGCTCATGCGATAGGACACATCGACGTAAGATCTCATCAGGTCCCATATTATAGATATCTCCGACAATCAGCTAGAAATATGTAGCTCGAACAACCATTGATTCTTCTGATTCATGGTGAACCCCTCCGGTTTCGTGAATGTTGCTAAAAACTCAACTATTTGTTCATAATGCTCATTGACCATTCCAACCTTGAACAAGTGCGCATCGGGTAGTCCATCCTCGATGTTGATTGGTTCTTCGTTAGTTTCAATTGGTGACAAATGGTTGGGTCCTATGTTTAAGAGACCTGGCTTCACAATGATTTCAATATCAAGCTCTTGGAAGAGTAGCAGCTAGCGGCATATCTCCCCCCCCAACACAGGATTATTCACTAGGTATTTTAACGCGGAATGATCAGTGGAAATCTTGAAATGTACTCCCAAAAAATAGTGTCAAAACTTGTGTAATGCATAGACCATCCCCAACCCTTCTCTCTTAGTCATTGTATAATTCCTCTCCATAGATGACAACTTCCAACTGGAAAAAGCAATTAGATGATCAATATCCACTTCACCTGGTTGTGCCAACACCTCTCCTAACGCAATTGACGATACATCGACATGGACATGGAACTCCTTCCTGCAGTCCGAAAAGAAAACTATTGGTGTTGTGACCATCTTCTTCTTCAAAGTGTCATGACTCCCCTAACACTCATGACTCCATTCAAATTGTGCATCTTTCTTCAACAACTTCTCCATTGGTGTTGTGATCATAGCGTAATCTCTTATGAACTTCCGATAATATACCATATGTCCTAATGTCACTTTGAGATGTTTCACATTCGTTGGTAGGGAAAAGTTAACAATGAGCACAATCTTGGATGGATCAACCAACATCCCTTCCTTACAGACAACGTGCCCTAACAAAATCCTAAACTGCATAATAAATATGCATTTCTTTGAATTCAACGCAATCTGATGTTTTCAAGACCGTTCCAACATCAGTCATATATTTGTAATATGATCCTTTACCAACCCATACACCTTCCAATCATCCATGTATATTTCCAAGAAATTCTGAATAAAGTCCTTAAACACAACAATTACAATCCTGGAAAATATCGCAGGTGCACTCTTGAGTCCAAACAACATCACCGTGTACTGAAAGCATCCCCACTAAGTCTCAAAATTTGTCTTATGTCAATATTCCTTTTTAATATTGATATGATGATATCCAAAAATCCATCCGTAAATGAGTAAATCTCTTGACCACCTACTCCTTCCAATACTTCGTCAGTAAATGATGTCGAGAATGGATCATGAAGGTATGCATCATTAAGATTCCTAAGATAGACACAGATCTGGACCTCTCATGTCTTCTTGTCTTGCAGGACCATAGGAGTGATCCACTATGATCCCTGCGTCCAACATTCTGTCAAGCTCAGCGTTCGCTCTCTCCTTGTATCATGGATTCAGGTGATACAGATGCTACTTCACAGGCTTCGCATCTGGATTCAGTGGGATTTTCATTTCTCCCAAATCTCCTAATATCCCTTTCATTTCAAAAAATTTAGTCGGAACCAAGTCTTGAAACTTTTGCAACAGATCAGTGATGTTCACCATACTTTCTTCATCCCAATAATCTCCAATATTGGTAAACTTTGGTTCCTCCTCTATCCCAATGTTGACCTTTCGAATATTTAATGGTTGGTGAATGTTTTTTGTCAGCATCTCAGGAGCCACGATATTATGAATTCCTTCTAATTATGGAATGTTGATGTTCCTTGGGTCAACTCCATCATCAGGCCCTCCTATTACATTGTAACACTCCATCATCGACTGCATCATTGGTACTTCATGTGATTCTGTGGGACATGTGACTAGAACTATCTCCAAGACAACATCGTCAATATGTTGTAGCACACTATGAATCATTGGATCAACATCCACAAAAATTAAGGTGTGACAAACAAATCGACAAATCCTCCCATGTTGTGATCTCCCTTCTAAGCTCGGCTGATACATACCAATGTCATGACATTTCATCCAATGTGTGTACAAAATCATGTACCCACTCATCCTTTGGTCATGATACTAGCATGGTTTGACATGCAATCAAATGATCACTGGGATCATTTCACCCATCATATTTCTTGACTTTATATTGCTCTGCTTAGCAGAAGAGAACTTCCATCAAACTGCAACACACCGACCACTGCGACACACCGACCACCCATTGATCTATTTCTTGTGTGTCTCCCACCAATGTGCTGGAGTTTCCTTCAATGCCTTATCCAATGCTAATAGCCTTTGTGGTTTTGAGAACTTGTCTTCAAAGTCAACAATAAATTCAGGTAAATTAGGAAAAACTTCATATGTTAGTAACTAGGAACCTCCATTGCAACCTAACTTAGTGACTGAGAGATCCTTCCACACTTCCGAATCGATACCTCATCATCTAATTCTGCCAATTTTGCAGTGCATCATCAGAATCCGACGATGCAGAGCTAGATATTTTCCAACCTGGCTCTTCGTCTGCAGTGGGATGGAAATAATCTTGTAAAATTTTATATGCATGGTACCATCCTCCTACAACATCTTCCTTGAATAGTTCAACATACCTTCTTCCTTCGCTCAGATCCATTGGAGATATAACTCTCATATTGCGGTTCTCAAAATTCATCACATGCTTCTTGAAATTGATCACCGCCAAGCTGTCGTTAGCCCATTCGATCCCCAGTAGTGTGGGATACGAGCTTCCTTCATCAACAATCTCAATAACATTGAAATCCACATATGTCATCATTCCTTCAACTTCCACCATTAAGCATGGTAGTCGCCGAATTGGCGATACCATGGCCTGGTTGGCTAGTTGCAACTATGCGGGGGACCAAACTAACTGTGGTTTCCCCATCTTTTCCCATGTTTGCTTTGTCAGATTGTTGATATCTGATCCCAAATCCAAAATAACTTAATCCACATTGTAATCCCCAATCTGGACATTCATCCACATTTCCTTTCTAGTTTTCTTCTTATGCAGGGAACTCACAACAGAATCCTATCGACCCTTCTTTGGTTGATATAGCATACTTGCAATCTCAGCTACGACCTCAGCTAGCACATCAGGTTTTTTTTCTAGTAATAGACAAAATTCAAAGAAATTTTGTAGTGTACCATGCTTCCGCGATGGTCTTGCTACCAGTGTTGAATCAAAAACATGTGGCATTACAGAAATAGGTCCACTTACCCAGATATTTTCTCAAGGTGTCGTGTGCTTCAAAAAATGCATCCCTCTTAGTGTGGACATGAAATTGCATGTTTTTTCGACCTGCCAATCAAACTTGTGGTATTAGAGCATCATCTCCTGTTGTCTCACCTCCACGAGTAATGACGAAAACATCAACAGGTTGAGGCCTAGGTTTCACTGAGATATTGCCAACTAATGGTCCTTGGTTTTGATTTGGTGGTGGATTGAATAGCTGTTTCACATTTTGATTCACATTCTGATTCTAATTATATGGTGGCATAACATTCTTCGCTTTCCGTTTTGCAATTAGTTGCAAACAATCTTCAATTGTATGATCTCCAACAATACAATAGGTACATTGTGACTGTAGGTTTGGACAATATCATTGATAATACTCGAAAAACCCACAATTATAACATTGCACAGGTCCACGAACTTCTCCTCCTCCTTGACCAAAACCTCTATCTCATCCTTCTTAGAATCCTCCGCAAAATCATCCTTGTTGTTGATACTTCGGTTGATTAAACCGTTGTTGTTGTGGGTGGATTCGTCTATGGTTGAACATACTACAGTTGATTATATTGTGGCTGAGTATACTACAGCTGTTGTAGAGCGTAATTCATTTGGTTAAACTGTGGATGCGTCGGAGCAAACTACGGTGGTGGTATAAAAATTGGTTGTGGTTATGATACAAACTACGACTGTGACTATACCACTTGCAATGGATACTGCGGTGGAGGTCTCTCCACCGATAGATGTTCTTCTCCCTTCATGTAGTATGCATCCATTGATATTTCCTGGAGCATATCATATGCTCGACAATCCTTATCTTCATGATCAACATATCGATAAAAAGTACAATACAAATTTGCAGGCCTGGATACCATCTTCTGAAGATACACATAGTATTCGTGTTGATGTCCATGAAATTAACATATGTTACACCAAGGAAATCCACCATGACTTGGCGGATTCAGATCTACTAACAACAAATAATTTCAAAAATACAGGCATTGATCCTTATGATGTCCCTCTGTGTGACATCGAGTACATCATATTTCTTCATGATGCTCCCTTTTCTACTTGATATCTTGTAATTGGATCACTAGGTTCACCAGTTGTGATTGGATCTGATTCATTCCAACTCCATTTTTTCCAACAGGTGAAGCTTCCAACTTCATTGCGATCTCCAGAACCTCTCTCTGTGTCGAAATATTTTGCTGCATCAATGACATCCTGATATGTGGTACTAACTTTGTGATGAACCAATCTTTGTTTTGTACATCGCTCATTGCAAAACTAACTTCTTCCATCAGCATATTGAATTGCTGATCGAAATCCTAGACTGACTCATTTGGATATTGCTTGATATATTTTAGTTTTGTGATATATTGTAACTCAGATTTGGGTTTCCTAAATTCTTCAATCAAAATGATTCTAATTTCTACTAGAGTCTTTGCTAGGTTACCTGTGGGAACTTGCATAAACTTCATGTACCAGTCCAGTGCATGACCTCGAAACGTTGTTTCCAACTCACCTTTCTTAATATCCTCATCTAGGACTTGCTTTACAGTCCAAACCACTTTGCGTAGAAACCAATATTGTTCGAGAACCTTGGTCCCATTCCCATGAAATAGAGGTAATTTTACATCATCACCCGCCATCCTGGTCCTTCTTCCTACGTTTGTTGATCCACTACTATTAGTGTTTTGATGACACCTCGGGCAATTTGGTGTTGAGCTAGTATTTCTTCCTGAGTGCGAGACATTCCATGGAGGTGTAGGCACATTTTTTCTCTGGGTTGGTCTTACATCAGGCTTGGGCGTATCCTAGTCATCTCCTTCGTCACTGTAGTGCCTCTTAGTCCCTTCTGATATTCTATCGTAGCTTCTTGTTTCGGTCGCAGTGGGAATTTTCTTAGTCCTCTACCTCTTCTCTTGTTGAAACCTTAACCCACTTTGCAGAAGATCACACTCTTCCTCAAATTCCCTTATAGGTTCATCGTAACTCCCATCCATATACCCCGTATCATTCCATCCAACCCTCATCTCTGCAGCACCCACAACCTCCGTACACCAGAGCTCTACTCGTCGAAGGTCATCTTCAATATGCCCTTTCCATAGATAAGCATTTTAACCCATAATATCAGAGCTAATAGAAACCTACCTCTTGGTCCTTTGAATAATTATCTCTCTGCATCGTTAAAATAGTTGACTATGTCGACCACAAATTTAGTAATGTAGCCTTCCAAGATTCTATCAAGCCACACCTCGATATCCCTCGATGCTTTATTGTCTACCTCCTTCAATTGCTGGATCAGATATGGGGTCCATCAAGTAGATTCGCCTCCTTGAAAGTTTTTCTTTCGTTAGTTCATTTATGCCAACAACTGGTACAAGATGATTGGAAACTTGACAAATAAATATTCATGGATATCAGAATAGATATGCCTTCCAAGACACTCTTATGTCGTTAATCTATAACTTTGATTCTCTTCTACTGCAAATTCTTGAGCGTTCTAGGTGAACCAATCATGAATCTCCAGTCTCGTTGGATGCCACAACATATCCTACTTCTCCTCATACTATGGTCCCAGAATGGAACCATTTGTTGACATAGTACCGGCCCAGACAGGTTTTACCCTGTCCAACAACACCTATGAAGTAGATGAAGTCTCACCCGAGATGTTCAAGGGAAAACTATCAGAACCACATTTTTGCAGTAAAAAGGAGGGTTTTTGCACATCTACCATTTAACTATCACAACATTACTCAGAGATCTAGGCATGGGTTTTACTATGACTTATTCATATTAGAAACCATATAGATCACATCATTAGATCAGATCGCAACATTATATTTTCTTATTAACATATCGATCAACATTACATTATTCATAACACAGAAACATCACATCATTTAGAAATAATAGACATACTGCAGCATTGATTCATTTAGATCACATCATTTAACACAAAAAAATAAGAAAGACACAAAACAAAGTGTTTCCATCAACATCTGGCATGTCATATTACTCTTCGCATCAACACAAGATATCAAAATACATCATGAGGTCCTGAAGAAAACAACCCAAAAAAATAGATATAATGTGATCTTTCGCAGTTGCCATCAGACATAGCATAAAACATATGATATCACAATAATACATTCCTATCTCGATTTATAGGCTGGCACCTTTTACAAAATGCTCCACTTTAACTGACTTCTTAACTAACTTGGACCATAAACTACAAAATCATGACCAAACACTACAAAATCATTACCAATCCGACTCTTTATCGAACTTTCCCTCTTGCGCTCTATCCTTGGTCTTATGCATCATCCTCATTTTTGTGCACCTTGCTTCCTTTTCCTTACCAAAACCTCCCGCCAACAGTGGTTTTGCAGGTACATTCAAAGAATTGTTGAAGAATTGTTGATTAATATTGTTGTGAAATGGAGAATTCAACAACTCTAACTCCCATAATCCATACACCCTTTAATCAACTTGATTGGAGGGAAGATATGCATATTTCCTTGTGAAACAAAGGTCTATACAGGATGACCATGGGAAGAGCATTCGAACCACCATAGTATATTGAAAAATCAAAGAATATGGATAGGCCCTGATGAAGCTTTTGGCCACATGTGCATCCACATCTCTAGGGATTTTTTGTTCCATCTTTATGGACTCAAGACTCCAAAATAATTTTGGGATAATATTGAATCCTTGTTTGGAAAACAAGATGACTTGAGGCGCCATATACCGTAGAATGAACTGATACAACTACATCCCAATAACTTTGAAACTATACTACAATTTTTCTCAAAATTCAAATCACTCGTCATGCAATGCAATTAATCTAGGATTGAGATGAAGAATGAACAATTGGTTCTCTCCATACTAAGGAAATATGGCTCAAAATTCTTAGTGTTTGTATGAAAATTGAAGATGAATTTCACGGTGATCGAGATCGATATCCAGTCCCTACTCCCAATCCTAGGTCTAAATGGGCATAAAAGGTTATCAAGGAAGTTGGGAACATGACTGGAAAGTTGGGAACATGACTTGAGGAGAACAAGATCCCAATTCCATAAAGAGAACCTTGTGATATGTTAGGAAAGTTCACTTCCTCCAGAGAGGTACAACAATATCCTAGTGAGATGTTACATGATAGTAAGGACTAATTAATAACCCTACTCATAGAAGAACAAATTGGATCATGTCACTCTTCCTTCAAAAAGAAGAGGCAAAGGAAACATTCCTTCTCCTGTCTATCATCAGATTGGAAGAAGATGGATAGGTTTACATGCACAGTCTCATCGTACTAGTGAACACAAGGACCATCACATTGCTTCATTGCATCACACAGATGCAGGTTGTAGAAATTTTTCACTAGTCTTTTATTCAAGATGTTTTCTCTTGATATGAAATCTTGATCCTGATTTTTCTACTTATTTTTGAGGGGGGGGGGTTCACATGAGGTTTTCCCCATTTCCTCGGTTTTTAGTAGTTATTTTTTTTCATTTAGATTGTATGGGTGACCTTTGGTCTTAGTTTCCAGGGCTCAGGTTGTCCAAAGTCATGATTAAGGGGGAGTGTTAGGATTATTATTAATCCTCCCTTTAACCACATAAGTCTATTTGTTTATTTTCCTAGCTAATGAGGTCTTCATCATGCCACTACTGCATGGAGGATATACCTAGGGGACATCTACCACTTACTGCACTTGATTGCATGAATTCAGGATCCCAAGGGACCAAACCTTATAATTTAGGAACCCACTCTGAGTTCCACCAGTAGTCTGCTTCAGTTGACATTGGTAGGTAATTAGTCATGTTCAATTATGCTCCAGTTACTATCAGTTATATTACAATCAGTTAGCCTAGCGCCAATTTGCATGATTGAAGGGAGTGTGGGTGCCTTTTCTCACATACCCTCATCGGTTAACTGATTGTAGACTAAGTTAGTTATCTGGAGCTGCATTAGTGAGCTCCAGTGGTGATTTCCCCACACTAAGTTAGCTCTAGATTTAGTCTAAGTTGGTAGATTTGAACACTATCTTAGGCATTCGAATTCTCCTATATGTACAACTAGTGTACTTGATATTATTTACTGAGTCATGAATATAATCATATTATTCCAATTTTGTCTCTATGTGTGTACAATTTTTCCATGAGTAATTGACCAATGTATGCTAAATTATTATTTCTCTTCTACAACCTTCTCTTCTCATTTGAATTCATACAAGTCGATGATCCTATGCTTCATTGAATTTAACAATTATAGTGTAGGCATATGACATACTTGTGATGGGCACATGAGTGAGCCATATCCCTACACAATATTATTAGACTATGCAGGTTTATATGTATAGTATTTGAATGGATTGGGGTTCATAAGAATATAAATGCATAAATTAACATATTAAATGAAATAACCATGGGTTAGGTTGAATAAGGGGTTGAGGAAGGAAAATAAAAATTATGAATTATCTTCTATTTTATTTATTAAGTGTAATTTGCATGGGTATTATTGCATGTGGACATGTTCCCATCCTTGGAATGCTTGGAAATTCTTAAATAGGAGGAAGGATAAGGGGAAGGGGTTCTTCTTATTCTTATTCTTCTTCCCTTGGTGTTACTCCTCGGGAAGAGTTCAGGTGTTTAGGATTGATGGAGGTTTGGATTTTGTGGGTTGATTCCTAATGATGAAAATGTGGGTTGGCTTAGTACTACTGAGTGAGGGCTTCATGGTTCTCTGTCTATGAATGGGGGGTTATTTGGGAGGAGATAATTCCCCAATTTGTGGTTTCCATGTTGTCCTTCTACTTTAGTCAATCTAGCAGTCATCACCTATAAGTCCTCCTCATGTGAAACTCTAATACCTTCTCACCAATTCAAGTATTTATTTATTTGAAATATTGAACAAATGTAGACATTTTTGTGTCTATTGTAATCTTCTTGGTGAATATATGTTTCTCTCGTAATTATTTATTTTTATGGTTGTATCTATTGATAATTTTTTGATAATATTATAAATTCTATGTGATTATTTGATTTGGGTCTAGCAGGATGATAATTAGAAAATTATAGTATGAGTCTATCAAGTGGATCACACTAATACTTTCATTGCTCTTATAAATTTCAGGTCAGCCATTCAACTTGAGACTTGATATGTTAGAAGCAGTAAACCAAGTCACGAAGCATGCAAGAATTTTTAATTAGACCACCCATTTAGTTTAGTTAGTAAAATAAAACTATGTAAAATGTCAAGAATATATGAATGGCATCAAATTTTTGTCCCTTATCATCTAGATAGTAATGGAGAAGATTGACCTAGTCAGGGAGCCATAGTTCACCAGTTCCCATCATTCACTCATGGTAAACTTTCAGTGATTTACAAGAAAAGTGTCATCATTCAATTTCAACAAGGAAACATCTTATTTGGAAAAATGTTTCCAAGAAATGAAAAAAAATGTACCATATGGAGAGTACCATAACACGTGCGATGTTTCCTACCTCATGAAGCACACATCGAACTATGCCTCAACCACACAAAAGTATGGTACAAGCAAGGAGAAGGAAGGGATTCTCAAGAGCTTGACTATTATCCCAATTTTCCTGAATTTTTCACTAATCTAGCGAAGTAGTCAATCACTATATATCCTAAAATAGCTCTGTCCAAAGTACAACATATGGATCTCATCAAACCCCTGATAAAAGGATAACTAGAATAAAAATGAGAAGTAACATTGTACCTTACATCATTTTTCATAGAAGAAGAACCAGTTAACTCATTAGTAGTTGTACCAGTTGTTTCAAAAGGAAAATAACCCGTCAATGAATATTCAGATGAAGCGACTAAAGTAGAGGAGGATGAACCACTCATTAAGGATGGGTTAGAGCTCAAATTTGACGAGACATGACTTAAGGAAAAAATTGCACTAGTGGATCAAAACATTTTCATATACAGATGAGAGATTAAAGGAAGTGACCAGGAAGATTTCTAGGAAAAGAAAGTTCTTACTTGAATCCACAAAAGATAATATTGAGGAACTTAGAGAGAAGGATAAACATACCTTAAATTATTCTAAAAGTATTAAAGTGACTATCTAACAACAGATTCAAAAGGACTTTGGACTGGAGAAGCCATAATTTCCAACCATATCAACAGTTCCCACTTTCGTGCCACCATGACCTTAAAATAAATTTCGGATGACTAAATATTTCAAAAAGACCAATCTAGACAAGTTATTAGATGAATCCCCACGTCCCTCACCAGCTCAAGTCAAAGAAGGAAAACAATAAGTGGTAACCACTCTTGGCCCTAATAAAATTACAAAAGCAACTTAATTTTGTCAATTCCTTAGACAGTATTCTCATTTTCCAATACAAAAACCTATTATTATTCCTAGGAAACTATCTAGTGAAACTCAGTTGGCACAAGCTACAGAGACAACTTCCATAAATGTTAAAACCCTTATAAAGTTAAAAATAACCCCCCTAAAATCCATAATTAATCCATATGTTCTCCTCTCAGCTAATATTAACCCCTTAAGAACAAACGTATCCTAAAATATCGGTTTGACTTCAATCAATATATCTCCCCCCTACATGCAATCTAGAATGTATTTTCCAAAAAGATATATTTTATTTATTGAATTGATGATTTTTACAAGGAGTACAATACAGATTTATACAAATAAAGGATCACTATTAAATGATGTGATCTATCAATCCGTTAATTAATAAATAACAAATTACTAAACTATTTAGTTTTAGTACAAGTCATCCCTCTCTGGAATACTTCATCCACAAAGTATTGGTGAGGATGGCTGGTGCGAACTAAAATATTCATTCTCCCATGTAGCTTCATCATCTGGTAAGTTTCGCCACTTGATATGGTATTCATTGACTGATATGGAGTGAAGTGTTCTGGTTTTAATTTCAAAAATGCATTCAGGTTCCAACACTAATTTTCCTTCATCATCTAACATGGGAAATTCAGTTTGTATTTGAGTGGTTGAGCCCAATTTCTTCTTTATGCATGACACATGGAAGGTGTTGTGTATTTTTTCTTTATTTCAGATGTCTAGAGCATATTCCACTTATCCCACTTGCTTTCAAACTTGATATGGGCCATAAAAATTTGGTGTAAGTTTATGATTTTTTGAATTTTTTAGTGAAGTTTGTTTGTACGGTTGTGTTACGGAGAGAAATTCCTATGGCTTGGGGTACCATAACAGACAGCTTGACTCCAGAAATCAATCCTTTCCAATATGCAATACAAATTAAATATCTAACACTAAAGGATTAGACCTCGTACCTTATTCCGGACAGTTGAAGTAGATCCCCGTTGAGCTTTCCAACTTCAGCTTGAATTGATAGATTACCTCCTCAACAATAAGTAATCAATACAATCATACTATAAATATTGGTGTTATATCTATTCTAGCATATATAATCAACAATGTATAAGCATTTGAAAACATCCATGGATAAAATATTCATTCAAACATACATTATTGGACATGAAAATATATTTCTATTAATATAAAATTAGAGATTACAATGGACACAACCTCTGTCGGCACGTCTACGAATTGGAGAAACTGAATCCCCCACTTGGGACTCCACCACCTCAATCCTCCATCTCTTGATAGCAAGCTGACAAGCAAAAGGAAAGCTTGGGAAGAACACAAAAGTGCCCCAAGGGACAAAGGGATGCAGACTCAAGCATAAGTTCTGGAAACAATGGACTATAGTTTCTTTGCTCTCAATTCTCTCATATGCCTTCAATGCACCATAGAGTTCCTTATATAAATTTTCAAAGGGGTAATGAAAGGTCGAATCTGAGCGATCTCAAGGCATAGGGAAGTCCAGGAGTCAAGTGAGTTATATCCATGTCAAGGAAAACTCCAAAAGGATTTGGATTATGCACACATCCCGATGTATGCGGTTTTAGGGGTCAAACCCACGTATACACGTGATTAGGGGTTTAAAAGTCATGTATAGCAATTTACACATGTTTTTAGGGATGTTCAAGGAAACATCAAAGGATAAAAAATGGTCCAAGGGGTCTAAGGAGTCTGCAAAGGGACAAGGGAAGGCCATATAAGTGTGATTCACCTGGAGTGGTAAAACCAGCTATAACAGATGCCCCCTAATGTGTGAGGTCAGAAGGGTCATACGATGGCCGAAATACATTATAATTCCATCCCAGAAGTGGAGTGATGAAGAATCCCAAATGGAAGACCAACCACCCAATCAACATAGTACAATGATACAACTCTGCACATAACTGCAAATACATATAGCAGTCCCAGATACATAAGAGTACAATGGCTATGAATATGCATGATACAAGATATCACATAAGTGGTCATCACCACGTACAATATACATAGATTAGAATCTCCATGATGAAGATATACAAAGGATCAAAATATCCATAATGGATGAAGATATACAATGGATCAAGATCTCCATAATAGCTGGAAATGTCTGACATATACCGGAATCAAGTCACGAGAGCTGAAATCTCATGAACACTAGCACGATCAAGGAGGTAGCATATAAGAGATGCCACCAATCTAGAAGGTCTTCTACACAAACCGCTATGAGTACATGTCCTACTATGTGAATAGAGGTGTTGAGGTCGAACACAGTAGTCCATCGTCTGATTACCGTCATTGATGTATACCGTTAATAGACGCGAGATCACCCACCGATAATGAAAATGGGAATCAAGGTACTGTTGAGGCCTGGAAATTAGCAGGCGGCAACAGTAAGGGATTCTCCCCAACCAGCGTTTCCAACTAGCCCGCTGACTGTTTGGTATAGGGAATCCGTCCGGTTTACGGTCCGGCTACCGTAGGTCAAAGTAACAACAAGGGTTTACCGGTTGCGTCCCGGTCCACCGGAATTGTATTTTTTGACTTAAATGAATGATATGCACGTGCCTAACTAAATGCAGGGTGATCCAGATGCAGGGAGCGGTCACAAAGTGATGCGCAGGTTCTTACCTCTCGTCTTGTACTCACAAGCAACCAAACCAGATACGAACAGAAATCAACTAACTACCTAAACTATCCCTAGGGAGCGAGGTTATCATCTTGACTGAGCAATACAATATCACATACGGTAATAAAAATCACAGATAGCTGATACTTCTCTCACAGCACATGAAAACTTACAAATATTCAAATAACCAGATAGTCGATCATTCTATAACAACATTTATTGCTCTTAGTGAAAATGCATACTAGAAAACTACTGAAGAATAATTAACCAGAACGTAGGTTCAAAACATCAAATATTCTTACAGTAAATGAAATACAGCTGAAAACGAAATAGTTCATCTTCAACATTATTCTTCGAATTTCATTGGTACATTCCACTTCTTTACTCTTTCCAGCAGGCAAAATTGCAGTTCACTTTGCAAAACGAAGTAGTTCCTCTTACAAGCCAACCATTA
>LPNX010442373.1:95069-185129 GCA_001517045.1 Pseudotsuga menziesii
CCCATTATTTAAACTACAAGTCCTGTCTCCTGGGCTGCCCTCAGCGTGTGACCTTTCAGCGTCCTTCCACGATTCAGTTTCTTTTCTGGTCGTTTCGCTTTCTCCATCATTTCCACAGGCGTTTATTTTCTGACAGTAACTGCTAAAAATGCCCCATCGGCGCCTCTGTCATTCGTTTATGTTGTTCTTCTCTGTGCGATGCTTTGCTTCAGAGATTCATGGGATGATCCCTGCATAAAACTTGGTGCATTATCCACTCATACGAGACATTAGGCATCGAGAACCTTTTAACTATGATGAAAAATCCATAAAAACTGGCATGGTTCATCCAGGCGAGAACTCTCAAAAAAGAATCGGCGGTCGGGTGAGACTTGAATCGGACGGGCTGAGAATACGGCATCAGATGGGTGAGGTTTCAGGGGCCGCAACGGTGGAGGACCATAAGAAGAGGGTGAGTGAAAACATGGGCGTCATAGGCAATCGGGCGGCGCAGAGAAGTGGATCGAAAGCTGAACAGCTCTGCCACCCGCAACAGCGGACGGGATGCAGGTCAGGGACAGGCGACGAGGGAGAAGAAAAGTTCGGGTGAGGGACGGCTGGTCGGACGTCGGATGAAACTCATGTCAGCAGCTGACTTCATCTCCCCAGCCGCAACGACGGGTGAGCCGGAACTCTAGAGCAAGTGATTTACAACCACGAATTGGGCGTCGGGTGACACTTCAATAGGGCGTAAACTTTGGTCTAGGAGCCGCAACAGCAGGTGAGATAGGACTCAACTTCTTTTGCAAGAGGCTCGATCCAAAGAGAAAACTAACAGCGCTGAGGCCCAACCGCGACCAAAAAACCAAAAATCTCGCTAAGGCAAACTTTCACACTCTGTGGGCGTTAAAAACAGATCACACGACTCATATCGAACTGAACGAAGCAAGCAAACAAGACGGACGCTCAACTTCAAACGCAAAGATATGCTCAAATACGCCAAGCTTTCAACAGTCGACCCAAGCAAATAATGCTAAGGAGGGGTCCCAGAGTTTAAGTGAAAAACTAAAAACAGGGAAAAAGTTTGCGGCAGCAACAACTGGTGATTCCTGGTGAACCTAGATCTCTGGGTGGTTTCTTCCTTGAAATGCAGACTGTCCTACAACAAATGTATCCATTGAACTCTTCCAACTATATAGATTTCTCAATAACAGAAGTGTGTACCTTGATCATTGATATCAGTCCAATTTGGGCGATGAAAGTCAAGATTCTAGAGTCCGGATAACTCTGCTGAGGCCAAAATATGAGTTCATTATTAATTTTTTCTTCAGGTAGCTGGTAACATTGGACACCACAGGATTGTAGCAGGTAGTGAACAGAAACGTTCATTTGTTCCTCATTCCCATGCCGTCTTAGCAGCTTTTGTGCTTTTCAGATTTGTCCTCTTTTAATGAGAGTCTTCATGCATGCCTTTCTTACTGAATTTTCATTCAGGATCCTCTATCCCATAGTGCCCTTTTATGTGAGTGATGTGCTTAAGGTTTCAGCTCACGGACGGAGAGGATCATTGGCAAATTAGTACTTTATGATCTGGATTTAGCTTTGGAGCATGATGCTTTTATAGGAATTCTGACTCTTATCTGCCTTTTGGCTTTTATTTCTTGGCATGGGATCATTTAGATTCAACACCCTGTTCATCTTGCTCTTCTCCGTGGGTCCCCTGTCATTGCCCCCTTAGATTACAAGTGTAAAGTGCGCGGAGCCTCAGCATAGTATTCTAGACTTTCGAACCTGATTGACTTTACAGGAGATTAAGCAGGACCTCAATGCACACAAAGATTTCGAGAAACTATTTGGTAGAAGAAATTCACATGGAAAACCACAGTCTAACTATTCAACAAATGTTTACCATTTCCAGAAATGTGAAGTTCCTCACATAACCACGAGTTAACCACCTTTATTGAAAACAAAAATCACTTAAAAAAAAAGAAAGCCTCACTCAACACAACTTATTTATGTACAAGTCAGAAAGCTCAAAAACAACTTAAGAAAAATGAGGTTTGAGAACCAGACCATTAACTGGCAGGTTCTCCTCCCATCCCTGTAAATCCTGTAACATATAGGTGGCGGGGCCAAGTTTAGCGGTGATTTGAAAAGGACCTACCCATAACTGTTGGAACTTAGTGTGCTTCCCTTTCTCATCATGGGGATGATCCCATTTGAGAACAAGGTCTCCTACTTCCAAGTCCCTTTTTCTGGCTTTATGTTTGTCAAACCATATTTTGACTACCTCCTGCTGTTGTTGAAAACATTCTCTAGATTTGGATCTGGCCTCTTCTGATTTCAGAAGATTGTATATCCTTACTTGGAGAACTTCATCATCCGACCCCCTAGACTCTTGAGATAGTATGGAAGACGGGAGTAGGATTTTGGGGGGGAGGATGGCTTC
Organism: Pseudotsuga menziesii; assembly: GCA_001517045.1. Lineage (NCBI taxonomy): Eukaryota > Viridiplantae > Streptophyta > Pinopsida > Pinales > Pinaceae > Pseudotsuga > Pseudotsuga menziesii. Next base: position 97,498 of record LPNX010442373.1, read on the forward strand.
CCTTCCGTACACAAGGGTAAAGGGTGACACTCCCATGGCAGACTTAGGGGTAACTCTATCATCCCACAGGGCATTGGGTAAGGCTGAGTGCCAACTTCGCTGGTTTTCTATGACGGTCTTCTTCAGGATTCTGATGAGGTTTTTATTGGAGGATTCAGCCAGGCCATTCCCTTGCGAATAATAGTTAGCAGAATAGTGTAATTTTATACCTTTCTCATGAGCAAAAGCAGTAATCTTAATGGATGAAAAGTACTTAGCATTATCAAAAACTAATGAACTTGGAACCCCAAACCTGGTCATGATATGATCTTGTAGAAAATTGATGACTTCGTGTTCATTTATCTTGCGCAATGGAATAGCTTCGACCCAGCGGGTGAAATAATCGGTTGCAGTAAGAATATACTTGTGGAGCAGGGAGGAATTGGGCTTTATTTATCCAATGACGTCTATTCCCCATTGCTCAAACGGCTCTGTGATCATTACAGGCTTTAGAGGTGCTGCTTCTCTAGGTTGTCTTCCACTGCATCTTTGGCAAGTATCACATTTTCTGACGTGCGCATGGGCATCTCTGAAGAGTGTTGGCCAATAGTAACCGGCCCTAAGGATTTTATGGGCTGTAGTGTCTCCTGAATAATGTCCACCGGCCGGTCCATCATGTAATTCAGACATTACTTTCTCAGCGTCTGCTTTTTCTAAACATCTTAGAAGGACCCCATCATAATTTCTTCTGAATAGTATGCCTTCTACGAGTTGGTAGGAAGCTGACTTTAGACGCAAATCTATTCTCTGTTTGGAACTCCAATGTTCAGGCAATACCCCTGACTGCAGGTAATGTACAAGGTCTCTATACCAAGATTCAGGAGCTATGAATAAAGGACAAACATCCATTACATGCAATTCAGCTTCATTATCCCATGCTTGTTCTTCACTATTATTGCTTCCAGTCATCAGCTTGCATAGCCCCTGACCTTTTACTATAGTGGCTGGTTTGAATTCTAAATCATATTCTTGAAGGGCTCTTACCCAGTTGCCCCTTCTTTCTCCCAATTCCTTTTGAATGAGAAGGGATCTTACGGCTGGGTAAGGGACAACCACCTTGGTTCGATTTTTTAGTATATAAGGTCTGAATTGCTTGACTGCTTTAAATACTGCGTATGCCTGTTTGTCAATGGCTGGGTAGTTTAACTCGCCCCTTGTAGCCCAGTGCTCATGAAAGAAATTGGGAATTCATCACCCCCATCTTCCTTTTGCGTAAGTACGGCTGCCAATGAATCATCGGACGCAAACGTATACATAATAAAGTCTTTGTCAAAGTCTGGACTTTTAATAGAGGGTGCATGTGCAACAGCGGTCTTGATTTTACTGAACGCATTCTTTTCAGTCTCAGTCCATTTAAACTGTGCATTTTGCTTGACCATTTGCTGCAATGGTTTGACAGTCTGGGCGAAATCAGGCACGAATCTTCTTACAAAGTTTATTGTTCCCATGAAGGCTTGCATTCCCTTCTTATTATGAGGCATGGGAATTTGTTCAATGGCCTTAATCCTTTCTGGGTCTATAGAGATACCATCATTTGAAACTATATGCCCCAGTAACTTGCCTTCCGTGACAGCGAACACGCATTTTCTTGGATTTAGGGAAATGCCATACTTCCTGCAGCGTTCAAAGATTTTCTTTAGGTGGAACACGTGTTCCCCTCTTTTCTTCGAAAAAATCGTGATGTCATCAAGGTAGACCACCACACTTCGCCCAATCAGTCCGCGAAAAGCTATGTCCATAGCTCTCTGAAATGTCGCGCCCGCATTAATCAGTCCAAAGGGCATTCTTCTATATGCGAACGTTCCCCATTTAGTTCTGAATGTCATCTTCAATCTATCTTCCTCGGCTACCAATACTTGATTATAGCCAGAGAAACCATCCAACAATGAGAACATTTCAGAGCCGAAAACTATTTGTAGCAATTGCTCCATGGGAGGTACCGGGTAGTTGTCTTTGTCTGAGGCGCGATTTAGATTTCTGAAATCTACGCACAGCCTGATCTCTCTTGATTTTTCCCTGACTGGTACCAAATTTGACACCCACTCTGAGTGTCTGACTTTAAAAATAATCCTAGCATCTAGCAATTTCTTTACCTCGCTTTGAATCAATGGCTCCAACTTGGGGTGCATCTTCCTCAATGGCTGCTGATATGGTTTGACGCCTGCTTTTATCGGAATGATATGTTTGATGATATTAGTGTCATAAGTTTTTAAATATGCATACGTCCATGCAAAGACATCCTTGTACTGTTTAAACAAACTGAGGAACTTGTCTCTTTCTGCCGGTGAACAGCACTTGCCAAGGTTCATGAACTTGGGCTCTGTTTCAGTCCCTAAGTTTATTAACTCGAACTGTAAAGTTGAGTTGTGTGTCTTCACGTTAGCTGGTCTCCTAAATTTCTCATTCAAGCCAAACATTTTCTCCAGCGTCCTGACTCCTTTGGGAATGAAATTGTTATATTTCATTTCAGCCTGATGTTCCTCATCATCTATGATAGCTCCTTTAAAGGTCTCATCATTTGTCAAGCATTCGATTATCTATTGATCATCGTCAAATACTCGCAGGTTGGTGATCATGTCCGGCACGGAAGGCCTGAAAAGTAATTCAATAGAGCATTTATTATTAGTGGGAACCAGCCTGGCAGCTGATGTGGCTAAAAGATCAGCAGCTGCATTTTTTATTCTTGGAATTGAAACAATATTAAACGCATGAAAACATTTAAGCAATTCCCATACCTCATTTTGGTAAGCTTTCAAATGAGGGGAAACACAGTGTATTTGATTTTTTATTTGTTTCACAACTATTTCTGAGTCCCCAAAAACTTTTAAATTACTAACCTTCAGCTCAATTTCTTTTTTGAGTCCCTGCAGCAATGCTTCATACTCGGCTGTATTGTTAGTACATTCAAACTCTAATCTACAGGACAGGAAGTATTTATTTTTTTGTGGATCAATAAGGACGCAGCCGGCCCCTAATCCTTCTAATGTTTTTGAGCCGTCAAAATATAAAGTCCAACAGACATTGTCTACTGAAAGTGAATCTACTCCTACAGCTAAATCTACTATTTTACAGTCAAGCTCATCAGTCTGAGAAAAACGAAGGAGATCAGGCTGGGTGTTAGGTGTGATGCTAGCCTCTTCCGCTTGATAATTCCCTGGTTCTAGTTCAAGAAAGTAGTTTCCCAATACAGATTCAACTGGTACATTCTTCCCATCCAATTGAGTGACATTATACTTCATGTGAGGCTCTCTCAAAACCTTAATCTGATTAGGACTCCCTTTGTATGGCAACCAAAGATGTGACCAATCTGTGGCGAAATACCCATTTAATTTGGCTGACCAATCTCTACTCAAGACCAAGCCGTACGCATCTGGTATGTCAGCCACTACAATATTGATGACTTGGCACACTCTATCATCGGATGCCAAGTGAATTAGCACGTCTTCCATCTCGCCAACTACCTTGACGTCGGTCCTATCCAACTGCACCACTTTCCACGTGGCTGGCTTGGGCTGCCCATTTATTTTCTTACATACTGATATGGGCATGACATTAATCAACGCTCCCGAGTCCGCTAGACAATTGTGCACGTTATGATTAAAAATTTCAAACGTCAAGAGGAAAGGTGGGTGTTTGGTCTTGGACTTACCTCCAGTACTAGCTTCCCCGATTTCTTCTTCCTCCCGAGGCTGATTGTCTGTGGGCGACTTCTCTTCTGATGTTTCCAGCGCTTTCAACAATTTTTCTTTCTGCTGAGGCACTTTGCACATTTCAAACAGCGGGACGTTCGCCTTTATCTTCTTTAAGTCTTCAACAATATCATATTCGATTAGTTGTTTAATGGACTGAGATTTATCAGCGTTCACATTCTCTTCATTTAGCCTGGGCGGCGTTCTGTTTTGCTTCGGATTCTGGCTGGTAATGGAGAATTCCGGAATCTGATCAGCCAATGATTTGTCTTGGAATTTCTTTTTTATGTTTCTTTGCAACCTTCGAATCTTTGGGAGCAAAATACTGTCATCACTAACCGCCCCTTTGCTCCTAGTTGTTACGTTAGCCTCCCTGGTATCTTTGCGTCCCTGTGCATTTTCTTCCTCTGCGTCGAGTACGGAGATAGAACTCCATAATGCCATAGTCTCTTCCTCCTGATCTTTTGTAGAAGTGGATGCGGCATTTTATTTTCTTTCATCATTATCTTCCTCTGTCAACCTCGAATCCAACATCTGATTCATGACCAATGTCATAGAATTTATCCATTGTGGACAGTTCTTTTCGGAATGAGGTTGTTGATGAAAAGTACAGAAATTTTCCATCCCTATTTCTGTCAGATTCATAGATGCAGTTTTCTGAGGAGGAGTTTGTGTCTGGTTGCTATCCTCTCTTTTCTTGTAGTATGGCCTGAAAAACTTTTGTGCTTCCTTTTCCTTTTCTAAGTCTATGATCTTATTGGACAGCTTTTGCATCATTTTAGCCAGGCTATCATAGTCTAGCGTTTTTTCTTCTTTAGGCTTGGTGAACAGTAAGGTTTTTCTTCCCACACCTTTATCTCCTGATTGCTCCGGATAGTCCTCCACACTTTCTCTTTTCGCTTCCACCACTTCTGCCTCTTCGTAGGTCTCTGTCAATGTAGGCTTGGCTCTGCCTTTTGCAAACATGGCCAAATCAAGACCCAAAGCTGAAGTATAATATTCGATCAGTACTTTGTCTGAAGGCTTATCTGTTTCAGAGAAATTTCTTAGATACGCTGCAAACCTTTGTGTGAAGCTGTGCACCTTTTCTTTTTTTTCTCTCTTCAATGCACACAGTCCTTTCATGAGGGCAGCGTGAGTCTTTTGGACAACATACTTACTTCTGAACATTCTCTCGAAAGTATCCCCGTCTGGGATTGAGTTGGCGGGCAACCCAAAATACCACGAAGCTGCAGCTCCTTTGAGGGTATGAGGAAAGAGTCTACACACCACATCTTCGTGTTCCCCAGCCCTCAAACCTTCTACTGCCAAGTAGAAACTCTGTAGATGATCATCCACCAGGATTTTATCATTTGGGTCAAACTTGGGCAGTAGCTTCTCAAAGGCCTGGGGTAGGTCGTGCAAAGGTGGGGTCAGATTTAGGGGTGATCTGGCTTTCCATGCGGGCGGTGGAGGATTTGGTGGGGGTTGATTGGCGTTAACACCGGCCATGAGTCGGGGTGGAGAATGCGGAGGTGAAACAACAGGGGTGGGAGGATGTGAACCAACAGGGGTGTGAACATGAGAACTGTGAGGATTGTCTGGGCCTACTTGGTTCAAAGGAAATTCAATCTCTTGTAAGGCAGTCTCCACAAGCTCTTGCCAGTCTCCAACCAACACCGAATCTTCTATTATAGGATGGTATTTCTTCTTGTACTCTCTTTTAGGCAACTCGGGGATAATTGGTAACCCTCCGATCTTCTTTACATAAGCACGGGTATGCCATTCTTAGATCATTTACAATTTTGTTGCGAACAGGATATAGATGTTCTCTATTTTCTTCTTCTGGAATTGGATTTCGTGGTCCACTACTTTCAGAACTGTAACCAGTGGAATAATCTATGTAAAACGGGTTTCCTCGGCCAGCCATGCACTGGCGGCCCTCCTTCTAGCGCCAAAACTGTTGAGGCCTGGAAATTCGCAGGCGGCAACAGTAAGGGATTCTCCCCAACCAGCGTTCCCAACTAGCCCGCTGACTATTTGGTATAGGGAATTCGTCTAGTTTACGGTCCAGCTACCGTAGGTCAAAGTAACAACAAGGGTTTACCGGTTGCGGCCCGGTCCACTGGAATTGTATTTTTTGACTTAAATGAATGATATGCACGTGCCTAACTAAATGCAGGGTGATCCAGATGCAGGGAGTGGTCACAAAGTGATGCGCAGGTTCTTACCTCTCGTCTTGTGCTCACAAGCAACCAAACCAGATACGAACAGAAATCAACTAACTACCTAAACTATCCCTAGGGAGCGAGGTTACCATCTTGACTGAGCAATACAATATCACATACGGTAAGAAAAATCACAGATAGCTGATACTTCTCTCACAGCACATGAAAACTTACAAATATTCAAATAACCAAATAGCCGATCATTCTATAACAACATTTATTGCTCTTAGTGAAAATGCATCCCAGAAAACTACTGAAGAATAATTAACCAGAACGTAGGTTCAAAACATCAAATATTCTTACAGTAAATGAAATACAGCTGAAAACGAAATAGTTCATCTTCAACATTATTCATCGAATTTCATTGGTACATTCCACTTCTTTACTCTTTCCAGCAGGCAAAATTGCAGTTCACTTTGCAAAACGAAGTAGTTCCTCTTACAAGCCAACCATTACAAAATTTTCTAAGGGAAAAAGCCCTCATTTCCTCAGGCTCCCCGTTATTTAAACTACAAGTCCTGTCTCCTGGGCTTCCCTCAGCGTGTGACCTTTCAGCGTCCTTCCACGATTCAGTTGCTTTTCTGGTCGTTTCGCTTTCTCCATCATTTCCACAGGCGTTTATTTTCTGACAGTAACTGCTAAAAATGCCCCATCGGCGCCTCTGTCATTCGTTTATGTTGTTCTTCTCTGTGCGATGCTTTGCTTCAGCGATTCATGGGATGATCCCTGCATAAAACTTGGTGCATTATCCACTCATACGAGACATTAGGCATCGAGAACCTTTTAACTATGATGAAAAATCCATAAAAACTGGCCTGGTTCATCCGGGCGAGAACTCTCGTAAAAGAATCGGCGGTCGGGCGAGACTTGAATCAGACGGGCTAAGAATACGGCATCAGATGGGTGAGGTTTCAGGGGCCGCAATGGCGGAGGAGCACAAGAAGAGGGTGAGTGAAAACATGGGCGTCATAGGCAATCGGGCGGCGCAGAGAAGTGGATCGGAAGCTGAACAGCTCTGCCACCCGCAACAGCGGACGGGATGCAGGTCAGGGACAAGCGACGAGGGAGAAGAAAAGTTCAGGTGAGGGACGGCTGGTCAGACGTCAGATGAAACTCATTTCGGCAGCTGACTTCATCTCCCCAGCCGCAACGGCGGGTGAGCCGGAACTCTAGAGCAAGCGATTTACAACCACGAATCGGGCGTCGGGTGACACTTCAAGAGGGCGTAAACTTTGGTATAGGAGCCGCAACGATGGGTGAGATAGGACTCAACTTCTTTTGCAAGAGGCCCGATCCAAAGAGAAAACTAACAGCGCTGAGGCCCAACCGCGACCAAAAACCAAAAATATCGCTAAGGCAAACTTTCACACTCTGTGGGCGTTAAAAACAGATCACACGACTCATATCGAACTGAACGAAGCAAGCAAACAAGACGGACGCTCAAATTCAAATGCAAAGATATGCTCAAAGACGCCAAGCTTTCAACAGTCGACCCAAGCAAATAATGCTAAGGAGGGGTCCCAGAGTTTAAGTGAAAAACTAAAAACGGGGAAAAAGGTTGCGGCAGCAACAGGTACTAGAGTGCAAACTAACAAGTGTGAATAAATGTGTTGAGTTCAAACACTTGAGAGGATCCATCGATCAAGGGACATTGATGTATTCCCAAATACTGTCGATGGCGAGAGAACCTACCACTGATGACTCCAAGTCTCAAGCCACTCAAAATGACTCTAGATTCCAATCCCAGAATAAATGATCTGAATTCGATGGGGTGAAATCTACTGGAAGGAGGGCATTAAGGCATCCCCCATCATCCAACATGAGGTACTCAGCAAAGTTGCATAATGTGGAAGGACTTGATCATAAGGTGCATGAAACAGTAACTGTACCAGGAATGACCGACATGCAAAGTTAAGATAACTGAGGAATGGACGACTAAGGTTTGAAATTTATTCAAACAAGAGCATAACAGTGAATGGTGACTGAATAAAGGAAGCATAGACTCGATATACAAACTAGGACATCTCTGCGACATAGGAGGCATCGACAGAGGCTCCATGGGGACTGGAAGCTTAACCAGTCGGTGGAGATAAACTCAGACAAATGTGTATATCTCCTAAAGTCAAACTATAAACCCAACCAATGGATGTGATATACAGTGCTCTGTTCGAAGGAGACATGACTCGACAGCTGCCAAAGATAACATATTTCCTTGTCCGGATTTTTTCTTTTTTGATTTTTTTGGCCTTTTTCAAATATTTAAAAAGCTTGAAAAAGAATAAAACTGATTTATAGTTACAGACTAGGAGGAGACAAGTGTCATAGGAGAAAACAAACTAGTTCCAAGCAGTGGAACATACCTATGCTCAATGCAAGGACACATGTGTAGGATATCGACCCTCGGGGGAAAATCCCCTCCCGGTAAAAAGGGAATCAAGCTGCAAAGGATATATAAAATGGCTCTGCATGGCTAGACATGAGACAAGCTCCAGCTATATGGCTAAAGCGCAATGTCAGGAAAGACGACATAAAGCGCAATAAGGCAAAAAAAACTCATGCTAATGCAATTACAAATTGACATAAGGGAGTCCTGAGGGAAATAGTCCAGCAAAAGATCAAGAGGAGTATGAGGCTCTTGTGAAATCTCATGGCAGTACTATACAACGGACTCCCACACCCTAAAGGACAAAACGTCAACATGGGCACCAAATGAAAATAAGGCACTAACTAGGGTACCCATGTAAGGTCAAGCTCTACCACTCATACCATGCCTCTTCTAAAACAGCAAGAAGGTTCCATGACATAATAGAGTGGGTTCGTACCTAAGGCTATGATGAAATGGTCATAAGGTCATGCAAATTGCAAACGGTGCTGAAACCTAACCTATATGCTAGTTTAGACATGATACCTGAGATCGACACAAATGGGTCAATCCAACGGCTGAAATGGCACTAAAAAGGTCTCCTACACCATGAATTAGGTCAAAAACAGTCCAAAATGATTAGAAATTGTCGAAACTATAGGAAAGGGGGTAAAAATTTGAAAAAAAATTGAAAAATTTCTATAAATAGTAAACAATTCAAAATATAAAACATTTGAAATTTTTACCCAATTGAGCTCATATTTTCAACAGTGAATTCCAGGAGATCCAACCAGTGGAATCCACTACCGTTTCTTCCAGGTACTTACCCATGCTCATCTCTTCCATTTTGATGCAATTTTTATGAAATTCCATGGTCATTTGAGGTTTCTAGGCCAAACTAAAAAAGGTAATGCGGCCCACATAGAAATTGCGGGGTTTTTTGTGTATAGGGCTGCATCTACATGGAAAATGCCCTCACAGTCACGTACATACATGAATTTTTGGAAAACAGTTGTGTATGAGGCCACGCATGAGGTTTTTTAAGTAATCTAATGGGCAAACTTGCAATCTTTTGTGCAGGATGGCCCTAGAATGGAGAGAGCATGAACATGGTGAGGTAGAGGAGGGATTAAGGGCTAATCTAATGGCTCAACAAGCTCTACGTGCATGTGGACTCTATAAGTTTTGGTGTCTTGGTGGCTTGAGGGCCAAACCAAGACTATTGCAGATGCTGGTGGATTACTAGGATCCAGACTAGGAGTCCTTCCAGATAGAGGGGATGTCCCTCACTACAGAAGCGGAGGACATATACTTTATTAATGGACTTTCCTGATGGGGGCAAGTAGTGAACCTTCATTCTCGCAGTGGGCCCAGAGGTGGCCTGACTATCGATGAGTACATTGCGGTGTACTGCTATCCAGACACAGAGAAGGTGGGGAGTTAGGTCCCAACCAACTCTATACAGGTGTTTGGCCTAAAGGCCATTCTATTGACATTGGGTAGGATAGCAGGCTTGGATTCACTCCACCAGGCCTCGTGGCCTCTGATGTTCTATGTAGTGGAGTGCATGAGACCCATGGTCTATGATTGGAGCACTACACTACTAAGCAACATGAAACATCAGCTTAGTGAGTGTAAGGTGGGCAGAGTACGGAACTTTGGGTTCAGCAGCATATTGAGCACATCTTTCTTCGAGCGTGTTCCAGGATTGAGCCCCAGAGTTGATGTTCCTCTTCATGGGGTTCGAGATCCGGCCCAACGGCATTGGGCATATGCGATGCATAGAGCGGGGGGAGGTAGGGTGTCCAACCCCTATCCAGCTGATTTCTTTCCATGGTGGCGACGACAGGTAGTTGCCATCGATGAATACCCCTATATGGGGATAGATTTCTGGGGGGACCCAGACATGCCACTACCACCACGATCGACATATGGTGGCATAGGTAACAAATCTCGACCCTCTCTTTTAATTTTTGAGTTATTTAATTTTTTTTGTGTTTTCTGATTATATGGAATCAAAAGACATATTTTTGGGGTGACAATACATAGTGACATCTACCATTTGTATGCAGATGTGGGACCACGGCGTCCTGAAGGCTTCCCTCGTCACAGACGAAGGGGAAGAGGAGATGATATCACGGGTGTGGATGCAGAGCGGATGCTCCATAGCATTCATACCAATTTTGTGAGGCTGATACACAGGATTCCCATGGCGCAAGTCGAGGACTTTCCTGAGGCTATGTAGTGCCAGGTGGTGGGTGTACCATGAGCATGGTTGTGATTATTCTGACAGCTAGCTAGAGCCGTAGTGACCTTCCATGATCACAACCCCCCTCCTCCTCCACAGGCTTAGATACCTGGGAGTTATACATTTTGTACTACCGTGTATTATATCTTGGTGGCTCGAGAGCCCCATTTTTGTATCATGACACTATGTATTCCCACATTTTGGATGTTATACAAAATTTTTATGGTGATGAGTTTATTTATTTACATGTGTAAAAATTTGTGTTTGTGATGAATTTATTGTGTATGAAACAAATGCCAATCTAACCTATAGTTAGCATATGAGTCACCAACTTGATTATTAATTCTTGGAATATGTATGTATGTTATATTGTCAAATTTCCGTTCTAATAATATCACACATAAGAATCTTCTTAATAACGTCAGATCTCTAACATGGTACAAACCATTAATTTGTGACACTACTAACTCCGAATCAAGACGTACCTCAAGAGAAAGAATGCCATGTGAAATGGCATCCCGTAAAAGCTCAATAACGGCACTATATTCAGTCACATTGTTTGAAGATGGCCGCAAACATACGCCTCCTAAAGACAGTACTTAACCCATAGGAGTATAAATCACCCAAGCAACACTGGCTAAGTGTTGAGTGTGACGGATTGCACCATCCGCGAATCCTATGTGGGTGGAAGATTCCATTGACATCTGCCAAAAGAAACAAAAACTAATGACAAACCTGATCACGATAAGAAAAAGACCTAACTATGCAAAACTGTACAATAATATACAATAACCAGCCTTGGATGAAAATCATGCATAGTACTTATTGAGATAGAGCCCATTTCTAGGCTCCACCAAGGTCTTTCCCTCATAATCCACTAACTCATAAGTGCCCTTCTCTAACACAAGTTTAACGACGTAAGGACCATGCCACATGGGGTTAAACTTTCCTTACCCCAAGGGTTCTTTTGGTTGATCCCACAAAAGGACCAAGTCTCCCTCACTAAACCTCCTTGGACAGACATAATTATCGTACTAGACCTTTATGTGATGTTTATTTACTTCTAGAGCCACCAGGGCATCTCAACGCTGCTCATCAAGTTGCTCAAGGTGGACCAAACGCTCCTCCAATGGTGAAGCATATGGTAAGAGTTCTATGGCTAGCTTCAAAGAAGAAATCTCGCATTTAACTAGAAATATCGACTCCACTCCATGTACGAGTTGATATGGAGAAAAATCCATGGAAGTCTTAACGACGGTTCTATATGCCCAAAAAGCAGGATATAACATGATGTGCCAATTATTCTTGCTCTGTGTGATGGTTCATTGGAGAATGGATTTGAGTGATTTATTCATTGCTTCTACCTATCCATTTGCTTGAGGGTAGTAAGAGGAGGAATGCTCTTGCTTGTACCCTAACTTTGATGCCAACTCTTCCATCATACAATTCTGAAAGTGAGAGCCATGGTCAGTGACAAGATCTTTCGGAATTCCGAACCAAGTAATAATTTGGTTGAATACAAAGTGCACGGCTGTCTCACCATTGGATTTAATTGTAGGCATAGCCTCAGCCCATTTCATGAAGTAATCAACAGCCACTATGATATCATGATGCCCCCAACTGAAGCTGGGTTGAAATCCATAAAATCAAGCCCCCACTTAGTGAAGGGACCGATGGTGATGATGGGATGTAACGGGGCAGGTTTCGAGCGCATATTATGTGCGAACACCTGGAAAGGGTGGCACCTGTTGACTGCATCTACACAATCCTTAAAGATCGATGGCCAGAAATAACTCGCTCTTAAGATTTTTTAGGCTGTAGAAAGCCCAGATAAATGACCACCACACGCCCCTCTGTGGCAATCATTGAGCACTACCTCAGCCTCTTCATGATTTAAACAACATTGTAAAATGGAATCTACCCCACGATGGTACAAAGTGTTATCCACTATGAGTTAATTCTTAGACACATGACGTAATCGTCGTTGTTCATCCCGTGAGAGGTGAGTAGGGACCTTCAATGTTTGTAAATATATAACGATATCCCCATACCATGGGTCTAAAGTTGAGGTTAAGAAGATGTGTTCATTGACAAATGTATCTTCACAAACCAACTCCTCGGCCTCGCTTCGGAAATCCGATATAAGCTCTGCAAAAATTAAAGACTTCTTCGATTTTGCTGAAACAAATTCGAGATCGAATTATTGTAGGATGAAAATCCATTTATTATATTTTCCCCCAATCATCCTTCGAGTGAGGAATCATTTAAATGGATTGACATGGGCTACAACCAAGGTCTGGCGAAGGAGAATATAATTTCTCAACCATTGAACTGCATGTATGGTAGCTAAATAAAGCTTCTCAACATGAGAATAATGAATCTCTGCATCAATAAGGTTCCAACTCAGATAGTATATGACATGCTCTTGGAGCTCCTCATCCTCTTGAACCAAAACCATACCAATCGTCTCCATGGACGTGGCCACATAAAGTAGAAAATCACAGCTATAGTCTAGGGGAATAATCACCGGGGCCGATGCTAGGGCTCGCTTGAGCACATCAAAGGACTCCTGGGCTCGCTCATCCCAACAAAAGGTGGTGTCCTTCTTGAAAATACGCATGAAGCCTCTAGTAAAATTGGAAAAATTGAAAACAAATCTCCATAAGAAGTTTTCCATGCCTTGCAAACATTGAAGATGACGAATATTTTTTGGTGGAGACAATTGAAGTATTGCCTCAACCTTGAAAGGGTCGACTCTTATACCCTCTTTAGAAATGATAAATCCTAACAAGTGACCTGACTTCACACAAAAGATGCACTTATGAGGATTTAACCTAACCAAATAATGGAGGCATCTTTCGAATACCAATCTCAAGTGATAGGAATGACGCATTCGCATACAAGAATGAGCAGCAAGGTCATCCAAAAATACTTCGATAATTGACTTGAGATCATGGAAGATCAAGGTCATTGCACATTGAAAAGTAGCTCTGGAGTTCTTAAGGCCAAAAGGCATTTTTTGATATGCAAATGTTCCCCAAGACAAATAAATGCAGTCTTATGTTGGTCCTTAGGTTTAATTTGTATCTGATTATATCCAGAAAAGTCATCCATTAAGGAAAAAACCTCACTACTCGCACACTCATCCAAAATCTGATCAATAAATGGTGTGGGAAAATTGTCCTTAGGACAGGCACGATTCAAATCATGGAAATCAGTACATATGCGGATCGATCCCTTCTTCTTATCCATCAGAATGGGGTTTGAAACCCACTCCATCAAGGGAACGAGATAGATAAAACCAGCTTTCAACAATTTCTCTATCTCTGCCTTAATTGCAGGTGCTTTCCTAGGATTCACCGCACACAAGCATTGTCGAATAGGCTTAGCATTGGGATAATTCTTAATCTCCTGTTCGACAATACGAGGGTCGATACCTGGCATTTTGTCGTAAGACCAAGAAAATATATCATGGAATTCCTTAAACAGCTCGGTGTATTCTTGAATTTCTACATGGGAACATTCTACCCCAATATAGACATTCTCTATCCTGCCAGGATCGCGAGAGATATTGATAGGAATCGTTGAAGATATGTTTTCCATGTTTCCATCAGCCATCGGACCAAGAGAGCTTGATGGAACCATAGGACTACTAGCTCTCTCACTAAGAACTACCCTAAAGTCCTCACGCTCGATGCGGTTAAGCTCGGGAAGAAAGTAAGATCTATGATGGAGTTCATCCCATGGTGGCTCAACTCCCAACATGGCCTCAATAATCGCTTCATCTAAAGGGAAAAAAGTATCAAGGCAGTCATGCATGTAAGAAGACTGCACTTCCCATGCTCGCAGCACATAAGGGTCCTCCTCCTCTGTCTGCAAATAGGAAGGACTGGACTCTGCAACACACTCTAGATTATCTTGATAAGCTATCATAGTTGCAGGCAATGACACGTTCATCACAATGAGCTCACTCGGAGTACTCGGTGTAGGAAGAATCCAAGGATCTTCCATATAACTCGTGCGAAGAGACATCGATCTCATAGATGTCGAAGCCTCACTAGAACTAGACCCTATCATAAGGATCGGTGCAGGAAAACTAAAGCTTCCCATGAGGGACGGATACATGCCTACACCCACACTCCCAATTGCCGACTGAGAGTGTTCAATGATCGGGATTGAAGCTCCCGAAGATGCGGTAACAGATGGATTCTCGAATGACGCTTTATCAATCGTGACTATATTCCCGTTAAATGGAAATCATACAACACGAAATAGGGAAGAAGCAATAGATTTCATACTGTACATCCAATTCCTACCCAGCAAGAGATTGTAGTCAAGGGGTGCATCAAACACCTCGACCTCTATCGTAACGGTCTTCCCTCACAAACGGACCTTAAAAGAAGGAAGGATCCCATGTGGCCTAAACGATCTCCCATCGAACGCAGTTAACATGGTCGCTGATTTAGATAGCTCGGGGGAACCTAAACCCTCTGAACACGATAAAGACATCACAGAAGTGACAGTGCCTTTGTCAATCACAGTGTGCTTGACGGTCATGTTAAGACATTCTACATGAATCAAAAGAGACACATAGTAAGGAAAGAAAGGCTGAAGTCCTACGGTTTCAAATTTAATCACAGAGGAAGAATCATCATCATTCACACCAAGGGAAAGAAGCAAAGCCTTCCTTTGCGAAGGACAACTCTGAAGCACTTTAAATGCAGACATCGCACAAGCAGTGTGGCCCAAATCCTCGACAACTGAATAGTTCTGGGCGGCTCGGGCATTAGGATTGTGCGCCGAATGCTTAAGGACTCCCTTAGGAATGCGAGGTGCAGCTTCAGGTTTATCCACAGGTTTCTCAATACACAAAGGAACCCTAGTGTATCAGGTTCCTTTCCTGAGCTGGGTTGTGATGAACCATAGTCCTTCACACAGGTCACAACTTTCGCAGCACGTACCATGTTAATGCAACCACGACCACTACCCTCCGGTGGATCTTGATCACCACCAGACTGATCATGGGTCCTCGAGTTCATATTTTGATTGTGAGGTAAAGGGTTAGTTAGCACAGCTGGGTCCTGTGCCAAGAATCTCGAGGCTTCATCGATACAAGGGAATAAGTAAGTGATGTGATCGTCCTTACACAACTTGCAAGGGAATTTAACCTTACGTTTAGCTTTCTTGTCCCCCACAACATTACAGGCATTCTTGTCATTATTATTAGCATTCTCATTCCTATTCCCACCCTTATGATTATTATTTTCCTTCTTTTTATTTTGTATGGGCTGCTAGTTACCCTTCTAGTCCGACAATTGCACCGAAAGTACACTCACCATTTCGGCGGGTTGAGATCAAGCCGTGGCTTGTCCCGAAGCAAATTGGTTGATTGAAAATTGACTAACTTGTTTTGAAACCAAATCCGTAGGTTTAGCACTTGCACAACCAACAATGCCATCGGCATGTGGTCTGGGTTTAACTTTGGGGTCGAAACTAGAACGCAGAGCATTGGGAATGATCTCATATAAAAAACCGAACTGAGCATAAATCAAGTCCAGTTCCTGCACCCTAAAAATTGCTTGTTCCTCATTTTGCACTCTGGATGTAGAAACATCCTTCGCTATATATGGAAATAATGACTTAAGGAACCATTCGAGGAGGAATTCCGGCAGTATAAAGGCTTTAATTAACCTCTTTTGTCTATCCTTGGTCTTATGCATCATCCTCATATTTGTGCACCTTGCTTCCTTTTCCTTACCAAAACCTCCTGCCAACAGTTGCTTTGCAGGTACATTCAAAGAATTGTTGATTAATATTGTTGTGAAATGGAGAATTAAACAACTCTAACTCCCATAATCCGTACACCCTTTAATCAACTTGATTGGAGGGAATATATGCATATTTCCTTGTGAAACAAAGGTCTATACAGGATGACCATGGGAAGAGCATTCGAGCCACCGTATTATATTGAAAAATCAAAGAATATGGATAGGCCCTGATGAAGCTTTTGGCTACATGTGCATTCACATCTCTAGGGATTTTTTGTTCCATCTTTATGGACTCAAGAATCCAAAATAATTTTGGGATAATATTGAATCCTTGTTTGGAAAACAAGATGACTTGAGGGGCCATATACAGTAGAATGAACTGATACAACTACATCCCAATAACTTTGAAACTATACTACAATTTTTCTCAAAATTCAAATCACTCGTCATGCAATGCAAGTAATGTGGGATTGAGATGAAGAATGAACAATTGGTTCTCTCCATACTAAGGAAATATGGCTCAAAATTATTAGTGTTTGTATGAAAATTGAAGATGAATTTCACGGTGATCAAGATCGATATCCAGTCCCTACTCCCAATCCTAGGTCTAAATGGGCATAAAAGGTTATCGAGGAAGTTGGGAACATGACTGGAAATCGATCTGACTTGAGGAGAACAAGATCCCAATTCCATAAAGAGAACCTTGTGCTATGTCAGGAAAGTTCACTTCCTCTAGAGAGGTGCAACAATATCCTAGTGAGATGTTACATTATAGTAAGGACTAATTAATAACCCTACTCATAGAAGAAAAAATTGGATCATGTCACTCTTCCTTCAAAAAGAAGAGGCAAAGGAAACATTCCTTCTCCTGTCTATCATCAGATTGGAAGAAGATGGATAGGTTTACATGCACAGTCTCATCGTACTAGTGAACACAAGGACCATCACATTGCTTCATTGCATCACACAGATGCAGGTTGTAGAAAATTTTCACTAGTCTTTTATTCAAGAAGTTTTCTCTTGATATGAAATCTTGATCCTGATTTTTCTACTTATTTTTTTTTGGGGGGGGGTTCACATGAGGTTTTCCCCATTTCCTCGGTTTTTAGTAGTTATTGTTTTTCATTTAGATTGTATGGGTGACCTTTGGTCTTAGTTTCCAGGGTTCAGGTTGTCCAAAGTCATGATTAAGGGGGAGTGTTAGGATTATTATTATTCCTCCCTTTAACCACATAAGTCTATTTGTTTATTTTCCTAGCTAATGAGGTCTTCATCACGCCACTACTGCATGGAGGATAGACCTAGGGGACATCTACCACTTATTGCACTTGATTGCATGAGTTTAGGATCCCAAGGGACCAAACCTTATAATTTAGGAACCCACTCCGAGTGCCACCAGTAGTCTGCTTCAATTGACATTGGTAGGTAATTAGTCATGTTCAATTATTCTCCAGTTACTATCAGTTATATTACAATCAGTTAGCCTAGCTCCAATTTGCATGATTGAAGGAGTGTGGGTGCCCTTTCTCACATACCCTCATCGGTTAACTGATTGTAGACTAAGTTAGTTATCTGGAGTTGCATTAGTGAGCTCCAGTGGTGATTTCCCCACACTGAGTTAGCTCTAGATTCAGTCTAAGTTGGTAGATTCGAACACTATCTTAGGCATTTGAATTCTCCTATATGTACAACTAGTGTACTTGATATTATTTACTGAGTCATGAATATAATCATATTATTCCAATTTTGTCTCTATGTGTGTACAATTTTTCCATGAGTAATTGACCAATGTATGCTAAATTATTATTTCTCTTCTACAACCTTCTCTTCTCATTTGAATTCGTACAAGTCAATGATCCTATGCTTCATTGAATTTAACAATTATAGTGTAGGCATATGACATACTTGTGATGGGAACAGGAGTGAGCCATATCCCTACACAATATTATTAGACTATGCAGGTTTATATGTATAGTATTTGAATGGATTGGGGTTCATAAGAATATAAATGCATAAATTAACATATTAAATGAAATAACCATGGGTTAGGTTGAATAAGGGGTTGAGGAAGGAAAATAAAAATTATGAATTCTCTTCTATTTTATTTATTAAGTGTAATTTGCATGGGTATTATTGCATGTGGACATGTTCCAATCCTTGGAATGCTTAGAAATTCTTAAATAGGAGGAAAGATAAGGGGAAGGGGTTCTTCTTATTCTTCTTCTTCTTCCCTTGGTGTTACTCCTCGGGAAGAGTTCAGGTGTTTAGGATTGATGGAGGTTTGGATTTTGTGGGTTGATTCCTGATGATGAAAATGTGGGTTGGCTTAGTACTACTGAGTGAGGGCTTCATGGTTCTCTGTCTATGACTGGGGGGTTATTTGGGAGGAGATAATTCCCCAATTTGTGGTTTCCATGTTGTCCTTCTACTTTAGTCAATCTAGCAGTCATCACCTATAAGTACTCCTAATGTGAAACTCTAATACCTTCTCACCAATTAAAGTATTTATTTATTTGAAATATTGAACAAATGTAGACATTTTTGTGTCTATTGTAATCTTCTTGGTGAATATATGTTTCTCTCGTAATTATTTATTTTTATGGTTGTATCTATTGATAATTTTTTGATAATATTATAAATTCTATGTGATTATGTGATTTGGGTCTAACGGGATGATAATTAGAAAATTATAGTATGAGTCTATCAAGTGGATCACACTAATACTTTCATTGCTCTTAGAAATGTCAGGTCAGCCATTCAACTTGAGACTTGATATGTTAGAAGCAGTAAACCAAGTCACGAAGCATGCAAGAATTTTTAATTAGACCACCCATTTAGTTTAGTTAGTAAAAGAAAACTATGTAAAATGTCAAGAATATTTGAATGGCATCAAATTCTTGTCCCTTATCATCTAGATAGTAATGGAGAATATTGACCTAGTCAGCGAGCCATAGTTCACCAGTTCCCATCATTCACTCATGGTAAACTTTCAGTTATTTACAAGAAAAGAGTCATCATTCAATTTGAACAAGGAAACATCTTATTTGGAAAAATGTTTCCAAGAAATCAAAAAAAATGTACCGTATGGAGAGTACCATAACACTTGCGATGTTTCCTACCTCATGAAGCACACATCGAACTATGCCTCAACCACACAAAAGTATGGTACATGCAAGGAGAAGGAAGGGATTCTCAAGAGCTTGACTATTATCCCAATTTCCCTAAATTTTTCACTAATCTAGCGAAGTAGTCAATCACTATATATCCTAAAATAGATCTGTCCAAAGTACAACATATGGATCTCATCAAACCCCTGATAAAAGGATAACTAGAATAAAAATGAGAAGTAACATTGTACCTTACATCATTTTTCATAGAAGAAGAACCAGTTAACTCATTAGTAGTTGTACCAGTTGTTTCAAAAGGAAAATAACCCGTCAATGAATATTCAGATGAAGCGACTAAAGTAGAGGAGGATGAACCACTCATTAAAGATGGGTTAGAGCTCAAATTTGACGAGACATGACTTAAGGAAAAAATTGCACTAGTGGATCAAAACATTTTCATATACAGATGAGAGATTAAAGGAAGTGACCAGGTAGATTTCCAGGAAAAGAAAGTTCTTACTTGAATCCACAAAAGATAATATTGAGGAACTTAGAGAGAAGGATAAACATACCTTAAATTATTCTAAAAGTATTAAAGTGACTATCTAACAACAAATTCAAAAGGACTTTGGACTGGAGAAGCCATAATTTCCAACCATATCAACAGTTCCCACTTTCGTGCCACCATGACCTTAAAATAAATTTCGGATGACTAAATATTTCAAAAAGACCAATCTAGACAATTTATTAGATGAATCCTCACCTCCCTCACCAGCTCAAGTCAAAGAAGGAAAACAATAAGTGGTAACCACTCTTGGCCCTAATCAAGTTACAAAAGCACCTTAATTTTTTCAATTCCTTAGACAGTATTCTCATTTTCCAATACAAAAACCTATTATTATTCCTAGGAAACTATCTAGTGAAACTCAGTTGGCACAAGCTACAGAGACAACTTCCATAAATGTTAAAACCCTTATAAAATTAAAACTACCCCCCCAAAAATCCATAATTAATCCATGTGTTCTCCTCTCAGCTAATATTAACCCCTTAAGAACAAACGTATCCTAAAATATTGGTTTGACTTCAATCAATATATCTCCCCCCTACATGCAATCTAGAATGTATTTTCCAAAAAGATAAATTTTATTTATTGAATTGATGATTTTTACAAGGAGTACAATACGGATTTATACAAATAAAGGATCACTATTAAATGATGTGACCTATCAATCTGTTAATTAATAAATAAAAAATTACTAAACTATTTAGTTTTAGTACAAGTCATCCCTCTCTGGAATACTTCATCCACAAAGTATTGGTGAGGATGGCTGGTGCGAACTAAAATATTCATTCTCCCATGTAGCTTCATCATCTGGTAAGTTTCGCCACTTGATATGGTATTCATTGACTGATATGGAGCGAAGTGTTCTGGTTTTAATTTCAAAAATGCATTCAGGTTCCAACACTAATTTTCCTTCATCATCTAACATGGGAAATTCAATTTGTATTTGAGTGGTTGAGCCCAATTTCTTCTTTATGCATGACACATGGAAGATGTCGTGTATTTTTTCTTTATTTCAAATGTCTAGAGCATATTCCACTTATCCCACTTGCTTTCAAACTTGATATGGGCCATAGAAATTTGGTGTAAGTTTATGATTTTTTGAATTTTTTAGTGAATTTTGTTTGTACGGTTGTGTTACGGAGAGAAATTCCTATGGCTTGGGGTACCACAACAGACATCTTGACTCCAGAAATCAATCCTTTCCAATATGCAATACAAATTAAATATCTAACACTAAAGGATTAGACCTCGTACCTTATTCCGGACAGTTGAAGTAGATCCCCATTGAGCTTTCCAACTTCAGCTTGAATTGATAGATTACCACCTCAACAATAAGTAAGCAATACAAGCATACTATAAATATTGGTGTTAGATCTATTTTAGCATATATAATCAACAATGTATAAGCATTTGAAAACATCCATGGATAAAATATTCATTCAAACATACATTATTGGACATGAAAATATATTTCTATTAATATAAAATTAGAGATTACAATGGACACAACTTCTGTCGGCACGTCTACGAATTGGAGAAACTGAATCCCCCACTTGGGCCTCCACCACCTCAATCCTCCATCTCTTGATAGCAAGCTGACAAGCAAAAGGAAAGCTTGGGAAGAACACAAAAGTGCCCCAAGGGACAAAGGGATGCAGACTCAAGCATAAGTTCTGGAAACAATGGACTATAGTTTCTTTGCTCTCAATTCTCTCATATGCCTTCAATGCACCATAGAGTTCCTTATATAAATTTTCAAAGGGGTAATGAAAGGTCGAATCTGAGCGATCTCAAGGCATAGGGAAGTCCAGGAGTCAAGTGAGTTATATCCATGTCAAGGAAAACTCCAAAAGGATTTGGATTATGCACACATCCCGATGTACGCGGTTTTAGGGGTCAAACCCACGTATACACGTGATTAGGGGTTTAAAAGTCATGTATAGCAATTTACACATGTTTTTAGGGATGGTCAAGGAAACATCAAAGGACAAAAAATGGTCCAAGGCGTCTAAGGAGTCTGCAAAGGGACAAGGGAAGGCCATACAAGTGTGATTCACCTGGAGTGGTAAAACCAGCTATAACAGATGCCCCCTAATGTGTGAGGTCAGAGGGGTCATACGATGGCCGAAATAAATTATAATTCCATCCCAGAAGTGGAGTGATGAAGAATCCCAAATGGAATACCAGCCACCCAATCAACATAGCACAATGATACAACTCTGCACATAACTGCAAATACATATAGCAGTCCCAGATACATAAGAGTACAATGGCTATGAATATGCATGATACAAGATAACACATAAGTGGTCATCACCACGTACAATATACATAGATTAGAATCTCCATGATGAAGATATACAAAGGATCAAAATATCCATAATGGATGAAGATATACAATGGATCAAGATCTCCATAATAGCTGGAAATGTCTGACATATACCGAAATCAAGTCACGAGAGATGAAATCTCATGAACAATGGCACGATCAAGGAGGTAGCATATAAGAGATGCCACCAATCTAGAAGGTCTTCTACACAAACCTCTATGAGTACATGTCCTACTATGTGAATAGAGGTGTCGAGGTCGAACATAGTAGTCCATCGTCTGATTACCGTCATTGATGTATACCGTTAACGGACGCGAGATCACCCACCGATAATGAAAATGGGAATCAAGGTACTAGAGTGCAAACTAACAAGTGTGAATAAATGTGTTGGGGTCAAACACTTGAGAGGATCCATCGATCAGGGGACATTGGTGTATTCCCGAAGACTGTCGATGGCGAGAGAACCTGCCACTGATGACTCCAAGTCTCAAGCCACTCAAAATGACTCTAGATTCCAATCCCAAAATAAATGATCTGAATTCGATGGAATGAAATCTACTGGAAGGAGGGAATTAAGGAATCCCCCATCATCCAACATGAGGTACTCAGAAAAGTTGTATAATGTGGAAGGACTTGATCATAAGGTGCATGAAACAGTAACCGTACCGGGAATGACCGACATGCAAAGTCAAGATAACTGAGGAATGGACGACTCAGGTTTCAACTTCCTTCAAACAAGAGCATAATAGTGAATGGTGACTGAATAAAGGAAGCATAGACTCGATATACAAACTAGGACATCTCTGTGACATAGGAGGCATTGACAGAGGCTCCATGGGGATTGGAAGCTTAACCATTCGGTGGAGATAAACTCAGACAAATGAGTATAGCTCCTAAAGTCAAACTATAAACCCAACAAATGGATGTGATATACAATGCTCTATTCGAACGCGACACGACTCGACAGCTGCCAAAGATAACATCTTTCCTTGTCCGGCTTTTTTCTTTTTTGATTTTCTTGGCCTTTTTCAAATATTTAAAAAGCTTGAAAAAGAATAAAAAAGCTTTATAGTTACAAACTATGAGGAGACAAGTGTCATAGGGGAAAACAAACTAGTTCCAAGCAGTGGAACATACCTATGCTCAATGCAAGGACACATGTGTAGGATATCGACCCTCGTGGGAAAATCTCCTCCCGGTAAAAAGGGAATCAAGCTGCAAAGGATATATAAAATGGCTTTGCATGGCTAGACATGAGACAAGCTCCAGCTATATGGATGAAGCGCAATGTGAGAGAAGCCGACATAAAGCTCAATAAGGTAGACAAAGCTCATTCTAATGCAATTACAAATTGACATAAGGGATTCCTGAGGGAAATAGTCCAGCAAAAGATCAAGAGGAGTATGAGGCTCTTGCGAAATCTCATGGCAGTACTATACAACGGACTCCCACACCCTAAAGGAAAAAACATCAGCATGGGCACCAAATGCAAATAAGGCACTAACTAGGGTACCCATGTAAGGTCAAGCTCTACCACTCATACCATCCCTCTTCTAAAACAACAAGAAGGTTCCGTGACATAATAGAGTGGGATCATACCTAAGGCTATGATGAAATGGTCATAAGGTCATGCAAATTGCAAATGGTGCTGAAACCTAACCTATATGCTAGTTTAGACATGATACCTGAGATCAGCACAAACGGGTCAATCCAACGGCTGAAATGGCACTAAAAAAGGTCTCCTACACCATGAATTAGGTCAAAAACAGTCCAAAATGATTAGAAATAGTCAAAACTATAGGAAAGGGGGTAAAAATTTGAAAAAAAATTGAAAAATTTCTATAAATAGTAAACAATTCAAAATATAAAACATTTGAAATTTTTACCCAATTGAGCTCAGATTTTCAACAGTGAATTCCAAGAGATCCAACCAGCAGAATCCACTACCGTTTCTTCCAGGTACTTACCCATGCTCATCTCTTCCATTTTGATGCAATTTTTATGAAATTCCATGGTCATTTGAGGTTTCTAGGCCAAACTAAAAAAGACGCTGCAGCCCACATAGAAATTACGGGGTTTTCCGTGTATAGGATTGCATCTACACGGAAAATTCCCTCACAGTCGCGTACATACAAGAATTTTTGGAAAATAGTCATGTATGAGGCCACGCATGAGGTTTTTTAAGTAATCTAATGGGAAAACTTGCAATCTTTTGTGCAGGATGGCCCTAGAATGGAGAGAGCATGAACATGGTGAGGTAGAGGAGGGAGTAAGGGCTGATCTAATGGCTCAACAAGCTCTACGTGCATGTGGACTCTATAAGTTTTGGTGTCTTGGTGGCTTGAGGGCCAAACCAAGACTATTGCAGATGTTGGTGGATTACTAGGATCCAGACTCCGAGTCCTTCCAGATAGAGAAGATGTCCCTCACTACATAAGCGGAGGACATATACTTCATTAATGGACTTTCCTAACGGGGGCAGGTAGTGAACCTTCATTCTCGCGGTGGGCCCAGAGGTGGCCTGACTATCGATGAGTACATTGCGGTGTACTGCTATCCAGACACAGAGAAGGTGGGGAGTCAGGTCCCAACCAACTCTATACAGGTGTTGGGCCTAAAGGCCATTCTATTGACATTGGGTAGGATAGCAGGATTGGATTCACTCCACCGGGCCTCGTGGCCTCTGATGTTCTATGCAGTGGAGTGCATGAGACCCACAGTCTATGATTGGAGCACTACACTACTGAGCAACATGAAACATAAGCTCAGTGAGTGTAAGGCGGGCAGAGTACGGAACTTCGGGTTCAGCAGCATATTGAGCACATCTTTCTTCGAGCGTGTTCCAGGATTGAGCCCCAGAGTTGATGTTCCTCTTCATGGGGTTCGAGATCCGGCCCAAAGGAATTGGGCATATGCGATGCGTAGACTGGGGGGAGGTAGGGTGTCCAACCCCTATCCAGCTGATTTCTTTCCATGGTGGCGACGACAGGTAGTTGCCATCGATGACTACCCCTATGCGGGGATAGATTTCTAGGGGGACCCAGACATGCCGCTACCACCAGGATCGACATATGGTGGCATAGGTAACAAATCTCGACCCTCTCTTTTAATTTTTGAGTTATTTTTTTTTTGTGTTTTCTGATTATATGGAATCAAAAGACATATTTTTGGGGTGACAATACATAGTGACATCTACCATTTGTATGCAGATGTGGGACCACAGTGGCTTGAAGGCTTCCCTCATCACAGACGAAGGGGAAGAGGAGATGATATCACGGGTGTGGATGCAGAGCGGATGCTCCATAGCATTCATACCAATTTTGTGAGGCTGACACACAGGGTTCCCATGGCACAAGTCGAGGACTTTCCTGAGGCTATGTAGCGCCAGGTGGTGGGTGTACCATGAGCATGGTTGCGATTATTCTGATGGCTAGCTAGAGCCGTAGTGACCTTCTATGATCACAACCTCCCTCCTCCTCCACAGGCTTAGATACCTGGGAGTTATACATTTTTTACTACCGTGTATTATATCTTGGTGGCTCAAGAGCCCCATTTTTGTATCATGACACTATGTATTCCCACATTTTGGATGTTATACAAAATTTTTATGGTGATCAGTTTATTTATTTACATGTGTAAAAATTTGTGTTTGTGATGAATTTATTGTGTATGAAAAAAATGCCAATCTAACCCGTAGTTAGCATATGAGTCACCAACTTGATTATTAATTCTTGGAATATGTATGTATGTTATATTGTCAAATTTCCATTCTAATAATATCACACATAAGAATCTTCTTAATAATGTCAGATCTCTAACATGGTACAAACCATTAAGTTGTGACACTACAAACTCTGAGTCAATACGTACCTCAAGAGAAAGAACGCCATGTGAAATGGCATCCCGTAAAAGCTCAATAACGGCACTATATTCAGTCACATTGTTTGAAGATGGCCGCAAACATACGCCTCCTAAAGACAGTACCTAACCCATAGGAGTATAAATCACCCAAGAAACACTGGCTAAGTGTTGAGTGTGGCGGCTTGCACCATCCGCGAATCCTATGTAGGTGGAAGATTCCATTGACATCTGCCAAAAGAAGAAAAAACTAATGACAAACCCAATCACAATAAGAAAAAGACCTAACTATGAAAAACTGTACAATAATATACAATAACCATCCTTGGATGAAAATCATGCATAGTACTTATTGATATAGAGCCCATTTCTAGGCTCCACCAAGGTCGTTCCCTCATAATCGACTAACTCATAAGTGCCCTTCTCTAACACAAGTTTAACGACGTAAGGACCATGCCACATGGGGTTAAACTTTCCTACCCCCAAGGCTTCTTTCGGTTGATCCCACAAAAGGACCAAGTCTCCCTCACTAAACCTCCTTGGACAGAGAGACTTATCGGACTAGACCTTTATGTGATGTTTATTTACTTCTAGAGCCACCAAGGCATCTCAATGCTACTCATCAAGTTGCTCAAGGTGGACCAAACGCTCCTCCAATGGTGAAGCATATGGTAAGAGTTCTATGGCTAGCTTCAAAGAAGAAATCTTGCATTCAACCGGCAATATCGACTCCACTCCATGTACGAGTTGATATGGAGAAAAATCCGTGGCAATCTTAACGACTGTTCTATACGCCCAGAAAGCAGGATATAACATGATGTGCCAATTATTCTTGCTATGTGCGATTGTTCATTGGAGAATGGATTTGAGTGATTTATTCATTGCTTCTACCTATACATTCGCTTGAGGGTAGTAAGAGGAGGAATGCTCTTGCTTGTACCCTAACTTTGATGCCAACTCTTCCATCATACAATTCTGAAAGTGCGAGCCATGGTCAGTGACAAGATCTTTCGAAATTCTGAACCGAGTAATAATTTGGTTGAATACGAAGTGCGCGGCTGTCTCACTGTTGGATTTAATTGTAGGCATAGCCTCAGCCCATTTCATGAAGTAATCAACAGCCACTATGATATGATGATGCCCCCAGCTGAAGCTGGGTTTCAATCCATAAAATCAAGCCCCCACTTAGTGAAGGGACCGATGGTGATGATGGGATGTAACAGGGCAGGTTTCAAGCACATATTATGTGCGAACACCTGGAAAGGGTGGCACCTCTTGAGTGCATCTACACAATCCTTAAAGATCAATGGCCAGAAATAACCCGCTCTTAAGATTTTTTAGGCTGTAGAAATCCCAGATAAATGACCACCACACACCCCTCTGTGGCAATCATTGAGCACTACCTCATCCTCTTCATGAGTTAAACAACATTGTAAAATGGAATCTACCCCACGATGGTACAAAGTGTTATCCACTATGAGGTAATTCATAGACACATGACGTAATCGTCATCGTTCATCCTGTGAGGGGTGAGTAGGGACCTTCAATGTTTGTAAATATATAACGATATCCCCATACCATGGGTCTAAAGTTGAGATTAAGAATATGTGTTCATTGAAAAACGTATCTTCACAAACCAACTCCTCGTCCTCGCTTCGGAAATCCGATATAAGCTCTGCAAAAATTAACGACTTCTTTGATTTTGTTGAAACAAATTCGAGATCGAATTCTTGCAGGATCAAAATCCATTTATTATATTTTCCCCCAATCATCCTTTGAGTGAGGATGAATTTAAATGGATTGACATGGGCTACAACCAAGGTCTGGAAAAGGAGAATATAATGTCTCAACCGTTGAACTACATGTATGGTAGCTAAAGCAAGCTTCTCAACATGAGAATAATGAATCTCTGCATCAATAAGGTTCCGACTCAGATAGTATATGACATGCTCTTGGAGCTCCTCATCCTCTTGAACCAAAACCATACCAATCGTCTCCATGGATGCGGCCACATAAAGTAGAAAATCACAGCTATAGTCTAGGGGACTAATCACCG
This sequence comes from Pseudotsuga menziesii, assembly GCA_001517045.1. NCBI lineage: Eukaryota > Viridiplantae > Streptophyta > Pinopsida > Pinales > Pinaceae > Pseudotsuga > Pseudotsuga menziesii. The sequence goes on from LPNX010442373.1 coordinate 125,726, forward strand.
GGGCCGATGCTAGGGCTCGCTTAAGCGCATCAAAGGACTCTTGGGCTCGCTCATCCCAACAAAAGGTGGTTTCCTTATTCAAGAGACGCATGAAGCCTCTAGTCAAATTGGAAAAATTGAAAACAAATCTCCATAAGAAGTTTGCCATGCCTTGCAAACATTGAAGATGATGAATATTTTTCGGGGGAGACAACTAAAGTATTGCCTCAACCTTGAAAGGGTCGACTCTTATACCCTCTTTAGAAATGATAAATCCTAACAAGCGACCTGACTTCACACAAAATATGCACTTATGAGGATTTAACCTAACCAAATAATGGCGGCATATTTCGAATACCAATCTCAAGTGATAGGAATGACGCATTCGCATACAAGAATGAGCAGCAAGGTCATCCAAAAATACTTCGATAATTGACTTGAGATCATGGAAGATCAAGGTCATTGCCCATTCAAAAGTAGCTCCGGCATTCTTAAGGCCAAAAGGAATTTTCTGATATGCAAATGTTCCCCAAGACAAATAAATGCAACCTTATGTTGGTCCTTAGGTTTAGTTTGTATCTGATTATATCCAGAAAAGTCGTTCATAAGGGAAAAAACCTCACTACTCGTACACTCATCCAAAATATGATCAATAAATGGTGTGGCGAAATTGTCCTAAGGACAGGCACGATTCACATCATGGAAATCAGTACATATTTGGATCACTCCCTTCTTCTTATCCATCGGAATGGGGTTTGAAACCCACTCCATCAAGGGAACGAGATAGATAAAACCAACTTTCAACAATTTCTCTATATCTACCTTAATTGCAGGTGCTTTCCTAGGATTCACCGCACACAAGCGTTGTCGAATAGGCTTAGCATTGGGATAAGTATTAATCTCCTGTTCGACAATATGAGGGTCGATACCTGGCATTTTGTCGTAAGACCAAGAAAATATATCATGGAATTCCTTAAACAGCTCGGTGTATTCTTGAATCTCAACATGGGAAAATTCTGCCCCAATATAGACATTCTCTATCCTGCCAGGATCACGAGTGATATTGATAGGAATCGTTGAAGATATGTTTGCCATGTTTCCATCAACCATCGGACCAAGAGAGCTTAATGGAACCATAGGACTACCAGTTCTCTCACTAAGAACTGCCCTAAATTCCTCACGCTCCACGCGGTTAAGCTCGAGAAGAAAGTAAGATCTATGATGGAGTTCCTCCCATGGTGGCTCAACTCCCGACATGGCCTCAATAATCGCTTCATCTAAAGGGAAAAAAGTATCAAGGCAGTCATGCATGTAAGAAGACTGCACTGCCCATGCTGGCAGCACGTAAGGGTCCTCCTCCTCTATCTACAAAGAGGAAGGACTGGACTCTACAACACACTCTAGATTATCTTGATAAGCTATCATAGTTGCAGGAAATGACACATTCATCACGATGAGCTCACTCGGAGTACTCGGTGTAGGAAGAATCGAAGGATCTTCCATATAAATTGTGCGAAGAGACATCGATCTCATAGATGTCGAAGCCTCACTAGAACTAGACCCTATCATAAGGATCGGTGCAGGAAAACTAAAGCTTCCCATGAGGGACAGATACATGCCTACACCCACACTCCCAGTTTCCAACTGAGAGTGTTCAACGATCGGGATCGAAGCTCCCGAAGATGCGGTAACAGATGGATTCTTGAATGACGTTTTATCAATCGTGACTATATTCCCATTAAATGGAAATCATACAACGCAAAATAGGGAAGAAGCAATGGCTTTCATATTGTACATCCAATTCCTACCCAGCAAGAGATTGTAGTCAAGGGGCGCATCAACCACCTCGACCTCTATCGCAGCGGTCTTCCCTCACAAACGGACCTTAAAAGAAGGAAGGATCCCGTGCAGCCTGAACGATCTCCCATCGAACGCAGTTAACATGGTCGCTGATTTAGACAGATCGGGGGAACCTAAACCCTCCCAACACGATAAAGACATCACAGAAGCGGCAGCGCCTTTGTCAATCACAGTGTGCGTGACGGTCATGTTAAGACATTCTACGTGAATCAAAAGAGACACATAGTAAGGAAAGCAAGGCTGAAGTCCTACGGTTTCAAATTTAATCATGGAGGAAGAATCATCATCATTCACACCAAGGGCAAAAAGAAAAGCCTTCCTTTGCGAAGGACAACTCTAAAGAACTTCGAATGCAGACATCGCACAAGCAGTGTGGCCCAAATCCTTGACAACTGAATAGTTCTGGGTGGCTTGGGAATTAGGATTGTGCATCGAACGCTTAAGGACTCCCTTAGGAATGTGAGGTGCAGCTTCAGGTTTATCCATAGGTTTCTCAATATGCAAAGGAACCCTGGTGTATCAGGTTCCTTTCCTGGGCTGGGTTGTAATGAACCATAGTCCTTCGCACAGATCACAACTTTCACAGCACGTACCATGTTAATGCAACCACGACCACTACCCTCTGATGGATCTTGATCACCACCAGATTGATCATGGGTCCTCGAGTTCATATTTTGATTGTGAGGTAAAGGGTTAGTTAGCACAGCTGGGTCCTGTGCCAAGAATCTCAAGGCTTCATCAATACAAGGGAATAAGTAAGTGAGGTGATCATCCTTACGCAACTTGCAAGGGAATTTAACCTTACGTTTAGCTTTCTTGTCCCCCACAGCATTACAGGCATTCTTGTCATTATTATTAGCATTCTCATTCCTATTCCCACCCTTATGATTATTCTTTCCCTTCTTTTTATTTTGTATGGGCTGTTGGTTACCCTTCTGGTCCGACGATTGTGCCGAAAGTACACTCACCATTTCGGCGGGTTGAGACGAAGCCGTGGCTTGTCCCGAAGCAAATTGGTTGATTGAAAATTGACTAACTTGTTTTGAAACCAAATCCGTAGGTTTAGCACTTGCAGAACCAACAATGCCATCGGCATGTGGTCTGGGTTTAACTTTGGGGTCGAAATTAGAACGCAGAGCATTGGGAATGATCTCATATATAAAACCGAACTGAGCATAAATCAAGTCCAGTTCCTGCACCCTAAAAATTGCTTGTTCCTCATTCTGCACTCCGGATGTAGAAACATCCTTCGCTATATATGGCAATAACGACCTAAGGAACCATTCGAGGAGGAATTCCGGCAGTATAAAGGCTTTAATTAACCTCTTCCGTCTATGCCACTCTTGAATATGATCCGAGATATGTGTGGCCTTATCCTGCCGAAATGTCGACAAGAGTTCAGTACCAACGTCATAACGCACTGGTAGCTGGAAGTGGTTAAGAAAAGTCATCGCTAGGTCATCAAACAAAGAAAATGCCCCCCTAGGTAGCTCTATATACCATTTTGCGATAGGCCCTGTAAGGGTGAGTTGAAATAGCCTTAAACGGATGGATTCTTGGTGTAAGAAATTTGAAGAGCACCATAGGTGAAAGGTAGTAACATGTTCACTCAGATCCTCTCCCGGTTTTCCCTCAAACTTGGGTTTGTCTAAGGGAACCTTAGTAGGGACAACCGGCCAAGCCAGATCATGAGCTACAGGATCATTTGTCAATCTAGAAAAGTCAGGAAGATTTCATGTAGTGAGGAAAGGGAGCCTAGAATGATGAGGTAGATGGACCGCTCCCTGATAGTTCTGATTCACATAGGTGTGATTACAACCATGGGCTTGTCCATAGTTCCCTCCTCTCGTTTGACCCGTATAGGGTGGCATGGAAGCACCATAGTGTGGTGGACCTTGACTATTCGGTGCTACAAAGCCAAAATTTGGAGAGTAAGCAGGTTGTTGATACCCATCCCCATAAGGTGAAGAACCCTGTCCATACTACGTCCCATAATAGGGTCCATAATTCATCGCATGAGATGTCCCATGAGACACTCCGTAAGTAGGAACATATGCTCCAGAATTAGGAATATATGTTCCAGAAGTAGGAATGTGACCTCTAGAATTATGAACATGACCTCTCAAAACAACGAGCGATGCATGAGGCTGAGACACAATCGGTCTAGTAACCGCAATACGGACATAACTCGTAGCAACGTTCTGGCCCGAAGGACCACGTGAATGAGGTGGAGGGTGGACATTCGAAGAACTAGGGACAGAGGATGAAGGGATCTATGTAATTAAGTACATACTATTCCCTATAGTCACTTGTCTCAGATATGGTATCCTAATAGGATCACTAAGCCTAGACCTAGGAGGAATATGTGATGTAACTTCCACCACCGGGATGGAAGGTGCAATGTGACTAGTGCTCCCAAACCTCTCCGCATGGTAAGGAATGAGAATGCCCCCAGGCATAGTGTTAGGCTCTAACTTAGACTCGAAATGAAATGCCAAATCATGTGTGGGAAAACCAGACATATCATAACTACCATAACTAGTGCTCGCAGGTTCAAAATGAGTCTCATCATCCTCTGACATTCCATACTAGCGATGCGTCAATGGGGAATCAACCCTAGAGTAAGTAGGTCTATCATGAAAGGTTCCTATCTCAGAAATCATAGGACCTGACTCAATCAAGTTGGGTGAAGGATCATAGTTAGGAGTAAACTCCCCATCTTCCACATGAATGGGAGAAGGTGGGTCAGGAATACCTTCTATATGGTCTCCCATGGTGTGTGAATCAATGTGTGAAGTAGTATGCATGGAATATCTATTTCTCACTCCCAAAGGAGGAGGAGATGTAGAAGGCGAAATTTATACTAAATGACGAGAATGGCAAGGAGTCACACTCGAATCCATAATGACTCAAAAAATATAAAATACTCTCTATCTACGCAAACCCTAAGCAAGCTAATGTGCACAGAGCAATCACCAATAAAATATAAATCCAAATTCAAGCAATCAAGGGTAGGATAAGTGAGCTCCCGAATGAAGCAGGTATGTCTTTCCTAGGAGAGGCTTGAGACTCCCATACACAACAAGCGGAGGTACGTAACCAATTATTGTGGCCCTCAGCTTCAACGCGTGAAGTGACTATGCTATCTGACCCCAACCTGGCCAGTAAACCTACAAAATAACCCCTGCAAAGTACCCCCTCGATATCCTAGGTAAGGCCACTAAGGTCACCTCAATATAATCAATGCTCAGGCGGACAGTCGTAGGTGGGATTGACCGTATGGGTAGGGTAGTAAAGCCCAAAACTCTCGAAAGAGCCCCTAGATATGAATACAATCCTGGAAATATCTCCGATACTACTTAGTTATGACCAGGGGTCATCCCAATCAATAACTGCTCACACTGCCTTGTGCTTAACTCCCTTTTGAGAGGAGGATCCTGAGAAACACTGGTTATACCAATGATTTCACACACTCACCTGCATATACATGTTGTTGTTTAGTGGTCTTGGAGAATTCACTCACCATGAACTAATCCAAGACCCTAAAACCTAATCTTGTTGGTGAACCCTATCAAATAAAATTGTGTAGTTTATTTTAATTAAGCGTTGATTTTAATTGGATTTATTACTCAAAGAGGGATATGGCCGTGCAACTAATGGTGTTATGACACAACATGAAGTAAAATGCACACCTAACAATCAATGCAAATGCATTGTGTCCATGAAAATAGGGTATGCTACTACATGAAATGCACAATTTTCTTCAAATGATAAATGCAAGCTTTCCTATATGAAATCCTGACTAATACTCCAAAGCAAATCTAGTGCAAGTACTATGCAAAATGAAAAATGCAATGCATGATGATAAGCAAATATTTTTGGATTTTTTGAAATAAAATGACATATAAAAAGCAAAAGAATGATTCTACAACCCCCAGACTCTACAAGCACACTCAAGCAGCACTCAAGCAAAGCACTAAGGTAAAAGAAGTCTAATTCACTAATCCCAAAACAAAAAATCGAAAATGCAATGACAAGAACATTCTTAAAAAAAGAAATTTACCCTAAAAAAAACGTCTCTGGTTAGAAACAGAGGTGTATACAGGCTCTGGCAGTATCAAAGGAGACTCAACAATCATCAAAACTCACCCAGCAACCATTTAAATTCCACTAAAAGGAAAAACTAAGGGCATAAGTGGCTGTTCGCAGTAAACCCGCGTGTATACGTGGAAATGGCAGAGAAAACCACATGTATATGCGACTGTGAGCTCAAAACTCGCGTACAGGAAGAAAGGTGCATAAAAATCAAGGCAAACAAACAAGCTGAGAAAAATTTCACACCAATCAGACACTACCAAGAAAACATGCCCCCAGACCCGACACAGAAACAAGAGAGAAAGAGAAATTCAAAGTCATTGAATGCCGATAAAAAAACCCCAAAGGAAAACTACTAGGAACTCCCCATCAGAGTCGCCAATTCTGTTACAGAGAGAAATTCCTATGGCTTGGGGTACCACAACAGACAGCTTGACTCCAGAAATCAATCCTTTCCAATATCCAATAGAAATTAAATATCTAACACTAAAGGATCAGACCTTGTACCTTATTCCAGATAGTTGAAGTAGATCCCCGTTGAGCTTTCCAACTTGAGCTTGAATTGATAGATTACCTCCTCAACAATAAGTAAAAAATACAAGCATACTATATATATTAGTGTTAGATATATTCTAGCATATATAATCAACAATGTATAAGCATTTGAAAACATCCATGGATAAAATATTCATTCAAAACATACATTATTGGACAGGAAAAGATATTTCTATTAATATAAAATCAGAGATTACAATGGACACAACCTCTGTCGGCACGTCTGTGAATCTGAGAAACTGAATCCCCCACTTGGGCCTCCACCACCTCAATCCTCCATCTCTCGATAGCAAGCTCACAAGCAAAAGGCAAGCTTGGGAAGAACACAAAAGTGCTCCAAGGGACAAAGGGATGCACACTCAAGCATAAGTTCCAGCACCAATGGACTATAGTTTCTTTGCTATCAATTCTCTCATATGCCTTCAATGTACCATAGAGGTCCTTATATAGCTTTTCAAAGGGGTAATGAAAGGTCGAATCCGAGCGACCTCAAGGCATAGGGAAGGCCAGGAGTCAAGTGAGTCGGATCCATGTCAAGGAAAACTCCAAAAGGATTTGGATTATGCACACATCCCGATGTACACGGTATTAGGGGTCAAACCCACATATACACGTGATTAGGGGTTTAAAAGTCGTGTATAGCAATTTACACATGTTTTTAGGGATGGTCAAGGAAAAATCAAAGGACAAAAAATGGTCCAAGGGGTATAAGGAGTATGCAGAGGGAGAGGGGAAGGCCATACAAGTGTGATTCACCTAGAGTGGTAAAATCAGCTATAACAGGTTGATGGAGAAAAAACACCCAATCACCCACTTCAAATTCTATATCAGCTATTTTTGAGCTTTCTTATTGTTTCATGCGATTTCTTTCTTGTTCAAGATGGTCCTTCAAAATGAGGATGACCTCATCAGATGATGCTAGGTAATCTTTTGTTGTTGGAACTTTGAGATTGTCGATGACATATTCTCTTGTTGTATGAGGTGGATACCCATATAAGGCTTCAAAAGGTGACATTTTTGTTGGTGTATGATATGTACTATTGTAACACCATTCTGCAAGGTGTAGCTATTGTACCCATTGAGTTTTTCAGTCGTTTGCAAAATTCCAATGGTATCCTTCAAGGAATTTGTTTACTACTTCCGTTCACCCATCTATCTGGGGGTGGTATGAGGTAATCATAGTTAATGAAGTCCCACCTTGGTGGAAAAAATATTTCTAGAAGTTGCTGGTAAATTTGGGGTCTCTTTCACTAACAATAACCTTGGGAAACCCACATAACTTAAATATATTCTTTACATAACTATCTATGACTTGGCTTGCTTTTACATTGGATGAAATACTAATGAAATTAGCATATTTTTTAATCTCTCAATGAATACAAATATACTATCTATTCCTTTCAACGTAGGAAGGCCGATGATAAAATCCATGGATACCTCAGACCATTTTTGGGCAAGAATATGAAGGGGTTGTAGGAGACTAGGGGGAGTCACTGTTTCAAACTTTTTCCTTTGGAAAGTATTACACTCAACCACATTGTTATCTCCTAAATAAATTTTCCTTCAATACATCAGACTCAGAAAATTTATTTGGTATAGTGATGAAGATTTCAAGGCACATTATGAAATATTTTAGTGTTTAAATAAAGTTTGGAATGCCTTGTACTCTGTTTTTCCCATAAAAAAAATCAAATTTTAGCGTTCGGTGGCTTAAGAGAACATCTCAACTGTTCATTAGCCACCAAAAATCCTAGCTTTGGGTAGCTTAAAAACAAAATTCAGGGCTACCTTAGCCACTGAAAGCGCAATAAAGGAAAACGGTTGGCGCATCCATCAAAATCAACAACCACTAGCAAAAGGAGCACCACCATCAAGCCATTAACCACTGAAAATACTAGACCTACAATAAATCATGAGTTGGTAAAGGGGGGTTGTTATGAAACTAAAGTGACCGATCAAAAACCTAAATCCTCGCTACCCTCCACTTGTCCCATGTCTGTAATAGAACCACCACAAAGTGTTTGTTTCTAGTTTGAATGATTACTGTAGTGGCTAGCTACAGGTATCATCAGAACACACCATCACACTGCTCAAACCACAATTTCCAGTCAGCTCCCTCAAAATCAGCACCCCCTCCTCAATTCATTCCACATTTCTTGCATGTGTCCTCACTGAGCCAATCCCCACCTGAATCCAACACTGTAATATCCTTCCCCAGGGTTTGAATTTAAATTTTGCAGGTACATGAGAGAAATCCAAAAAATGAAGAAAGGAGGAGGACCTACCCTAAGAAAGCAGCTGGGTGATATTGGCTACCTTGAATCACACCCAGAGGTATGCCAACTTTTCAAAGACTCAGGTTGCTATAAGTTCTGCAAAAAATTTCAGGGATCCCATCAGCAAGTGGCAAAAGCTTTTTCTCTCTCCTTTGATGGCTTGAAGGAAGTGATTGGAAGAGAAGAGTTCCAGGTGGATGAGGCTCTGATAGAACAAGCAATAGAGCTCTCAAGGACTGGGGAAAACTAGTTCAAAACCACTATCACAAAGAACGTGGAATTCAGGTCTTACCTAAAGCTTGAGCACAAGAACGATGTATGGAAGAAGATCATTCCTTCATCCTAGCTTGATGAGAAATGGAAGCACTTGCTAAAGGAAATTCTAGTCTATATAAATTGTGAGGGCAGGTATAATAGGGTAATGATATACCATTTTAAGTTAATGAACCATTTCACTGGCAGGAGCCCACTGAACCTGCCTTTCTACCTACACAAAAGCCTAACTAAAATGGCCTATCAAGTTAAATCCAATCCCACCAAATATTGTAGGTAGGCCATCCCATCATGACCTGATCAAGTTGATTGTCCTTAAACTACTGCAAAGAAGGAACATGGCCTAGGCATACTTCCTATTTTGGAATGAGTTTGAGACAGAACTGCAGCCAAAAGATGAAAGGAATTCTTCTTCAAAGAAGTCATCCAATCCTAGAAGTGGTAAGAGGAAGAGGAGGGAAATATCTCCAATTGCAGTGGATTAGACCTCTCCAGCTCCTAAGATCAACAAAGGCAAGATGAATTTGTATTTCAATGAGAAAGAGGAGATTTCAGCACCAAGAAAAATTATCCTCAACCTACCTTAACCAGACTCTGAGGATGAAGAAGAACATGGAACTAACCTAGTAGAGCAGGTTCAATACGGAAAGAGGATTTTCCATCACCTACACCAAAGGAGGATCAAGGTGAACCAGTGGTAGAGGCTTCCTCCAGTAAACCTAGATCCCACAAAATCAATCAGCTACTGAGGCAGGTGTATGAGCTAGAAGTCTTGGGCAGAGAAATCAAAAGAACCAATGGGAGGTTAACCAAAAAGAATGTTGAATTGTATGAATCTCTAGAGGAGATAAAAAGAAAGTATACCAACCTGGAGGAGAGTAATATCAGGTTAAGGAAAGAGAAAGTAAGGCTCTGTAGGAAAATCAGGCTGTCCAAGTTGCAAACAAGAAATTCTAGCCCTCAGCCTCAATCTCACCAGAAGCTGGAAACCCTAGCAGAAGTAGCAATGAGCGTTTTTGGCTCATAGGCATCCTGTGATGCTGCTGCCATCCCAAACCCTAGGCAGGCTGCAGAGACACCTAAGGATCAACACTGAAGCCTTAAAACATCAGGGTAAAGTATGATTACAATTTTGATTAAAATTTTAAAATATAGTTTTTGGTGGCTTAGGAGAACACCACAATTATTCATTAGCCACTGAAAACAGAGATTTCGGTAGCTTACAGACCCAAAGTTTTCCTCTCTTAGCCATTGAAAGCGCCAACAATGCATAAAGGAATATTTTCACACAAAATCGACTTTTGTTAATCAAAACACCTCATGGATGATTTATAAGGTTGGAAATTAAAGAAAGGCACCAGTATTTTGGCTCTGTTTCAGTTTTGAAGGTGCTAGCGAGGTGAATTAGGTCACAAACCCTACCTACTCTAACAAAGTGTGACTTGTTTTCCAGATGGCAAGTTCAAGTTCTACTTTAGTGTCCACTTTAGCTATTAAAGAGTTCGAGGAGTAGGAAGGTTTTGGAGTTAGGTATATTGGCAATTAAGATAGGGTTTTTGACCTATTTTTTGCAAACAATTATGATTATCTATTTTTAGTAAATTGGATCCACTTTTTCAGGATTTGAAATAAATTTTGTAAAGGCTATAAAGCCTGTGACTAATGTAGAAGAAAGGGTTCAACTTCAAAGAGTTTTTAGACACTTATTCTGTTCAAGCTCCTCATGTGCTTTGACACTTAATACATGATCTTTTGCCATTACATGTTCAGCTTTCATCTTCTTTCTGTTCTATACTTGTGCTTGGATGTTTCATTCATGTTTATTCTATTTACTTAATGTAAGATAGTTGGCATCCTATATCTGTGTGGGTTATTGGGATTACAAGTATCTTTTCCTTGTTATGATCATCCATTCATATGTGAGTGCCTTATGTGTGAATTTGCTAGCATAGTGAGTTCTTCATCTATTCATATTTATTACAAACCCTCTGAACATTGATAGTTAGAATCCTTGTCTATTTGATTGAGTATTATGCATGTCTTGAGTGAGTGAGGTCTTATTGGTCATCTAACTTGATCCATTGAGTAAACCATTTTAAAAATACTGAAGTTACCAGGCATCCTCAAGCTGCAACCTAGAGAAGTTTCGTGGAGAGATAACAAATTGGCGTTGTTGTTGGGGAGAAGAGATTGAAGCTCAGATTCTCTAGGGGATGACATGGATCCTACTTTGATGATAGAAAAAGTTGCAACACTGTTTGGGTTGTAATCATCTATCTGGTGACTCCATTGCAATATGGTGGATTCGAGAAGACCAAGTACCACAACAAATCCTCAAAGGCCACCAGTAGCACCTATTTCAGATCCTGAAAAGATTATAAGGACAGGAAGAGCTTCACAAAGGCATGCTTCTAGATCTACAAGGGAAGCTACATCAAGTACTTCTAGAGGTATTTATCCTCTTATATCAAATAGAAATTCCTTTAAATATTCTTCTACTGAAGCATCTAGTTCTCAGGAATTTATAAGTGAATCAGAAAATTTGAAGGTTGGGAATATTCAAGCACTTTTGCTTATGTAGATCCAGTCCTTGGCAACCCCGCTGAGGTAGATCTATCACCTATAATTCCTTAGATACAACTCACACCAGTAGCATCAACTTCTGCCTTTTCCATACCCAGTTTGAATATGGCTGCCCCTATGACCAAGATGGAAAGTATCCTCGTTGCCAGATATGCCCCTCTAAATTTGCCTAACCCCCTTTCTGTTATGCCTACTAGAGATTATCTAAAATATATGTCTAAGTTTACTAGGGAGGGAGACTTTACAGCCGAGGAGCATTTATAGGCACTACAGTTATGCTGAGAATATAAACATTGAACAAGAAGATGTGTGGACTGGGGTTTTGTGCAAAGTCTAGATGGTCAGGTAGGAAATGGTTCAAATAGTTCCTTGTTGGATCAGTAGCTGGCATTGAGGCTCTAGATGACATATTTTTGAAGCATTGGGGAGAAAGAACAGACCACCTTTACTATATCACAGAATTTAGTAATTTGAGGAGAGAGAATGGTGAGTCTGTTTCAAATTTCACAAAAAGATTTAACAAAATTTTCAGCAAGATCCCTATTGAGATCAAGCCTATTGATACTTCAGCCAAAATTACTTATGACAATGTTTTTGATTCCAAGTTCTGTCTTCTTCTCAGAGAAATAAGATCTGCTTCTTTGTCACTCATGCAAGATGCTGCTCTTGAAGTTGAGTCTAATATCATTGCATATCAGAAGGTTAAGGTAAAAATGGACAGGAAGAAGCAATCCTCAGATCCTTTAGGGGCTTCTTCATCAGAGAATAAAATGGAGAAAATGGCCAAAATTTTGGACAATTTAACAGCTGAAATTTCTAGACTTAAATACCGAGGGCAAATACCTGTGAGAGGTAAAGGGACAAATGATTTTGCTCCCAAAAACCCTAATTTTGTTCCTTATAGAAGAAATAACCCACCAAATTAGATCCTCCAAAGAGATAGGAATCTAGCTGAGGAACAAAGAATCAGAGCTACCTTCCAAAATGTTGTGTTAGAGAAAGAGTTTGCTCAGGAAGAAGGGGAGGCAGAAGAAAATATCAACTGCATGGATGATGAAGTTGATCTCTCTTTCTTGACACAATCAGATTATGAGGAATCTCTCATGAATGAACAGATCATTGAAGAATCCTAATATCAGGAAGATGATCAAGAATATTAAAATTTGAGATCTAGGATTGTTTCTCCCAGAAAGAAGAATCCTACCCCTACAAAGCAGTCAACTTCTCCCATTAGAAATATTATTGCTCCTACAAAAAATAGTCTCCCCTCCAAAACAACAGCAAAAACCATTGCAGCCATTTGTCCATGATCAAATCCAGCTCAAGGTTCCACCACAAGAGGTAAGAACTTCTAACAAATTATCCTATTCTTTCAATCTTGAATCAGAAATTCAGAAATTAAAAATCCCTTTTCCCTTGATAGAGATTATGAAGAATGATTCATTCAAGTCATCCATACTGAAATCTCTTCAACCAAGGACACCCATAGATGCTGACTTTGTGAACTTGCAAGATGATAAGCCCATAGTAATCCTAGGTCCTATGGTTGAATAATTGGATGAGTCTTGTCCACCTTTCTATATATCCTTGAACATCCATGACAAGATCCTTCACAATTTTTTGCTTGACTCAGGATCATCCTGCAATCTTATGCCAAAAGCAATGATGGATGAGCTTGGGATCAGCATCAAAAAACCTTACCATGATATTTTCTCCTTTGACTCTAGGAAATTCAAATTCCTGGGCCTCATAAAATACCTTGTCATAAACCTCTCCCAACTGCCTTCAAAAAGCATAGTGATGGATATAGTAGTTGCTGATATCCCACCCAAGTTTGGCCTCCTCTTGTCTCATTCATGGAGTAAAAGTCTAGGTGGTACCCTATAGATGGATATTACCTATGCTACAATTGAATGTTTGGAGGAGAAACCAAGAGAATTTATAGAGAGAATCAGTTTACCTACATCATCAGTAATGCCAAGAATTCTATAAATCATCCCATCTATGCAGTAGACACAAACCTTGGGGCATGTATCCTTCAAATAGATGATTCTTAGCCAGTACCTATGAAACTCACAAAGCCTACCTATCAACCACCTAAGGAAGTAACCACCTCTGTCTAGAGCATGTTTCTTGATGGGGCCAGTACTCAAGCCTCAGCAGGTGCATGTGTAGTTTTGATTTCTCCTTCAAAGGAGACTATCCATTTGTCTTATAAAATTGATTTCAAGACTACTAACAACATAGCAGAGTATGAGGCATTATTGTTGGGAGTGAAGGCTTCCAAGGAAATGGGAATCATGTGCCTGAAGATCTTTGGAGATGCAGATCTCATCATACAGCAGGTAAACAATACCTTTCAAGAAAAAATGTCAGGTTGAAGGCATACAGAGATGAGGTATGGAAACTTAGGGATTCTTTCATGTATTTTGACATCTCCTATATCCCTAGAGCTATGAACCATCTAGCTGATTCCCTTGGTGTCCCTGCAAGTATGTTCATCCCCCCTTTGACTCCTAAACTAAACTATGAAATCCAAGTCAAGTATAGGCCATCCCTACCCGATAATGTGAAATTTTGGAAAGTCTTTGAAAATGATGATGAACTTAGTAAATTTATCTAGGTCATAGATAAATTTTCTGATATGCAAAATATCCAAGAGGAATCTGGATTTCAATGAAAAACAGGAGATTTCAGCACCATGCAAAAATATCCTCAACCTACCTTACTCAGACTCTAAGGATGAAGAATAACATGGAACTAACCTAGTAGAGTAGGTTACAATAGGGAAGGGGTATTTTCCATAACCTACACTAAAGGAGGATTAAGGTCAACCAGTGCCACAGGCATCCTCCAGTAAATCTAGATCCCTCAAAATCAATCAGCTGCTAAGGCAGGTGTATGAGCTAGAAGTCTTGGGCAAAGAAATCAAAAGAACCAATGGGAGGTTAACCAAGAAGAATGCTGAATTGTATGACTCTCTGCAGGAGATAACAATAAAGTATACCAAGCCGAAGGAGAGTAATCTTAGGTTAAGGAAAGAGAAAGTAAGGCTCTGTAGGAAAATGAGGCTGTCCAAGTTGCAAACAAGGAATTCTATCCCTGAGCCTCAATCTCACCAGACGCTGGAAACCCTAGCAAAACTAGTAATGAGCATTTTTGTCCCAGAGGTAGCCTGTGATGTTGCCGCCATCCCAAACCCTAGGAAGGCTGCAAAGACACCTAAGGATCAGCACTGAAGCCTTAAAACATCAGGGTAAACTATGATTAAAATTTTGATTAAAATTTTAAAACAGACTTTTTGGTGGCTTAGGCGCAGGGATAATTTTAGGGGCGAATTTTAGCCCAGTGGGCTATTTTTCCATGTTTTTCTCCCAAAAAAGATTCGCCATTTTGCATTTTTTGAAGCCCTATTTCGCCCAATTTTTATGGGGTAAAGATTTTTCACCCTAAAAATCATCAAATTATTATATAAAAAATAAAAAATCCTTGGAAATTAAAATATTTTATGAAAAATATCGCCAATCATTTTATAGTTGGCATGTTAAGAATTGGTAATATTCGCCAACATTTGTACACTTTTAAATAAGTATGGTTCCTTAAAATCATCTTTGCTTAGGAAAACACCACAGATGTTCATTAGATACCGAAAAAAGAGCTTTTGGTAGCTTACAGGCCCAAAGTTTTGTTTTCTTAGCAACCAAGAGCGCCAATAGTGCATAAAGGCATAGTTTCGCCTAGAACCGACTTTTGTTGATCCAAACACCTCATGGATGATTTAAAAGGTTGGAAATTAATTAAAGGCACCATTATTTTGGCTCTGTTTCAGTTTTGAAGGTACCAGTGAGGTGAATTAGGTCACAAACCCTACCTACTCTGACAAAGTGTGACTTGTCTGCCAGATGGCAAGTTCGAGTTATACTTCAGTGTCCACTTCAGCTATTAAAGAGTTCAAGGAGTAGGAAGGTTTTGGATTTAGGTAGATTGGTAGTTAAGATAGCGTTTTTGACCTACTTTTTGCAAACAGTTATGATTATCTATTTTTAGTAAATTCGATCCACTTTTTGAAGATCTGAAGTAAATTTTGTAAAGGCTATAAATCCTGTGACTAATGTAGAAGAAAGGGTTCAACTTCGGAGACCTTTTAGACACTTATTGTATTCAAGCTCCTCATGTGATTTGACACTTAATACAAGATCTTTTTCCATTGCATGTTGAGCTTTCATCTTCTTTATGTTCTGTACTTGTTCTTGGATGTTTCATTCATGTTTATTCTATTTACTTAATGCAAGATAGTTGTCATCCTATCTCTGTGTGGGTTATTGGAATTACAAGTATCTTTTCCTTGTTATGGTCAGCCATTCATATGTGAGTGCCTTATGTGTGAATTTGCTAGCATAGTGAGTTCTTCATCTATTCACCTTTATTACAAACCCTCTGAACATTGATAGTTAGAAGCCTTGTCTATTTGATTGAGTATTATGCATGTCTTGAGTGAGTGAGGTATTATTGGTCATCTGACTTGATCCATTGAGTAAACCATTTTAAAAATACTGAAGTTACCAGGAATCCTCAAGCTGCAAGCTAGAGGAGTTTCTTGGAGAGCTAACACACATATTTCTGGATATCAGTCTTCATTCCCTTCCAAAAGAAGGATTGGTAGGTATTTTTGTATGTTTTAAAGAAACCAACATGGCTTGTTATTAGGGATTCATGGTTACCTTTTAAGACTTGAGATTTGAATTTTGATGAACCGCGTAAATATATTCTTTGTTTGTACCATAATATGTATTTTTCCCATGAATATTTGGAGTTTGTTGCTATGTTGTTTTCAACTTCTTCAATTAGCTTCCCTGTCTCTATGTCTTTCACATACTCACTTTGGACTTCTGAAATCCATTCATGAATAACTATGGATATGGAAAATGGTTAGGCGTCACTCTCATGTTTTCTTGATAATTTGTCTGCAACCATATTCTCCTTGCCCTTTTTATGCAAAATTTTGAAATCAAAGACTTGGATTTTGCTTACCCATTTTTGTTGTTCGGGAGAGATATTTTTTGAGTTAGAAATTGCTTCACACTATTGCGGTCTATTTTAAAAAGAAATTTTGCGACAAACAAATATTTCTTCCATTTAACAAGGGAATGCATTATTGCCAACATTTCCTCATCATATGTGGATTTTTTTTCTCACTTGGTTTTAACTTTCGACTTTCAAAAGCAATGGGATGTTTATCCTGCATGAGAACAACTCCTGGGACTTGTTGATGTAATTGTAACTTTGGAATATATTCTGATGTATATTATCATTTTATGTTGTTGTACCCCCATCGGATATGTATTTACCTCCTTTCTAGATGTCATTAATTTGTATAGAACTTGAGGTACAACCTCCATTGTAAGTCAGGGAAATAGTCCCCAGTGTAACATCATGTAATGTATATTTGGAGTCTCTCTAGGAGAAGTCGACCCTGTTAGGGTAAGAGGTTGGCCCCAGTCATGTAATAGGTTGGTAACTTGATTAATATAAATAGGGAGGCACCCTCCCTCATTTATACACACCTCACACTCACTCAAGTTTGCATGAGAGAGAGAGAGACAGGGAGGAAAAATAGTCAGTTGTTGAATAATTCTTATTACTGGAATTTATCATATTATGACATGGTCTTTGTGACTGTACTATTCTGTGAAAGTTTGCAGGGTTTTCTCCTTTATGGTTTTCCCTATGAAAATATTTGTGTCTTGTGTATCTATTTTATCTTATGAATATTGTTGTACTTGTTATTCGTTTAGATAAATATCTTAACTAAGCTAACAATATCTAAGAAAAACTAACATGATATGAGAGCCTCTTTGAAATAAGGCACTGTGCAACAATGAAAACTAGGGCTTCCTAGTTCAAGGTCATCTCTCCACAGATCATCAAGAAAATAGGTCTAGGATAAATTTCCCCAGTTGGGCATATATTTTGGTGGAACCAGTTTCAGATTTGAAGAAGTTTCAATTTTTTCCCTGTCACTAGTGTCAGCAGAAACTAGGGAATCAAGTTTCAGAGTCTTCCCACCTTAGTCTTCAAGAAAGTACCCTGCTGAGATACTTGCCTCAAGGAGTTGTATATTTATGTCCAAACAGAACTCCAAAACTATTTTTTTTGAAAATTAGGGTTTCTCTAACAAATCCTAGATCATCTAGCTCTGAAACCAGGTCAGACACCTCAAATTGATAATATCTAAATATTTTTTATTTCCATTTGAGGTTCTCATTTGAAAAGATGACTCACCATACTCATCTTGAGGACAATATTGGAGGGGTTGATAACTTATTATCTTGGAGGTACAAAATATACCTGATCCTTGAAGAGAATTATTTGGATATGTACAACACTGGAGAAGTTCCAGAAACAAAGGGAGATGAGGCTAAGTCTACTCATAAGAAGAACATGGCTAAGGAAAAGAGAATAATTTCATATTATATTAAGGATCACCTCATCTCCCATGTGTCATCATTCAATACACCTAAGGAACTATATGATGCTTTGACAAAGATGTTCGAAGGGAACAACATCAGCTGGAAGATGAATTTGAGGAACTAGTTGAAGACTGTCAATATACAAAACTACGAGACTATACAATCATACGTCACAAGGGTTGCTCAAATCAAAGAACAACTTGAAGAAGTTGAAGAGAATGTTGAAGAAGGAGAAATTGTGATTACTGCTTTGAATGGTCTCCCTAGATCATGGAAGTCATTCATTCAAGGAATTTGTGCAAGAAGGAAGTTGATCTCTTTCATCTGACTCCAAGAAGCATGTACACAAGAATAAGGAAAAGAAACAAAATAAGATCAAGAGATATCCTTCCAATGTTCGATTCTATACTTGTGATGAAAAGGGACACTTTGTAAGAGACTATCCCATCAGGAAAAAGAGACACCATGGTCATGTTTTCAAAGATGATGAACCAACAAAAAAAAGATTCAGAAGAGAGAACGATGATTCAGATGAAGAGTATGTGCTAATCTCAGCACTTACTAGAACTATATCACATGGAAGCAATGATTAGCTTGTGGATAGTGGGGCATACAAACACATGAAGAGATAAAAGGAATCATTTGACAACATGTCTTAGCATGAGTCATCTGGCAAGGTGAAACTTGGGGATGATTATCAATACCCTATAAAAGGGAGTGGAGTAGCTTTATACAAGATGGACTCTTGGAAATCCTTAAAGATGAAGGTTGTGTTATATGTTCTAGGATTGAAAAAGAATATTATCTCCATCTCTGTACTATATGTAAAGGGAATGAGAGTTTCATTTGTTGATGGACAAGTTCTAGTGTGTCCTAAAGGAAAGACACTAGATGATTCGATAATGATTGGATAAGAAGACGATGGATTGTACAAACTAAAAGAAAAACTAGAACAAGCATTGGTTTATAGGTCAATAGAACCAAGTGAACTATGGCACCGAAGTATTGCACATGTTCACTAAAGAGCACTACCAATGGAAATAAAAGTAGTATCTAGACTTCCAGAGAGCCAGGTGTTATGGAGAGAAACTTTCTATGGCTTGGGGTAGACCACAATAGACTGAATGACACCAGAAATCAGTCAATTTCTATATGTAAGAGAGATAAATGTTTCTAACACTAAGGGATATAGAACATACCTTATTTCGAATGGTTGTAGTAGATCCCCGTTGAGATTTTCCAACACGCTTGGACCTACAATTCACTCTCGACAAGAGCAAACAAGACAAGCATGATATATGTAAGAGTGTTAGGCCTACTCTAGCATATATAAATTGAACATGTATAAGAAAATACAACTACATGCATGGATAAAATATTCATATTCATATACATGTATTGGACTAGAAATAGATATTTCTATTGATAATGAATAGAGATAACAGTGACAAACTTTGTCAGCACCTCATCGAAACAGATAAATCGAGTCTTCCACCTTGGCCTCCACTACTTCAATCCTCCAGCTCAATGGAAAGATTACAAAGAAATGGAAAGAGTGGAAAGAGAAGCAATGTGTGCTCAAAAGGAAAAAAGGATGCAAACTCAAGCATAATCAAATGGGGCAACAATGAAATATAGTTTCCATGTTCTCAAATGTTCTCTTCCTTCAATGCATCCAAGAGGTTCAATAGATAGCCCTTCAATAGGTAGTGAAGGATCGATTCAGAGAGTTTCTAGGCATATGGATGGCCAAGAGTCAAGTTATTCAACACTCATTGAGTAAAACTCTAATTTATTTTTGTTTTTATGTGCATTTTCCGATGTACGCGGGCTACAGTGGAGAAAATTTGGTGTACATGCATGTTTTAGCTTAAAAGTCACGTATAGCAATAAACATATGTTTTTTATGGAATTTATTGGATCATCAAAATATAATTCAAGCAAGGGGGTCCAAAGAGTCTGTAGAGGGACATGGAAGTCCATAAAAGTGTGATCTATAAAGTGTGGTAAAATCATCTTTAACATATGCCCCCAAATGTGTGAGGTCAGAGGGGTAACATGATGGGTGAAATAAATTATATCCATCCCAGAAGTGGAGTAATGAAAACCCAAGTGGAAGAACCATCCACTTATTAGTACAATATAATGATAAATCTTAGCATGTGACTGTAAATATACATGTAGAAGTCCCGGATACATAAGACTACAATGGACAAGATTATGCATAATATGTCACATGTGGTCATCGCCATGTACAATATATAGTGAACAAGATCTCCATAATGGATGAAGATATCTGATAATACATTGGAATATGGTCATGAGAGTTGACATCTCATAAACAATGGGATGATCAAGGAGGTAGCATATGTGAAATGCCACCAAGATCGGAGTTCTTCTCCGCAAACCGCTATGATTACATGTCCCATCACGCGAATAAAGGTGTCGAGGTCCAACATGATGGACCATCATTTGATTATCGGTCGTTGATGTATACTGTTAATAGGTGTGAGATATCCCACCGATAAGGATAATGGGAATCGACGTACAAAGTGAAATCCAACAAGTGTGAATAGATGTGTTGAGGTTGAACACTTGAAAGAATCCATCAATCAGGGGACATTGATGTATTCCTAAAATTGTTGATGGCGAGAGGACCTTCCATTGATGACTCCAAGTCTCAAGGCACTCAATGGACTGATCCAGGAGGATATTGGTGGCCACCCACCTATTCCTTTTGGACCCCCACCATTGTTTCTTTAAGTTTCCTTAATTGTAGCACAATTTACTATTTTTGGTAGTTTTCGGGTCCTAAACTTCCGGAGCCGTTTTGAGGCCCTAAACGACGTTTTTTTGGCATCGAATGTTTGGGGAAATATGAGTCCATTTTGAACTCAATATTTGTTATTTATGGATGTATTCCTTAAACATATCTTTCTAATTATATATCATGCGCGTCAAACATAGGTAGTATGCTAAAGTTACAACCCCAGGAACTTGATGTACCAAGTTACCCAACGGGGCCGACATTAAGGCGTTTCACCTCCTAGGGTTAGGTTTTTGGATGTGTAGGGTTTCCATTGTTTCTCAATAATATATAGGCCTTCAAGCCTCATTGTAACACAAATTTTAGAGGCATGTAGCCGCCACATATCTTCTCGGAGATAAGATACCAACACTCTAGCTAGTTTATTTCCATTCTGTATGTAAACAAGTTTTAGTTATTGATTGATGAAATGAAGTGTTATTTCTGCTGCATATTTGTTTCTATGGTTATTTGTGTATTCTGTTGCGTTCCTGCATAAATCTGGATCAGTGGTATCAAAGCAATCTTCTCTTTCTCAATCCTTCTTTGCATGTCCCCAACAAGGGCGGGGTATAAAGAGTTAGGGCTCGATTTGGTTGAACCTTTGGAAGATCATCCTCGCAAATCCTGACGGCCACCCATGGGGGACAAAAAGAAAGATGAGGGCACATAAGATCCTACTAAAATGTTGCTCGAGGAGGCCCTTGAAAAACAAAGGAACCCGATGATGGATAACTTCACCCAGATCCTTCAACGACTTCCCACTGGCGGCGCATCTACATCTAGCAGCCACTCTGGAGGTGAAACCCCTTTTAAGGTACAAGTAAACTTCGACATTCCCATATTTGATGGTCGAATAGGTGCATATTCCATAGATAAATGTTTGAATCTATTATAAGTATATTTCTCGGTTCATGACTTTTCTGACCGAGAAAAGATTACTTTTTCTCTACTCAAATCCGCCCCCCATGTCAAGGACAGGTGGGAAACCTACTGTGAGAGAAAGGATGAGGAGGAACCCTCTCTGTTCTCTGCCGTACCCATTAGGAATTCTTTCTGAGATGCCATAAAGGGACAATATTATCCAGTGGGGAGCTATGAGGACAAGTACATCCAATGGACTACGCTGCGGTAGCAAAGAGATCAAGATGTGCATGAGCTGACGAATCTGTTCCATACCCTATGCACCAAGTTGGGTATCAAAGATTCAGAGAAAAATTTGGTGCTGAAGTACCGCAGTTGTCTGCATAGATACATTCAGGAGGAAATGGAAGTCCTTGACATCTCCTCTCTTGGTACGGCATATCGGTACGCTGCCAAAATTGAGCAAAAATTCAAACAAAAAAATGAGACTTTGGATCTGCAAATCAGAAGCAAGGGAAAGGTGCCCCAAAAACACAGAACCAAGGACACAACCAAGGCACGGTGACTCAAAAAAAATTTCCAAATCCACAAGCAAAGAGAAACACTGCAAAGACGAAGAAGGAAGTGGGAAAGTGGTGCGAGTTCCATAAGAGCCTCACTCACAACACAAGTGAGTGTCGAGCTAAGCAGTCACTAGTGGCCAAGATAAAGGATTCTGAATCAGATGCATACTCTGACACTGAATTAGAACCCAAGAAGGGGAATGATAGAGGGAAGAAGATTATTGATGTAGAGTCCAACGCCACCATTTCCACCACAAAGATCCAAAAGGAAGAACCAGAATATTCAGAGGAGGAGGAGCGTCTTTTCCACTCCCAGATGTGGGTAAAGGGTTCCTCGCTACAGTTAATTGTCGATAGTCGAAGACAAAAGAACCTAATTTCATCAGAGGTCGTGAAGCGGTTAGGTTTTCCGACCACAGCACACCCACAGTCATACACCATTGGGTGGCTTCACCAAGGAAGAGATCTTTGCGTCAGCTAGCAGTGCCGACTTGCCTACAACATCAAGCCCTTCACCGATGAGGTATTATGTGATATTGCTCCTCTTGATGTTTGTGATGTATTATTAGGTCAACCATACTTATGGAATCGACATGCTGTGTATGAGTCCCGGCCTTGCACTGTTATTATTACATTGGGAAATAATTTGTACAGAATACCAGAGGTACCACCCCCTGCAGTTATCTCTTTGGTTACTGCAAAACAATGTAGTAAGCTCATTTCCAAAATCGGGAAGTTTGTTTTCTTGATGATCCGCCCTCAGGGAAAGAAGAAGATCGTTTCCACAACCTCTAGACAGGGCCCCTCTGCACGACAACAACAAATGGACAAGGTCATGGAGGAGTACCGAGACATATTCACCTCACCCACCGGGGTGCCTCTCCATTGTCAGGTCAAGCACCCCATCAATTTGACCCCAGGTGCACCACTTCCCAATGGACTGATATATCACCATTCTATTCTGGAGAATGATGAAATCAAGAGGCAAATTCAGGAGCTGCTATAGAAGGGTCACATCTGGCCAAGTTCATCACCCTGTGGGAGCCCGATCATGTTGGTACATAAGAAGGATGGGACTTGGAGACTCTGTATTGACTATCGGACGCTGAACAAGATCACTGTCCAGAATAGGTACCCAATCCCACGGATTGATGACCTCCTGGAACAGCTTAAAGGGGAAAAATATTTTAGCAAGATCGACTTAAAGTCTGGGTATCACCAGGTACCAATCGAACCGACCGATGTGTGGAAGACTGCCTTCAAAGCCAAGGACGGCCTTTTCGAATGCTTGGTCATGCCTTTCAGGCTGATGAATGCCCCTGCAACCTTCATGAGACTAATGGATCACATCTTGTGGCGATTCACCAACTAACTTGTAGTAGTGTACTTGGATGACATCCTAATCTTCAGCCAGACTTGGGAAGAGCACCTCCACCACATCCGACAGGTCCTCCAAACATTGCGGCAGCACAAGTTGTGTGCCAATTTGGACAAGTACACTTTTGGCATGACCCAGGTTCAGTATCTGGGATACATTATTGATGACTATGGGGTACATGTGGATCCAACCAAGATCCAAGTCATTTGGGATTGGGCAACCCCAACTACTCTAACAGAGCTTCGCAGCTTTCTGGGCCTTGCTAATTTCTACCGTAGGTTCGTGTTGGGATTCTCTCATATCACTTATCCCTTGAGTCAAGTCACCAAGGGAGGAGCAAAAGCAAAATTCTTTTGGTCGGAAACTCAACAGAAGGCGTTTGCAGAATTGAAACATTGCCTATGCTATGCCCCAGTGCTCACATTACCAGACTTGCAACAACCATTTGAGATCGAGACAGATGCCTCTGACTATGCTATTGGGGCAGTCCTTACTCAACAAGGGCATCCAGTGGCATATCACAGTGAGACGTTGTCCGACACTGTCCGCAAATATATCACTTATGACAAAGAGATGATTCCATTGTACAGGCTTGCCGACAATGGAAGCATTACATTTTGGGGAAGGAAACGATCATCCACACAAACCACCGACCCCTGTAGTTCATGCAGACACAAGGGAAGTTACAGAACGATCGCCATTAGAATTGGTCCACATATCTACAACAGTTTCATTTGAACATCAAGTACAAGAAGGGGAGCACCAATAATGTTGCAGACTGCCTCAGCCGACCACCAATCCTGGCGATAATGACCGCGCTCAAATCTTGTGGGCAAGAGACTTCTGATTGGCCGCTTCTCTACAAGAGCGATCCAGAATTCATCCACACATACCAGATGCTCTTGGAGGGAAACCAAGTTCCAAAATTTCACCTCCAGGATATACTACTATGTCACATGGGACACCTTTGTGTTCCTTCAAGTGAGCATGCCAAGATGATTTGGGAAGTGCACTACAATTGGGTCGCTGGGCATTTGGGGGTCAAGAAAATAGTAGCAGTAATGCAGAAGTATTTCTATTGGCTAAACGTTCGATGGGAAGTACATCCGATCCTGCATTTCCTGCACCATTTCCAAACCATCCATCAAGAAGCAAGGCCTCTATACTCCGTTGCATACCCCTAGTCAATCTTGGGAATCCATCTCCATATATTACATGTTAGGCCTTCCTTCTACTAAGCATGATAGTGACTGTGTGTTTGTGTTCGTTGACAGATTCTCAAAGATGGCCATAATGGCAGCCTTCAAGAAGAATATCACAGCAGAAGCCACTGCTAAACTCTTCTTTGAACGAGTGTGGGTACACTTTGGGATTCCACAGTCTATAATCTTAGACCGAGACAACATGTTCCTTAGTACATTTTGGTTTAGCCTATGGTCAATGCTAGACACCAAGCTCACAAAGTCCACAGATTTCCATCCCCAGACTGATGCCCAGACAGAGGTCATCAACAGGATAATAATACACATTTTGCACATGTACAACTCAAAGCATCCACGCACATGGGATGAGAGCCTCCCCTATGTACAACAAAGCTATAACCGGGCCCTCCATAGCTCAACCAACCATAGCCCCTTTCAGGTGGGCTTGGGATTCCAGCCACTATGTCCCATTGATGTAGCAATGCCATTTGCAGCTACTCAGGCTGATTCAGTTCATATCCAGTCTGAAGTCTCCAAGGCAAATAGCTTCATTGAGTGTATTCAGCACATTCGCCAACATGTTCATGACATATTGGACAAATCCAATGCTAAGTACAAGCAGTGACATGATCAGTATCAGGTGCAACACAACTTCTAGGTGGGAAACAAAGTGTGGCTACATTTGCAGATGGAGCGCCTCGCTGGACCCCACCGCAAGCTTCACCCGATACGATATGGGCCATACACCATCACCAAGGCTATCGGGGACAATGCCTTCGAGCTCAGTATTCCACCATTCCTTGGTCTACACCCAGTGTTCAATGTGGACCGCCTTTGGCCCTACTTTCCACCTCTACTGGACACATCAGACGTGGCAGAACAACTCACACCAATAGAGTTAAACCCCGATTGCATGGAACAAGACACCACTTATCATATTATGGACACACAGATCAAGAACACCCACCAATAGAAGATCCAACTATATCGAGTAGTCAAAGCAGGCCAACTCCTTCACCAGGGAAACTGGCTCACCGGGGACCAAGTTCAACAAAATTTTCCTCATCTCATGGAGGAACTCAATGCAATGGGGACCATTGCTTCCTAAGGGGGCAGGAATGATCCAGGAGGATATTGGTGGCCACCCACCTATTCCTCTTGGACCCCCACCATTATTTCTTTCAGTTTCCTTAATTGTAGCACAATTTACTATTTTTGGCAGTTTTCGGGTCCTAAACTTCCGGAGCCGTTTTGAGGCCCTAAACAAGTTTCAGTTATTGATTGATGAAATGAAGTGTTATTTCCGCTGCATATTTTTTTCTATGGCTATTTGTGTATTCTATTGCGTTCCTGCATAAATCTAGATCATGGAATCTCGAATTCTATTCCAGAATAGATTTTCTAAATTCAATGGAGTGGAATCCACCGGAAGGAGGCAATTAAGGCATCCCCCATCAACTAACATGAGGCACTCAACAACACTGGATGATTTGGAAGAACTCGAATGAACAATATGTGCACGAAATAGTAACTATATCAGGAATGGATGACATGAAAAGATAAGATAACTGAGGAATGGCTGACTCGGGATAAAACTACATTTGAACAAGAGCATAAGGTAGATGGTGACTTAATAGCTAGTACATACTCGACATGAAAACTGGGAAAACTATGTGACACAAGAGGCATCAATAGAGGCTCCACAGGGACTGGACACATAACCAATTGGTGGAGAAAACTCAGAATAACGAGTACATCTCCTAAATTCATACTAATAACCCAACCAATGGATGTGATAAACAATGCTCTATTCGAAGGAAAAAAGACTAGAAAACTACCAAAAGTAATATCATTTCCCGTACAACTTTTTATTTTTTTTTATTTTTTTGGACATTTTCATATTAGAAATCTTGAAAAGGAATAAAAGTGCTTATATTACATAGCAAGGAGGAGACCAATGCCACGGGTAAGCATACTAACTCCATGCAGTGGAACATACCTATGCTCAATGCAAGGAAGCATGTGCAGGACAAGGAAACTCAGGGGAAGGTCTCCTCTCGGCAAGGGATGATCAAGATGCAAAGGATATATAAAAGGCTCTACTTGGATAGGATTGAGACAATCTTGGTCTATATTTCTTATAACTATGAAGCGGGGAGCCAACATAAAGCTCACTAAGGCAAGAAAAACACATGAAATGCAATTACAACTTGATATGAAAGGGAGTCCCTGTGGGAGATCGTCAGCATCAAGTTCAAGAGGGATATGAAGCTCTCGCTCAAAGACATGGTAGGACTATAAGGGACTCCTAGACCTACTGGAAGAATCTTAGCTTATGTACCATATTGCAAAGTAGGATCTAACTAGGGCACCCATGAATAGGAAGGCTCTACCACTTACATAATGCCACTTCTAATAATAGTGTGAATGTTTTGTGACATTATGAAGTGGGTTCGTACCTATAGTCAAGGAGACATGGTCATAAGGTGATGTATAATGCAAGTAGAAATGTGATCCTATCCTATATGCCAGTTCACAATTATACCTGTGTTGAGACCTGGAAAATTCCAGGAAACAACAGCAAGGGATTCTCCCCAGTCAACGTTCCCAACTAGCCCATGTCTATTTGGGGTAGGGAATCCGTCCAATTTGCGATCTGGCTACCGTAGGTCAAGTAACAAAAATAAAAGGTTTTATCGGTTGCGGCCTGATCCACCGTATATATTTTTTGTATTTTTTGACTTAAAGGATGATATGCAAGTGCCTACTTAACATTCAGAGTAATAAACAATGCAAGGAGTATTCATAATGTGATGCGCAGGTTCTTACCTCTAGTCTTAAACTCTCAAGCATCTAAATCTAAATACCTACCTATCCACAGGGATCAAGATAATAACTTATTAATGAGTAATGTATCTTGAGCATGTATTATAAAGAGAAATTACATATAACTGATACTTCTTCCAAAAACACATGAACAATTAAAGATATTTAAACAACCAGATAGCCAATTGCTTATCAACAACATTCATTACTCATGGTGGAATTTTCATAAAATAAACCAAAAATCATTCAAACAAGAACATAAGTCCTAAGAGTCTGAATGATCTCACAGTTAGCGGACAAAAGCTGAAAACGAAATAGTTCCTCTTCAACCAATCCATAGCATAACATTTGAACATCCCACCAAACTTTCTCCAATAGGCAAACTGTAATTCTTTATTGTAAAAGGAAATAGTTCTTCTTACAATATGTCTTTACTCATATTACTAGGAAAAAAGTCCTCTCTTCATCTAAATCCTCTATATTTATACAAAAGAACATGATTGTTGGGCTGCCCCCGAATAACTCTTGGGCTTCCCCAACTCTTCGCTTCCCAAAATTTACTTTCACTAAGTGTTTATAAAATTTACAACATATTATAAAAGTGAAAAAATGTTCATGAGGAGGGCACCGGTTGATTATTTAAAAAATTCTTCCACGCTGAAGCCTCTGAGGTGATACTTTAAAATTCAGAAGGTTCTAAGAATCGAATATTTATTTCGAATTTTGCATCTTGGTTTCTGATGGCTTCTATTCTAGCTGTGCTCAAGCGAAGTTGATCTTCTAACAGCTGTACACTAACCACGGAATGATCTACCTCATTACTGAGGGTCTATTCATCTAAATCTTTAATGTGTTGTATTCTTCTTTCATCTTCATGATACCTTCTTTGAAGAATTTCCACAAATAGGCTGTGGTCCGGAAAAGCATCCATTCTTTGTTCAGCCTCTACCTGGAATCGATTATAAGTAATTAGAAGTCTTCTAAAGAATTTTGCACATGCCCCTCTTGTCTTCCTAATAACCTTCTTGAACTCTTCGGCTGTGTTGATGGAAAATTCCAACAAATCGTAGTCCTGCCTGAGGGCTTGTTGATATTTTGAGGGTAACTCTGCAGGAGCTTCTTCATTAGCTTCTAACCTTGCCATCCTTCCTGTCAAGACTTCCAATATGTCCTGAGATCTGTCAACAAAATATGAGGAGGTCTCCAAAATCTCCTCCAACTGACTGTCTACCTGCAAAACCTTGCACCTTTCCTATTCTATCGCCACTTGCAGCTGGTGCATCTTGGCTCTCCATGCTAGAACGTGCTCCTTGAAAGGCTGAAGACTAACCTGCTGTTCTTTGGCTTCTTTTAAAGCTGTTGTCAGCAAGTTAATCTACTCTTTAAGTTCTGCCTCCTACCCTTGAGATTGCCTCTCATTTGCTTCCAAGGTAGCCTTTTGCAATTCCAAGTCCACTATCCTGCTTAGCAATTGCTCCTTTTCAGCCCTCAACTCTTGATATTCCCACTGCACCTTCTCCAGACACTCTTCGATGGTCTCCATATATCTTTTCTCTATATGGAGGACCTGAAGTTCATCTTTTGAAGACTTGATTTCCTTTTGTATGTCTTCAAACTTTCTCTTTAACCTATTGTTTTCTTCTCTTTCCTTCTCAGGGTATCTTTGAGTTGAGAAGAAGACTTATTTGACTGCTCCAGATCCGTCATTATTTTATCTACATTGTCCTCTGAAGCATGGATCAATGCAACCCCCACTCTGATAATGAACCTGGGGTCTCTGTTTGTCCCGTATACAATAGTCGTATCATTTATCATCTTCCCAGACAGCCCCTCGGTTTCAACCTTCCTCTCGGTCCTCTTTACTATCTTTTCTTTTCTTTATCATAAAAGATAGTATTAAAATCCAGTACCTCTTCCCCTTTCTTTTTTTCAAAGGGGATTAGCCTAAGGGTGGGGACCATAGACTGTCCTGGTGTGCTGGCAGCAGGTACTTCAGGATCTTGAATGTCATTGTTTTCCAAGTCCTGAGCCTGACTGTCTGCTGCGTCAGAAGCTGATTGCTCTATCACTGCCTGTCTCGACTTTATCTTCTCTGCTTCCTACTTCTTCAGCTCCTCATCTATCTTTATTTTTCTTTCTTCTTCTTCACTTTTGGCACCTTCTTCTGCCTTTTTGGCTACCTCTTGTGCAGCTCTTCTTTTCTCCTCTTCCTCTCCTTTTAGCCAGCCTTCGGCTTCTTGGGCTAACCTCTGAGCTTCTTCATTTCTTTTCCTGGTTTCCTCCTCTTCGGCCTTTGCCTGCTTGTCTTGTCCCTTTCCACCTTTGGTGGTGATTTTCTTTTTAAATCTTCTCCTTAAGGCCGTCATGTTATGTGCACTGTGAAAAATGGACTCTTCTCTGTCCCACTGGCTAGTGTATTCAAAATGTACATTCGCCTCTTTGTAGTGCTCTGCAACCTTGTTTTGGGAGTCATTCTTATGGAAAGGTATTTCCCCAAAATGGAACTTCTCCAACTCCTCCACGAATTCATCGGCCTTCTTTACCCTAGTAAATTTGTAACTCCCCAATCTGAAAGGAAAAGGAGGGTATTGTTGAAATATTGTAACTTCAAAGAATATTCTATATGTATTTATTTTTGGTCCTAGATGGTCCTACTGGGAGAATCACTTGTATTAATTTGTGCCTCGATGCTCCTAATCGGAAGAACCAATAAGAGTCATGAGGCAATCCCCTCTAATTATAAAGGTGGGTCATTAGCACCCCAGTGTGGTTACTTGAGCCTACATGTGTAACTCGAGCCTACATGATTAAATTGAGCCTACATGACAGATGATTTAACTTAAGTGAACGGATGAATATAAATAGAGGTGTAGTGTTCCTCATTTGGGACACACACTCTCACTTGTGTAACACATTAGTGGAGAAGAGAAGTAGTTGGAGAAGGAGGAGGATCAGGCTTTGATCTCCTTGCTGGTTTTATCTTTTATCTTTTATCTTTTTGGGGCATCTATATTGAGGAAGATTTTGCTGGGTTTTTCCCTTTAGGGTTTTCCAAGGATAAATCCTTGTGTTCCTTTTGTATGGTTGTGCTTAGCTTTCAGTGATCCTGTTTATATGCTTTTGTTATGAATATGAAATGAAATACTGATGTCTTAGCTAAGCATATGAAAATTTAACATGGTATCAGAGCCACCCTGAAAGAAGACATTGTGCAGCTATAGAAGCTAGGGATTTTTATTTTTTGGGTCTCTATCCACAATCGATCAGCAGAATAAGGCTAGACTGACTCTCCATTGAAGGGCGCATCTTTCTGTCGAAGCGAAATTTGATTCTGAGCATTTTCAGTTTTGGTGCGGAACATTAGGGCTTTCTACAGAAGAGGAATTTTTGAGTGAGCCTAGCATAGGATTTTTCTCCTCATAAAAATCGAAGTTTAAAGACCTGGATCAAGAAATTTGGTTGAGTGAAACTCCGAAAAATTCAAACCATAGTTTGACCCCGATCTGGAAAAACCCTAAATACTAAAACTGCTAATTTTTGGTACATTTGCTATATCTTGTGATTGGCCAAGGATCAAGAGTTGAAAATTGCAAAGGCAGAAGATAAATTCCTGATTTACACGTTATCCAAAATTCAGCCTCATATTCACTATATTCTGGGAGATATGATCCCTCCAAGTTAGGGTTCTAGCCTCTTCCAGAATTCATCCCTAAACAGGACACCTGGGGATAATTGCTGTAGCGTCGGCTACAGAGGTCCAAATGGAATTCTGGAAGATGTTCCAAAAAAATCATGGCCTGTAATTTTTGTGGTCTGAATTTCAGAACCTGAAGATTAACCAGTGACACGTGGAATGCCGTACAACTTCACTATTATGAAGAGTCCTGTAACAGGTCACCTTGGGAAAAGGATCATAAATCCAAATTGGTGAAGCCAATTATGATTAAACCTATGGTGTTAGATCCGGAACATGCAATTTTATCACAGTACTAAATTTCAGACACAAAGGAGTAGCAATGTCGGATATATCATAGAAATAGTAACAGGCATTTCTGTAGAAGAAATTGGAAAACTAGGGCTTCCTGTTCCGGGAGCTTCCCTTCACTGTTTTCAGAAAAGGAGTACACTGGACAACTCCATTTGAAGAGATATATCTTTCTATCTAATCATATATGAAAGATTCCAATTTTTTAAAATTAGGGTTTCTCTGACAAACCCTAGATCAGCCATCTCCGGAAGCAGGACGGACACCTCAAATCGGTAAGATCTAATCTTTTGCTATTTGCATTTGAGGTTCTCATTTCAAAGTGATCTATCACATCAGCTTGATGATAAGCTTGGTGAAGTTAAAAACTTCCAAGCATGGAAGTATTTTATCTCTCTAAAGAAAATGAATTGGACACCTACATGAGTAGAGAGGTTCCAGTTCTAGAGGGAGATGAGCCTCAAATCCTTACACAAGAAGAACTTGATCAAGACCAAGAAGATCATTGTTGATTCAATCATGAATCAACTTGTACAATAAGTGTCTTCCCTAAAGACACCGAAGATGTTTGATTCCTTGATCAAGCTATTTGAAGATAAGAACATAATTCAAAAGATGGATTTGAGAAAACAGTTGAAGAATGTGAAGATCCAGAATGCATAACATCTTGAAGCAGTAGAAGAAGAAGCAGAGAATGCAAAAGTGGTGATAGCCACCTTGAATGGCCTCCCATGATCATGGGATTCATTCATGCGAGGAATGTGTGCCAAAAGGAAGTGATTACTTTCAGTTGACTCTAGGAAGAAGAAGAATCTCGTCTCATAAGAAGAGAAGAAGAAAGATGGAAGCAAATTGAAGATCAAGCTCTCACCATTCAAAGAAGATCCCTCAAGCGATGAGGAATATGAAGAACTCAATTCTTGACGAACCTCTTATCCATCTTATCATTTGGATAAGAAATGATGATTTCATGGATGAAGAAGATGATGAAGCAGATTGATCAAGAAGGATTCTACCCATGAAACAAACAAAATATAAGTATTCAATTGTCATTTAATGATATTGTTTTGTTATGCATTTGATAATATTCAGTTGATGTGTTGTTTGCATGCATGTGATGGGTAAGTAGCTCATGGTTCTATACAAATATCCATTGTTACTTATCTAGAATGAAACCTATTTGCTGACATATTGGATTAGTGCACAATCTCAATGATGTCATGGTAGAGATGGAAGGCATATAAAAAGTTTCTGTGAGATATGGATGAATGTTGTATTGGCTAAATAGTTGCATGATGCATAAGAATTTGTCGTTATGCATATGTAGTTCTAACCATGCAACTGGTGCATTTGAATTGTAGGAAAGGTCCTGTACAACCTCCTAAAAGAAAAGAAGGACGAGACTTGTTCCGAAGAACAAGTGATGGCAATTCAATAAACATGAATCTGAAGCTCCCAGGGTCAGAGACACCATGACGAAAGAAAGAGCTTCAGAGAGCAGTAGATCCACCTTGAAGGATGAAGACCACCATGGGTATGAGAGATAACTCAAGATGAAGAAAATAATGCTATGGAAGAAGCTATGATCAAAGAATAACAGTTGATTGTGGGGAATGTTGTATACGATATGATTTTGAGACATAAAGGGAAGTACGTAGTATCTTCCATATGGATCTGTAAGAACAATTGTACAAAGCAAGAATCATGATTTGCTCAGAAAGAATAGACTATGACATGACATACTCTATTGAACAGTATATATCAAGCATAGAATCACCTATACAGAATGAAGAAGGAAGATAATACTCCACTTCAGGGGGAGTGACTACATAATATATTTGAGTTTGACACGGTACGACATGATGGGCAACTTTCTGATGGATCGAGACTTTACCAAGAGTAAAGTGGGTTCCAACCTTCAAAGTTGAATGCAGAAGACTAGGATATGTTGATGATCTGACAAGACGAACTCATGGAAGATTTTATGATGAAAGAATACTAGAATGATGTTTGGGATATAGTACTCAAACCAGAAAGCAAGAATGTGGTATGTTACAAATGGATTTGCAAGATAAAATATGTTGCTGATAGAAGTAAGGAAAGACTTGTGGCTAGAAGTTTCTATAAGAAAGAGGGAATTAATTCTGAAGAGACACTTACTCCAGAAAGAAAGGTACACTTCCTTCAGAACTATGATGGTAGTTGCTTCCATGATGAAGTAAAGACAATCCTTCCTTAATGGTATGATTGGGGAAGAGTTTTACATCAAATAGTCACAAGGATTTGAAGTTGAAGGTAGACGGACTCATATATGTAAGTTGAAGAAGGCCCTCTATGGCATGAAGTAAGCTCCTAGAGCTTGGTATGGAAGGATATACAATTTCCTGTCAATTATGGGCTTTACCAAGAGTAGAGCTGATCCTAACCTTTATCCCAAGGTTGTAGAAGATGAACCTGTCATCCTGTTATTATATGTGGATGACTTATTCTTGACAGGGAATGAGAAACGGATCATGGAAAGCAAGTAGAAACTAGCAGAATAATTTGAGATGAAATACCTTGGGTTAATGCATTATTGCATAGGTCAAGAAGTATGGAAAAGTTCAGAAGAAATCTTTCTCAACCAAGGAAAGTATGCGGTAGAGATATTGCAGAGATTCAATATGTTGGAATACAAAACCATGGCCACACCCATGGACTCCAACCTGAAATTGTTAGCTAATAATTCATCAGAGTTAGTGGATGTGACTCATTACAGATAGATCATTGGGTCATTGATGTACTTAACAAATACCAGACCAGACTTTTGTTTTGCCATGAACACCTTAAGTCAATATCTTGTTCAACCAAGACGGGTTAACCTAGTAGTTGCAAAACATGTGGTGAGACATCTAAAAGGGACTATAGACCTTGGTCTATACTATGATGGTAGCCATGAGTATAGATTGTATGGCTACATAGATGCAGATTGGGCTGGAAGTATCTCAGATAGAAAAAGTACATCAGGTGGATGTTATAGTCTGGGATATGCTATGATTTCATGGTTTAGCAGAAAGCAGTCTAGTGTTTCTCTAAGCACAGCCAAAGCAGAATATTTAGTAGCTTACACTACTAGTTGTGAAGCCATATGGCTTCAGAAGCTGATGTCAGGATTATTCAACCTAGAGTTGGACACTACCGTGATTCTATGTGATAACCAGAGTTGTGATGACAGAGAACCCTGTGTTCCGTCGTAACACATAGAAATCTAGTATTTCTACATACGAGATAAGAAGGAGATGATGATGCTTCAGTATTTCCATACTGAAGATATAGATGATGTTTTTACATACTGTAGATGCAGATGATGGTGATTCCATATTTCTATACTGAATATAGAGATGATGATGCTTTCAGTAAGATATAGATGATGATGCTTTCAGTATTTACATACTGGAGATACAGATGTTGATAGTTCAATATTCACATACTGAAGATGTAGATGATGATGTGTTGATGGAACCTTTGTCCCGAGTAAAGTTTGAACACTTTTGAGACAAGCTTGGTGTGGTTCGGAAAGACCTTCCTTGAAAGGGGGAGTATTGATGTTGCAGTGGGATTGTATCATCCCTGGGAATTTTCCCTAAAGTGATCTGGAGACCTCGGTATTTGAGAATGAAGAGGGATTGTATCATCCTGGGGAAAATGTCCAGAATTTATCCAGTGACCTTGATCATCGAGAATGTAGCAATATTGTATCATCCTTGAACTTCGGTTCAGAATGGATCTGGTGAACTTCGGTCATCGAGAAGGTGGCAGGATTGTATCATTCTTGGACTTCGGTTCAGAATGGATCCAGTGAACTTCGGTCATCGAGAAGGTGGAAGGATTGTATCATCCTTGGACTTCGGTTCAGAATGGATCCGGTGTAACTTCGGTCATCGAGAATGTGGTAGGATTGTATCATACTTGAACTTCGGTTCATAACGGATCCGATGTAACTTCGGTCATCGAGAATGTGGTAGGATTGTATCATCCTTGAACTTCGGTTCAGAATGGATCCGGTGTAACTTTGGTCATCAAGAATGTGGCAGGATTGTATCATCCTTGACCTTTGGTTCAGAACGGATCTGGTGTAACTTCGGTCATCGAGAATGTGGCTGTATTATATCATCCTTGAACTTCGGTCATCGAGAATGTGGAAGGATTGTATCATCCTTGAAATTTGGTTCAGAACGGATCCGGTGTAACTTCAGTTATCAAGAATGTGGCAGGATTGTATCATCCTTGAACTTCGGTTCAGAATGGATCTGGTGTAACTTCGGTCATCAAGAATGTGGCAGGATTGTATCATCCTTGAACTTCAATTCAGAATGGATTCGGTGTAACTTCGGTCATCGAGAATGTGGAAGGATTACATCATCCTAGAACCTCAGTTCAGAATAGATCCGATGACCTCCGTTGTCGAGAATGTGGTAGGATTGCATCATCCTTGGATTTTGAGTCCAAAAGAGATCCAAAGACTTCTTTGTCTTTGTACTGTGGGCTGTTGCTACTGATGATGATGTTTTCTGATCGAAAGATCAGACTGTGATGATGATGATGATGTTTCTGATCGGAAGATCAGATGTTGCTGACGATGATGATGTTCTTTGATCGAAAGATCAGAAGTTGCATATGATGATGATGTTCTCTGATTAAAATATCAGAATATGATGATGATGTTGTTGCTGATGATAATGATGATGTTCTCTGATCAAAAGATCAGAATATGATGATGATGATGTTTCTTTGATTAAAAGATTATAAGTTGCTGCTGATGATGATGTTCTCTAATTGAAAGATTAGAATATGATGATGCTGCTGTTGCTGACAATGATGATGTTCTCTGATCGAAAGATCAGAATATGATGATGATGATGTTTCTCTGATCGAAAGATCAGAAGTTGCCAATGATGATGTTCTCTGATCGAAAGATCAGAATATGATGATGATGATGTTTTCTGATCGGAAGATCAGAAGTTACTTATGATTATGATGTTGCTGATGATGATGATGTTTTCTAATCAAAAGATCAGAATGCGATGATGATGATGATGTTTCTGATCGAAAGATCAGAATGTGATGATGATGATGCTGTATTATCAAAGTATGATGATGATGACGTACTGATCGAAATATCAGAATATGATGATGATTTGATGTTAGAGTATGATGATGTTCGGTTGATGATGTTTCTGATCGAAAGATCAGAGGCTGATAATAATCATGATTCTTATTGAAAGATCAAAGTATGATGATGATGATATTTTGATGCTGATATTTTGATGATGATGACGTTGATGTTTTCATGATGTTTTCATGATGATGTTTCTGATTGAAATATCAGAGTATGATGATGATGTTGTTGATGATCGAAAGGCCAAAGTGCTAAAGAAGATGCTGCTGATCGAAAGGTCAAAGTGTTGAAGATGATGTTGCTAATAGAAAGGTCAAAGTGTTGAAGATGATGTTGCTGATCGAAAGGTAAAAGTGTTGAAGATGTTTTTGATTGAAAGGTCAAAGTGCTGAAGATGTTGCTGCTGATTGAAGAGTCAAGATGATAAAGATGTTGCTGATCGAAGCGGTCAAAGTACTGATGATGTTGAAGACTAAAGATTGAAGATGAAGACTACATGATGTTGAAAAGATTCCAATGATTTATAGATGTATCACCCTGATGATGTTGATGATTTCCTCTATCTCTCTCCTATTATTGCTGTTGTTGATGTTGTTATAGAATACCCTTCTCGTTAAGGGGGAGTGTTGAAATATTGTAACTTTGAAGAATATTCTATATGTATTTCTTTGTGGTACCTGATGGTCCTACCGGGAGAACCACTTGTATTAATTTGCACCTCGATGCTCCTAATCGGAAGAACTAATAAGAGTCATGAGGCAGTCCCCTCTAATTGTAAAGGTGGGTCATCAGCACCCCAGTGTGGTTACTTCAGCCTACATGTGTAACTCGAGCCTACATGATTAACTCGAGCCTACATGACGGATGAGTTAAATTAAGTGAATGGATGAATATAAATAGAGGTGTAGTGCTCCTCATTTGGGACACACACTCTCACTTGTGTAGCACATTAGTGGAGAAGAGAAGTAGCTAGAGAAGGAGGAGGATCAGGCTTTGATCTCCTTGCTGGTTTTATCTTTTATCTTTTATCTTTTTGGGGAATCTATATTGAGGAATATTTTGCTAGGTTTTTCCCTTTAGGGTTTTCAAAGGATAAATCCTTGTGTTCCTTTTGTATGGTTGTGCTTGTCTATCTTTCAGTGATCCTATTTATATGCTTTTGTTATGAATATGAAATGAAATAATGATGTCTTAGCTAAGCATATGAAAATTTAACCGGTATGCTACCTTCTTCTCTTCAAATAAAAAACTTCCCATGCCATCTAAAAAGACTTGCCTAACTGCCTCTTTGTGGATTACATAGTCTGTGGCATACTTAGGAAGTAGTGAGGGAGCTCTAGAGCATCCAAAAATTTTGAAATATAGTCCATCTTCAGTCAAATAATAGTCCGCATACTCTTCAATCACCTGCAATGCCTCCTCCGACATGCAATCGCATTCTTTCAAGAAAATTAGGGTGTACAATGGCATAATGAAATGCTCACACAGTTCCCTGTAGTGACTGTGGTATTTGTGGGCCCACAGTGGCTTGTATGCTGAGTAAACTGGTGATATTTCTCGGTCCCAGATGCACCTCAGGTTGGGGAACGGTTGATTGCATAGTATGCAATCAATCAGTATGGAGCTCATGTAGAACTTTGATCTCTTTTGGGAAACCCCTCCTAATGTTGATGCCATGCAGGCTGAGAGGCTATTGGACACAATGTTGGCCCAGTTGAAAATGGTCCCCTGTGTCACAACATAGAAAATTATCGGTACCCACTCCAATTTGAAGCTTTTACCGTGGGATCTCTCGAAAATCCTATTGAGCATCAAGGTAATGAACCTGTAAGGGGTTCTTAGACTTGCAGTGTCATACTCTCCAGTCAACCTGGTTCTAAAGTTTTTTCCAGGAAAGAGCATCCTCTTGAGTGTCTCAACTAGGTCCATCCTGATGATTTTCATCCAGTCTTCAGTCAGGTATATTTGCGCTTCTGGAAAGTGGTAGGACAGGGCTACATATCCAGGGCTATAAGCAGCATAACCCTGTTTATCAACATTTTCCAGAATCATGGTGGTCACGTATGCCCTGGGCAGAATCTACCCAATCACTTCTGAGCATGGAAAGAGTTTAGGTCTCGTAGCAATCTTCATGAATGAAGACCTCTCTATGTTGACATAGATGTTTTCTTCCTCAAAACCTATGTCAGGCACCTCTTGGTGTGTAATCAATCTGTATATATCTCCAAACTGATATTCGAGCTCCACACGAATTATGCATTTGGTGTCCTCGTAAGTATATTAGACTCTGTTGATGACTTCTACTTTGGGTTCCTCTTCGATTGCGGGAGCCTTCTTATTTTGATGCTTAGACATCTCAAGTTCTGGGGAATTTCCCTAGCACTGCTGTGCGACTGGAAGGAGGAAAACTGTTGATCTTCCATGGTGGAGCCACCTAGGAGTGAGGGTACTGACAGCGAGAATCCTGGTTTGCTCGAGCAAAAACGACAGCGCAGAGAAAGTCCAAAAATAACCATAAAATAATAAACCACCCAACACACTATATATATACCCCCGGTCAACTATAATCGGCGGA
Source organism: Pseudotsuga menziesii (assembly GCA_001517045.1). NCBI lineage: Eukaryota > Viridiplantae > Streptophyta > Pinopsida > Pinales > Pinaceae > Pseudotsuga > Pseudotsuga menziesii. The sequence goes on from LPNX010442373.1 coordinate 165,174, forward strand.
AAAAAGGTCATCGGGCGGTAAAAAGCAAGGGATCGATGACCAAATCAAAATTGCCTCTGTAACATCGGACGATGAAACAGTTAGGAGAACCGCAAAGGCATCGGTGGAGAGACAAAACGATACTCGAATCGGAGCTTGCAACACTAACACATCATAGCAATAGAAGGTTGGAGAGCCACAATGGTGAAACAACCCAAGAAACCAAGTTCCACAAATCGACAAAAAATTGAAGAAAAAACCAACATGACTTCGACAAAAAAAAACATCGGCCCCGCAGAAAATAAATTCAAACTACGCCGTAAAGACAATGCTTTTCAACGCCACAACGACGAATGCTGAAATCTCAAGGATCAGTGAAACAAAAAATGGCAGGGTCGAAAGAATTTAATGCAATCATCGGGGAACTTCGTAATGCACCATCTGCAACTATGGAAACTGTAGAGACAATACTTTTTGACGGTATTCCAACAAGCCACCGATTGGGACAAATAAATAAATAAAAGCATCGAAGAAAACAAATCTTGAATCGGAATCGGTTTCTTGTTACTTCTCTGCAACGACGGGTGCGCAGATGACTAGAATTCTGACTTAAACATCACTGACATAAAAATAGTCTTTGTGCAAAACATCAAGAAAACCCAAAAGCTAAGCCAAAATGAATTAAAGGAGGGTCTCGAAATTTTTTGAATTTTGGGAAAAATGTTGCAACTGCAACAATTGGTGACTACCTGGTGAACCCCAGATTTCTGAATTAACTTCTTCCCAGTATAAGACTATTTAATCATCTAACTCATAAGTTGAATTCTTCTAGATGCTTGTATTCCTAAAATGGCAAATACATGCATTTAAATCATTGAGGCCAATCCATTCTTTGGGAAATGGGAACACCCAAAATATTTGAAAGTTCAGATAACTCTTTTGAGGCTTAATAGGTGAGATTTATTTTACTTTTGTCTGTGGGTGGTCTCTAGCTTGGACACCACAGGATCATAACATATGGCAAATAGAACTATTCATTTGTTCCTCATTCCCATGCCAATTGCACTTTGTGCCTTTTGAAATTTTGTTCATTTGAGTCCTCCATTTGCCTTTCTTTCTGAATTTTATTCAGGCTCTTCTATCCATAGTGCACTTTTGTGTGAGAGAAAAATTTACTTTTCATCTCACGGACGGAGAATAACTTTTGGCAAATTGATATTCATGTTTTTGATACTTTGCTTGGATATGTATTGCATCTTTAAGGAGTTTTTGACTCTTAACAGCCTTTAGGATTTTGAAATTATGGCATGGGATCATTTATATATAATAAACTGTTTACCTTGCTTCCTTTCCGTGGGTCCTTTGCCATCACTCCCCAAGACCTCTTAGATGTGAAATGGATGGAGCCTCAAAATAGTATTCTAGACCTCTAAATTCTGAGTTCTTTTCAGGGGTTAAGCAGGACTTCAATGAGTGCATGGCCATTCAAGAAAACTACCTACTAGAATACATTCTATCATTTCCAAAATAATGCACAATCTTTTTCTCAAAGATTTCAGTTAATCAAGAACCCTGATGTTTCCCATGCAACCAAAAGTTTTCCTCTTTATTCAAACAAAAATAACTAGAAACAAAGTGGTAAATCAAAGCAGAAAAGCATCACATTATTTATGTACAAAATCATTAAATCAAAAGAAAAGAAAATTGTGTGCCCACCCCTGAAAATCCTTCAATTTAATGAGTCAAAGGGCTGGGCTATATTGCAGACATGAGATACCTATCCATGGTCTAATTGTACTATTTTTGAAACCAAAACCATGTCTACTAATTTACAATCAATCTCATCAGCCTGAGGAAGTTGAAGGACATCAGGCTGAATGTCAATTATATTATTGGCTTTTTTTGAGGCATGATATCTTAGTTCAAGCTCCTTTAGATAATTTCCCAGAACATAATTAGTAGATTCATTTCCTTCTCCCAACTTAGTGACAGTGTGTTTCAGGTAAGGTTATCTTGAAATTTTGATCTGATTTGGGGTACCCTTATGAGGTAACCATAAATGAGACCAGTCTGAAGCAAAATATCCCTTTAACCTTGCAGACCAGTCTCGGTTCAGAATAAGCCCATATCCATCCAGTATGTCAGCCACCATAACATCAATAAATTGACATATCTTGTTATTTGTAGATAAACGAACGAGCACATTCTTCATTTCCCCCACTACTTTGACACTAGTTCTATCTAGTTGAATCACTTCCCAGGCAGTAGTTTTTGGCTCTCCATTAATTTTCTTGCAAACTACAAGTGGCATAACATTTACCGATGATCCAGAATCTACCAAACAATTATGCACCTTATAATTCAGCATTTCAAGAGTCAAAAGGAAAGGTGGGGTTATAGCTTTCTCTTTCCCAATGAATTCGACGTCTTCCTCCATCGGTTGATTTTGAGTGGGCACTTCCTTTTCTGGCTCCTTAGTCTTTTCAGTGTTTCCTTGGTTAACAGCTACTTATCCTTCCATAAGATTGGCATGCTCGTTGATTTGTTCCGTCTCCTGGCTGAAAATGGTAACTTTGGGTATTTTATCTTCAATATTGCTCTTTGACTGTCTCCTGACATTGTTTTGCAACTTCTTAATATTTGAAATTGTCGCATTGTATTTAATTATCAGACCCATGTCTTTTGTTGTTGTTGGTATGTTCTTAGGTTTAGGAGTACCCTTTTATGTATCAAACAGCGAGACACAATCCCATAAAAACATGGTATCATTTTCCTGTCTCTCTATGGTCTGAATACCCCTTTTCTCTTCATCACTGTCCTCCGTCAATTTAGAGTCCAAAATCTGATTCATTACCAATGTCATCGAATTTAACCATTGAGGACAATTCTTTTCAGAATGGGGTTGTTGGTGAAAAGTGCAGAAATTGTCCATCCCTACCTCTGTCAAATTCATTGATGCTGAATTATGTGGAGGGGTCTTGAATTGGTTATTATCCTCCTTTTTTTTGTAGTAGGGATTATAATCTTTCTGAACTTCCCTTTCTTTCTCCAAATCTATTATTCTGTTGGAGAGTTTTTGCATCATTTTTAACATTCCCTCAAAATTATGTGATTGCTCCTCTTTAGGTTTAGACATCAATAAGGCTCTTTTCCTGGCAGTTTTTTCTCTAGGTTGCTCAGGATAATCTTCTATACTTTCCTTTTCAGCCTCTACTCTTTCTACCTCTTTATAAGTCTCCACTAACGTAGGTTTAACTTGATATTTTGCGAACATAGCCAAGTCAGGGCCTAAAGCTGAGGTATAATACTCAATCAAAACTTTATCGAAAGGCTTATCAATTGTAGAGAAGTTCTTGAGGTAAGTTGAAAACCTTTGAGTGAAATGATGGACCTTCTCATTCCTTTCTTTTTTCAAAGCACGCATACCTTTCATTAGTGATGCATGCGTCTTTTGGGCTGCATATTTACTTCTGAAAATCCTTTCAAAGGTATCCCAATCGGGGAAAGAGTTTGCAAGAAAACCAAAGTACCAGGATGTTGCTGCTCCTTTAAGGGTATGCGGGAACAATCTACAGACAACATCCTCATATTACCCAGCCCTTAACCCTTCTATTTCCAAATAGAAACTTTGCAACTGATCATCTATGGCAACCTTCTCATCAGGATCAAACTTAGGCAGCAACTTCACAAAAGCTTGAGGTAGGATATGCAACGGAGGTGTTAGGTTCAAGGGTGATCTGGCCTTCCAAGCCGGTGGTGGGTTGGGCTGATTTACATTTATACCTGCCATGAGTGAAAAATGAGGAGGTGAAAGCACGGAAGTTTGAATAGGAGAACCGTAAGGTGTACCCAGGCTTACTTGCTTCAAAGGTTGAACCACTTCCTGTAAGGCTGCTTCTACAAGTTCTTCCAAACCCTAAACAACACTGATTTTTCCAATATAGGACGGTCTTTCCTTTTATATTTTCTTAATTATTTGAGTCAGGTCACAAAATGCTTTCAAAAATATCACTAGTGGGGTAATCTCGGGAAAATGGGTTTCCTCAGCCAGCCATGCACTGGCGGCCCTCCTTCTAGTGCCAGAAACTGTTGAGGCCTGGAAAATCGCAGGCAACAAAAGCAAGGGATTCTCCCTAGTCAACGTTCCCAACTAGCCCGTGACTATTTGGTGTAGGGAATCCGTACGGTTTGCGATCCCGCTACCGTAGGTCAAGTAACAAAAATAAAAGGTTTTACCGGTTGCAGCCCGATCCACCATATATATTTTTTGTATTTTTTGCCTTAAAGGATGATATGCAAGTGCCTACTTAACATGCAGATTAATAAAGAATGAAAGGAGTATTCACAATGTGATGTGCAGGTTCTTACCTCTCGTCTTAAACTCTCAAGCATCTAAATCACACACACAGCAAGAAAATAAATCTAACTACCTACCCATCCACAGGGAGCAAGATAATAACTTATTAATGAGTAATGTATCTTGAGCATGTATTATAAAGAGAAATTACAGATAGCTGATACTTCTTCCAAAAACACATGAACAATTAAAGATATTTAAACAACTAGATAGCCAATTGCTTATGAACAACATTCATTACTCATGGTGGCATTTTCATAAAATAAACCAGAAATCATTCAAACAAGAACATAAGTCCTAAGAGTCAGAACGATCTCATAGTTAGAAGACAAAAGATGAAAACGAAATAGTTCCTCTTCAACCAATCCATAGCATAACATTTGAACATCCCACCAAACTTTCTCCAACAGGGAAACTGTAATTCTTTATTGTAAAAGGAAATAGTTCTTCTTACAATATGTCTTTACTCATCTTACTGGGAAAAAAGTCCTCTCTTCATCTAAATCCTCTATATTTATACAAAAGAACAAGACTGTTGGGCTTCCCCAACTCTTCTCTTCCCAAAATTTACTTTCACTAAGTGTTTATAAAATTTACAGCATATTATAAAAGTGGACAAATTTTCATGAGGAGGGCCCCGCTTGATTATTTAAAAATTTCTTCCACGCTGAAGCCTCTGAGGTGATACTTTCAAATTCAGAAGGTTCCAAGAATCGAATATTTATTTCGAATTTTGCAACTTGGTTTCTGATGGCTTCTATTATGGCTGTGCTCAGGTGAAGCTGATCTTCTAACAGCTGTACACTAATCGCAGAATGATCTACCTCATTCCTAAGGGTCCGTTCATATAAATATTTAATGTGTTTTATTCTTCTTTCATCTTCATGATACCTTCTTTGCAAAATTTCCACAAACAGGCTGTGGTCCGGAAAAGCATCCATTCTTTGTTCAGCCTCTACTTGCTATCAATTATAAGTAATCAAAAGTCTTCTAAAGAATTCTGCACATGCCCCTCTTGTATTGCTAAGAGAGTTCTTGAACTCTTCAGCTGTGTTGATGGAAAATTCCAACAAATCATAGTCCTGCCTGAGGGCTCGTTGATATTTTGAGGGTAACTCTGCAGGAGCTTCTTCATTAGCTTCTAACCTTTCCATCCTTCCTGTCAGGACTTCCAGGATGTCTTGAGATCTGTCAACAAAATATGAGGAGGTCTCCAAAATCTCCTCCAACCGACTGTCTACCTGCAAAACCTTGCACCTTTCCTCTTCTATGGCCACTTGCAGCTGGTGCATCTTGGCTCTCCGTGCCACAAAGTGCTCCTTGAAAGGCTGAAGACTAACCAGATGTTCTCTGGCTTCTTCTAAAGCTGTTGTCAATGAGGTAATATTATCTTTAAGTTCTGCCTCCTGCCCTTGATATTCCCTCTCATTTGCTTCCAAGGTATCCTTTTGCAGTTCCAAGTCCCCTATCCTGCTTAGTAATTGCTCCTTTTCAGCCCTCAACTCTTGATATTCCTACTGCACCTTCTACAGACACTCTTGGGTGGTCTCCATAGATATTTTCTCTATCTGGAGGACCTGAAGTTTAGCTTTTGAAGACTTGATTTCCTTTTGTATTTATTCAAACTTTCTCTTTAACCTGTTGTTTTATTCTCTTTCCTTTCTCAGGGTATCTTTTAGTTGAGAAGAAGACTTCTTTGGCTGCTCCAAATCCGTCATTATTTTATCTACATTGTCCTCTGAAGCATGGATCAATGCAGCCCCCGCTCTGATAGTGAACCTGGGGTCTCTGTCTATCCTGTATACAATAGTCGTATCATTTATCATCTTGCCAGACAGCCCCCCGATTTCAACCTTCCTCTTGGTCCTCTTTACTATCCTTTTCTTTTATTTATCATAAAAGATAGTATTAAAATCCAGTACCTCTTCCCCTTTATTTTATTCGAAGGGGATTAGCCTAAGCGTGGGGACCATAGACTGTCCTGGTGTGTTGGCAGCGGGTACTTCAGGATCTTGAATGTCGATGTTTTCCAAGTCCTGAGCCTGACTGTCTGCTGCGTTAGAAGCTGATTGCTCTGTCACTTCCTGTGTCAGCTTTATCTTCTCTACTTCCTGCTTCTTCAGCTCCTCATCTATCTTTATTTTTCTTTCTTCTTATTCACTTTTGGCATCTTCTTCTACCTTTCTGGCTGCCTCTTGTGTAGCTCTTCTTTTCTCCTCCTCCTCTCCTTTTAGCCAGCCTTCAGTTTCTTGGGCTAACCTCTGATCTTCTTCATTTCTTTGCCTGGTTTCCTCCTCTTCAGCCTTTGCCTGCTCTTCCTATCCCTTTCCACCTTTGGTGGTGATTTTCTTTTAAACCTTCTCCTTAAGGCCGTCATGTTCTGTGCACTGCGAAAAATGGACTCTTCTATGTCCCAGTGGCTAGTGTATTCAAAATGTACATTCGCCTCTTTGCAGTGCTCTACAACCTTGTTCCGGGAGTCATTCCTGTGGAAAGGTATTTCCCTAAAATGGAACTTCTCCAACTCCTCCACAAATTCATCGGCCTTCTTTACCCTAGTAAATTTGTAACTCCCCAATCTGAAAGGCAAAGGAGGGTATGCTGCCTTCTTATGTTCAAATAAAAAACTTCCTATGCCATCTAAAAAGACTTGCCTAACTGCCTCTTTGTGGATTACATAGTCTGTGGCATACTTAGGCAGTAGTGAGGGAGCTCTAGAGCATCCAAACATTCTAAAATATAGTCCATCTTCAATCAAATAATAGTCCACATACTCTTCAATCACATGCAATGCCTCCTCTGACATGCAGTCACATTCTTTCAAGAAAATCAGGGTGTGCAATGGCATAATGAAATGCTCAGACACTTCCATGTAGTGACTATGGTATTTGTGGGCCCATAGTGGCTTGTATGCTGAGTAAACTCGTGATGTTTCCCGGTCCCAGATGCACCTCAGGTTTGGGAAAGGTTGATTGCATAGTATGCAATCAATCAGTATGGAGCTCATGTAGAACTCTGATCTCTTTTGGGAAACCTTTCCTAATGTTGATGCCATGCATGCTGAGAGGCTATTAGACACAATGTTGGCCAAGTTGAAAATGGTCCCCTGTGTCGCAACATAGAAAATTATCGGTACCCACTCCAATTTGAAGCTTTTACCGTGGGCTCTCCTGAAAATCCTATTGAGCATCAAGGAAATGAACTTGTAAGGGGTTCTTAGACTTGCAGTGTCATACTCTCTAGTCGGTCTGGTTCTAAATTTTTTTCCATGCAATAGCATCATATTGAGTGTCTCAACTAGGTCCATCCTGATGCTTTTCATCTAGTATTCAGTCAGGTATATTTGTGCTTTTGGCAAGTGGTAGGATAGGGATACATATCCAGGGCTATAAACAGCATAACCCTGTTTATCAACATTTTCCAGAGTCATGGTGGTCACGTATGCCCTGGGAAGAATCGACCCAATCACCTCTGAGCATGGAAAGAGTTCAGGTCTCGTAGAAATATTCATTAATGAATACCTCTCTATGTTTACATAGATGTTTTCTTCCTCAAAACCTATGTCAGGCACCTCTCGACGTGTAATCAATTTGTAGATATCTCCCCACTGATATTCAAGCTCCACACCAATTATGCATTTGGTGTCCTCGTAAGTATATTCGACTCTGGTGATGACTTCAACTTCGGGTTCCTATTTGACCATGGGAGCCTTCTTATTTTGAAGCTTATACGTCTCAAGTTCCAAGGAATTTCCCTGGCAATGCTGCGCGACTGGCGAGAGGAAAACCATTGAGCTTCCACAGCGGAGCCACCTAGGAGTGAGGGTACCAACAGCGAGAATCCTGGTTTGCTCGAGCGAAAATGACAGCGCAAAGAAAGTCCAAAAATAAAAATAAAATAATAAACCACCCAACCCACTATATATATACCCCTGGTCAACTATAATAGGCGGGAAAAAGGTCATCGGGCGGTAAAAAGCAAGGGATCGGCGACCAAATTAACATTGCCTCTGTAACATCGGACGATGAAATAGTTAGGAGAACCGCAAAGGAATCGGCGGAGAAACAAAACGATACTCGAATCAGAGCTTGCAAGACTAACACATCGGAGCAATAGAAGGTTGGAGAGACGCAATGGAGAAACCACCCAAGAAACCAAGTTCCGCAGACCGGCAAAAAATCAGAGAAAAAACCAACATGACTTCGACAAAAAAAAACATCGGTCCCACGGAAAATAAAGTCAAACTACGTCGGAAAGACAATGCTTTTCAAAGCCGCAAGGGCGAACACTGAAATCTCAAGGATCGGTGAAACAAAAAATGACAGGGTCGAAAGAAGTCAATGCAATCATCGGGGAACTTCGTAATGCGCCATCTGCAACTGCAGAAACCGTAGAGACAATACTTTTCAACGGTATTCCAACAATCCACCGATTGGGACAAATAAATAAATAAAAGAATCGGAGAAAACAAATCTTGAATTGGACTCGATTTCTTGTCACTTCTCTGCAACGGTGGGCGCGCAGATGACTAGACTTTCGACTTAAACATCACTGACATAAAATTATTCTTTGCGCAGAACATCAAGCAAACCCAAAATCTGAGCCAAAACGAATTAAAGGAGGGTCCCAAATTTTTTTGAATTTTGGGAAAAAATTTGCAGCTGCAACAACCTGTAATAGATATGAACGGGTCAAGATCTCGATAAAATCACACTCAAATCAAGTCCCTACACCACAACATTAGGAAAAAACAGTTCAAATTAAGAGTCAATAAGGGTAAAAAATATAGACTAGTGGGTAAAAATTCAATTTTTTTTTATAAAATAGTAGAAAATTCAATTTCACCATACCATTTGAATTTTTCACCACACATCGTGCATTGGAGCTAGTTTGAGCAACAAACTTCAAACACTGATTCCGAGAGATACGGGCCACAAAATCAAGCACCGTCTAAGCCAGGTAAATCTACATCCCATGCTCTATATTTTCATTGGTTTAATTTCAATTTTTAGTGGTTTATTTTTTATTTTTAGTCACCCCTAGTTTGGTATCCCATCCCACGCGAGCTATAGATATTTCATTCACGTATAGGGCTAGGTGTACACGGAAAATGCCCTAATTTATGCATACACACACGACTGTTAGAAAAAAAGTGGCGTATGAGAGCGTGCATACCAAATTCTAAGGAAAAAACTCATGAAATCTTGTGTTTTTCTGGCAGGATGGTGTTGGACTGGCGTGAACGTGAACACAGAGATGTGTATAGGGAAGTGAAAGGTAACATGGTTTCCCAACAAGCGTTAAGGGCATGTGGTTTGTATAATTTTTGGTATCTTGGGTGTTTGAGGGCTTAGCCAAGAATACTTCTAATTCTCGTGGATTACTTGGATCCATATACATAAGCATTTCATATTGATGGGATTCCCCTTAGACTCAAGGTTGAGGACATATATTTTATCACTGAATGATCCCATTGATGTGAGATATTCAACCTAAGAGATCGTTGGGTTGGAGGTGGTCTCACTATTGATGAGTAAATTGATATATATTTCCTTCCAAACACTAAAAAGGTTGGAATTCAGGTCCCCATGAATGTTATTTGCAACCCCAGTCTCAAATTCATAGTACTAGTTTTAGGAAGGATATCGGGATTAGAATCTATACATCAGGATTCTAGGAATCTAAACATTTATATTGTTGAGTGCATGAGACCAAATATATATGACTGAAGTACCTCCTTGTTGGGTAACATGAAACAATAATTGACGAACTGCAAGCTCATTAGAACAAGAAACTTTGGTTTTGATAGCATTTTGAGTACCTTCTTCTTCAAGCGTGTGCCATGCCTTAGAACAAGAGTCCATATCACTCCACATGGTATATGGGATCCATCTCAAATGTGTTGGGAAGGTGTGATGCGGTGGCTAGAAGGAGGATGTGCAGTTACACCCTACCCACATAACTTCTTCAACTGGTGGCGTAGACATATCGTGGCCATAGATGAATATCCATATGCAAGGATAAAATTATGTGGTGATCCATATATTCCCATACCACATGGAGCTTCATATGGAGATATAGGTAACAATCCCAAATTCATTTTATTTTTGAATTATTTTATTTTTTGGAATTTTTTGACATAATTAAATAAAAAACATGTTTTTAGGTGGTGACACATACTAATACTGATCATGTACATGCAGACATGGGTCCTATATGGATCACCATTGTCGAATGGGAAGAGGTGACGATATACTGGGTGCATATGTGGATTATGTGCCCTGGAGCATACACACGAACTTCGTCCATTTGATGCACATGGTTCCTATGGTGAAACTCAAGGACTTTCCCGAGTTGATGCAAAGGAAGGTAGTGGGAGTATCCCATGCCTGGGTTTGGTTTTTCAGGTGGTTGGTTAAGGTATTCATTTGTTTTCATGATCAGAACCCTTCTCCATAGGCATAGAGGCCTTAAGATACATTTTGTATTGACCGTGTAGTGTATTTTGGTGGATGCAAGCCCCAATTTTGTACCATGACATTATGTATTATGACACCACTTTTTGGACTATATTTTTTAATGAAAAAATCTTATAATGATTGGTTATTTATATTTACATGTGTGAATGTGATGTAAATGCTTCATTCTTTGTGTAACAAATGCCAATCTAATACGTAATTTGCAAAAGAACCAACGACATGATTGTAGATCCTAGGAATGTGAATGTATGTAATGTTTTCAAATTGTCGTTCTAACAACCTTACATGTAAGAATATTCATAATAAATTTGGATCTCTAATATGATACGCACCATTTAACTCTAACACCACTAACTTCTAGTCAAGATGTACCTCAAGAGACCGAATACCATGAGAGATGGAATCGCATAGTAACTCAATCATGACACTATATTCAACAATATTTTTGGATGATGGCCGGAGACACACACCTCTCAAAGACACGACATGACCCGTAGGTGTATAGATCACCCAAGCAGCTGAAGCCGAGTTCTGGGTGTGGCGGCTGGCACCATCAATGTATCCAACATATACCGAAGACTCTATCAACATATTCCATAACAAATGAAAACAAGTCAACAAATCATATCACTCCAAGAAGACCAAAACTAAACTATGGAACTGTACAATAGTATACAAAGTATCAGCCTCGGCTGAGAATTATGCATAATAATTTTTAAGATAGATCTCATTTCTAAGCTCTACCAAGGTTGTCCCCTCATAATATATTATTTTGTAAGCAGCCTTCTCTAACACTCGTTTGACTATGTAAGTCCCATGCCACATGGGTTTTAAATTACCCGCCCCTAACAGTTCACTAGCTTGGTAATATAATAGAACCAATTCATCCTCACTAAATCTCTGGGGATAGAAAAACTTATCATACTGATCCTTAACGCGACATTTTTTTTTATCTTCAAGAGCCACTAAGGCACCTAGACGTTGCTCATCAAGTTGCTCTAAGTAGAGCAGATGTTCCTCTAACTCAAACGTTTCTGGTAAAATTCCTATGCCTAGCTTCAAAGAAGGGATTTCACAATTAATTGGAAATATCGACTCCATCCCATGCACTGACTGATATGGAGAAAAATCAGTGGCAATCTTAACTGTGGTTCAGTAGGCCCACAAAGCAGGGTACAACATGATGTGCCAATTAGTCTTTCTTTGTGTGATGGTTCTTTGTAGAATGGACTTAAGGGATTTATTCACAGGTTCAACCATCTGATTCACTTGAGGATAATAAGAAGAGGAATGCTCTTGCTTATACCCCAACTACAAAGATAGCTCGCCCATGATTTTGTTTTTAAAGTTCTACTATGGTTCGTGTCAAGATCTCTCGAGATACCAGACCGAGTAATAATCTAATTGAAAATGAAATGCACATCTATCTCACCGTCAGCTTTGATAGTGGGCATAGCCTCTACCCATTTCATGAATTAATATACAACCACTATAATGTGATGTTTCCCCCCAACCAAAGATGGGTTGCAATCAATAAAGTCTACGCCCCACTTAGTGAAGGGACTAACAGTGATAATTGGATGTAAAAGGGAAAGATGCAAGCACATATTCTATGCAAACATCTAGCAAGGCTGGCACCACTTGAATGCAATAACACAATCTGTAAAGATCGATGGCCAAAAATAACCCTGTCTCAAAATAATTTGGGTCATAGAAAGCAGAGATAAATGACCACCATACGCCCCTCCAAGGAAATCATTAAGCACAGCTTCATCCTCCTCATGATTCAAACATTGATGCAAAATAGAATCCACTCTACGACGATAGAAAGTGTCACCAATAATGAGGTATTTCTTAGCTACATGTCGTAACCGTCAATGCTCATCTCATGAGAGGTGAGGAGGGACCTTCAAAGTCTACAAATAAATGATAATATCCCCATACCATGCATCCAAATTCAAAATGAGGAAGATATTCTCGTCAACAAAAGAGTCTTAGTGAACCTCAACTTCGTCCAAACTAGGAAAATACGATATGATCTCAATAAAGATCAACGATTTCTTCGATTTTGCTGAAACAAATTTGAGGTCGAACTCTTTCAAGATAAAAATACATTTATTATATTTCCCCCCTATCATCTGTTTAGTTAGGACGAATTGAAATGGATTGTTATGAGCCACAACCAAATTCTGGAGAAGGAGTATGTAATGTCTCAACCGTTGAACCGCATGGACAATTGCTAAGGCTAGCTTCTCAACATGAGTGTAATGAATTTCAACATCAATGAGTTTTAATCTAAGATAATAGACAACTTTCTCTTCGAGCTCTTCATCCTCTTGAACCAAAACCATTCAAATCATCTCTTGAGGCACAACCACATATAACAAGAAATCACGGCTATAATCGGGTGGACTAAGCATGGGGGCCGATTCCAAGGATTTCTTCAATGCATCGAAATACTCCTAGGCTCACTCATTCCAGATAAAAGGAGTGTCTTTTTTTAAAAGGTGCATGAAACCCTTGGTCAAATTGGAAAAATTTACAAAAAGCCTCCACAAGCAGTTAGCCATCCCTTGCAAACCCTGGAGGTGTCTAAGAGTGCGCAGGGGAGACAATCAAAGTATTGCCTCAACCTTAGCAGGTTCAAATCTAATTCCCTCTTTAGAATCGATAAACCCAAATAAGTGACCTACTTTCATGAAAAAGATGCACTTTTGTGGATTTAACTGAATTTGATATCGACAGCATCTTTCGAAAACCAAGCGTAGATGGTCAGGATGACCCACTCTCAAACGAGAGTGAGAAGCTAAATCATCAAGATAAACTTCAATAATTCACTTCAGGTCATGAAAAGCAAAGGTCATTTCCCATTTAAAAGTAGCTTTGACATTTTTAAGGCCGAAAGGCATTTTCTAGTATGCGAACGTACCTCAAGGACATATGAAAGTAGTTTTATGTTAGTCCTCAGGTTTGATCTAAATCTGATTATACCCTGAAAAGTAGTCTATGAATGAAAACACCTCACTCCCCACACACTCATCCAAAATTTGATCTATGACTAGTGTGGGATAGTTATCTTTAGGACATGCCTTGTTTAGGTATCTGAAATCAGTTCACACACGGATAGTTCCTTGTTTCTTATCGATCGAAATGAGACTGGATACCCATTGTCTCAAGGGAACCAAATAGATAAAGCCAGCCTTGAGAAGCTTCTCTATCTTTGCCTTAATAGCGGGTTCCTTACGAGGATTCATCGCACGTAAGCATTGTAGATCAGGTCTAACATCAAGATAATTCTTGATCTCATGTTCAATAATGTTAGGGTCGATTCCCAACATTTCATCATATGATCAAGAAAAAACATCTTGAAATTATTTGAAGAGCTTAGTGTATGCTTCAATCTCATCAGGGGAACAATCCACCCCAATATAAACATTTTCAATTTTTATAGGAGTTCTAGAAATGTTGATAGGGATAGTCAGTGACAAATTCACCATGTTCCGTTCAGCATATTTATTGGGAGTGTCTTGTGGGATAACGGGACTACCAACCTTATCACTAAGGATTTCCCTATAGTCATCACACTCAATTCGTTCAAGCTTGGGGAGAAAGTAAGATCGATGGTGTAACTCCTCCCAAGGTCATTCTAAACCATTCATGGCTTTGAGAATAGATTCATCCAAAGGAAAAATTTCATCGAAGTAATCATGAGAGTGTGACGACAAAACCACCAAAGAAGGCAGTGCAAAGGGGTCCTCCTCCTCCGTTTGCAAAGAGGAAGGACTAGGATCTACAACGGGACCAAATATAGATTGATAAGAAATCATCACTATAAATAGCAGCATGTCCATCTTTGTAGGTCTAGGAACTTCATCCGAAGTGCTCAGAGAAGGGATATTCCAAAGGTCCTCCAAATGAGAAGTGCGAAATGGAATCAAACTCAATGATGACAATTCACTACCAAGAATAGAACCTATATTGAGAATTGGCGCATAAATAGTGAAAATTCCCATCAAATATGGATACATTTCCACACCAACATTCTCAGTTACTAGCTGAGAATTGTCAATAGTAGCTCTCGATGATGTTTTCGTACTGTAATTATCGAATGATTTTTTCTCGACCGTGACAATCCTATTTTCAAAAGGGAAGCAAATAATTCGAAAGAGGGATGAAACGACTGCTCTCATGTTGTAAATCCAGTTACGGCCCAGTAAAATGTTATAGTCAAGGGGCTCATCATCCACCTCAACCTCGATCGATACGGTATTCCATCCCAATAGGACCTCGAAAGAAGGAAGTATACCATGTGGCCGAAAAGATATCCCATCAGAAGAAATCAACATGATCCCAGACTTTGACAAAGTGGGAGAACCTAGACCTTTCCAATAGTTTAAAGACATCATAGAAGCTGCAACGCCTTCATCAACTATTGTGCATTTAATGTCATTGTTCGTACACTCCACATGGACTAGGAAAGAAACATGGTAAGGAAAGTGAGGCTGGACTTCATGGGTTTCAAATTTAATCACTGTAGAAGGATGTAAATCAACCATCCCAATGGAGGTCAACAAAGCTTTTCTCTGTGAAGGGAAATTCTAAAGGACTTCTAAAGCAGACATCGCATAAGGATTTTGGCCCAAATCTTGGACAATAGAATAGTACTAGGAATCCCAGGAATTAGGATTGTGCCCAAATGTTTTAGGACTCACTTAGGAATTTGAGGTATAACTTCAGGCTTGTTGATATGCAAGGGGACCTCGGTACGTGTAGGCTCTTTTCCCAAATCGGGTTGTGATGAACCATAATATTTTGCTTGCATCACAACATTCTTAGTAGACATCATGTTGATGCACCCATGGCCACCTTTGGTGTTTTCTGGGTTTTGATGCCCACCAGAAGCACTTCCATTGTCCATGGTCCTCAAATTCATATTTTGATTATGCGGTAAAGGATCTGTTAACACAGTTGGGATCTGTGCAATGAATTTCAAGGATTCATTGATACAAGGGCATAAGTAAGTGAGGTGATATCTCCCATAGAGCTTGGAAGGGAAATTAACCTTACGTTTATACTTCTTGTCCCCCCTAGCATCACTACCATTCTTGTCATCGTTAGAATTTTTGTTTCTATTCCCACCTCTTATATTGTTTCTTTCCCTTTTCTTATTTCATCTGGGCTGTTGGTTACCCTTCTGGTTTGACGATTGCACAGATTCTACATCCACCGACTGGGTGGGATGAGACAAAGTCATAGATTATCCCAAAATAGGCTGGTTAATAGAGAAATTATTCATTTGATTCATAACCGAGTCTACGAGCTTAGTACTCCCAGAGCCAACAATGGCATCAGCATGTGGCCCAGGTTTGTACTTAGGCTCAAAATTTGACCATGATACGTTTAGAATGATCTCATATAAAATCCTAGGCTGAGCATAAATCAAGTCTAGTTGCTGAGATCAGAAAATATCTTGTTCCTCATTCATCCAAATGTGGAAACATCCTTTGCTATATATGGCAATAATGACTTGAGGAACCATTCCGAAAGGAACTCTGGTGGAATGTTGGCCTTAATCAACTACTTTTGTCTATGCCACTCTTGAATATGATCTAAAATATGCATGGCTTTATCTTTCCAAAATGTCGACAAGATCTCAGTAGTAGAATCGTAATGCATAAGTAGCTAAAAGTGGTTCAAAAAGGTCATGGCTAGGTCACTGAATGTCTGATATGTTCCCCCAGGAAACTCTATATATCATTTCACCACAGGACTTGTGAGGGTGCGTTGAAACAATTGTAAATGAATGGAATAATGGTTCAATGAGTTTAAAGAGCACCAAAGTTGGAAGGTGGCAACGTGCTCTCCAGGATCCTCGCCATTCTTACCTTTGAACTTTGGAATGTCTGAAGAAAGCTTGGCAGGGACAATCGACCATGTCGAATCATGAGAAACTAGATCATTGGTCAACTTCGATAAGTCAGGAATGTTCATCGTAGCTAAGAAAGGGATCCTAGGTTGTGTCATTTGGTTACATTCCCGCTAATAGGAATTATCTGTATAAGTCTGGTTATTGTAAATACCGTGGCCTTGGCCAGTGGGATAATAGCCTCCTCCTGTTTTACCCATAAAATGATACACACGAATGTTATAATTTGGTATACATTTATACTGGGGTGTTAGTTGGAGATAATTATAAGACTAATATACAGGTTGACCCCTGGACACATAAGGAGGCACGTAACCTCCTGATGCAAAGGTATTAGTAAATGAGGGAATAACATGGCCATAGGTACCACTCTATCCCAAAGAACCCTATGAGATATGGGGAGGATGCGTCACAAGAAAGAATTCAAAGGAATAGGTGCAGTGGACGATATAGTATAAGATGGAATGTAAGTTGTTCTTCCAATGTTCACATGTCTAGGGCCCTTTCCATGGAAATGAATACTAGTATTAGGCCTGGTTAATGGGTATGAAGATCCTACCAAAAAGGGAGTGGAAGGTGAAATATGACCACTACCAGCATATGATGGAAAATGTTCTGAAAGGTTAGGCATGCCAAATATAAAAGGGCTAGTGCTAGAGGAATCAGGATGAGTCTCACCACTCGACCTTTGAGGAGAATATTGTTTGTTAGTGTTTACATAATTTTAAAACTGGGATCGTGCGTTATATCATGTACCAACTTCAAAGGGATCAGTTTCTTCTGCAGTCTCATATAAGGCACATTCCCCATCCCGGAGGACAGAGAAGGAGGGGCTGCCATGATCTCAAATTCATGATTCATGATGAGATGGGTGTGTGAATCACAATGAGTATGATTCCACCTAGACTATCTAAATTTCTTTCATGAAGGAGGAGGAGATATGGAAGGTGGAAGGACTGCTAAACGTCGATAATGACAAGATGCTTGTCCTTGATCCATGATGACTCCAGAAAAATAAAGAGACTCAAATAATTATGAACCCTAGAGTAATATGGTGAACAGATAGCACACTCCTAAGAGAATCTAAGCCAAAATACAAGCAAGCCAAGGGCAGGATAAAAGAGCCCTCGAATGTAGCAGGTATGTCTCTCCTAGGAGAGGCTTAAAAATACCATACACTACAAGAAGAGGTGTGTATCCAATTATAGGTGCCCTCAGCTTCAACGTATAAAGCAACTATGCTTCAATAGCCCCTACCTGGACATGACACTCACAGAATAACCTCTACAAGTACCCCCTACAATACCTAGGTAAGGAAACTAAGGTCACCCCAATTTAAGCAATGCTTAGGAAGACACTCACAGGAGGGATCTACCATATGGGAAGGGTAACAAATCCCAAAGCTAGAAAGCACTAAAGGTACCCCAAAATCCCCCAAATACAAATAAGATATTGGAAATATCTCTAGCAATGCACAGAGAGTGGAAATGGGCTGTCCCCACCACAAATGTGTATGTTTCCTCGTGCTTAACTCATGTGTAAGAGGAGTCTCATGAGAAAACTAATTATACCAAGTATTTCACTCTCTCACCTGGACAAACACCTACTTCTTTTGTTTAGTAGTCTTGGAGAAATTTACTAAAAAAACCTATTCCAAGACTCTAAAACCTAAGCTTGTTGATGTACCCTATCAAATAGAAATCTCTTATTCATTTTAAATTAAGTGTTCATTTTAGAGGTTGTGATTACTCAAAGGAAATGAATGTGCAACCAATGATGTTATGACTCAACAGTGAAAGTAAATATGCACACCTAACAAACAATGCCAAGTGCAATTTGTCTTTATATGTCCAAAAGGGGTATGCCACTACATGAGCTGCATAATTTTTCTTTCAAATGATAATGAAACAATTCCTATATGAAAAGGGTGAATCCGCGGACCTGGGTAACACTTTTTGGCAAGCGCATTTGGGAAAAAAAAAAAAATGTACCTCGATCGAGGGCTTGATAAACCCTCGACCGAGCTATTAATACCTCGACCGAGGTTTTATCAAGCCCTCGACCGAGGTTTTGTTCAGCCCTCGGTCGAGGTATTTATTAACCCTCGGTCGTGGTATTAAAGCCTCGACCGAGGTGCCTCTGTCAAAAAAATCATAAATAGAGGCCGCGGACCCCTTTTATAAATTAACATGATCATTACATAACTGAATTGTATTTAGTCGAGGAATCACTAAATTACCAAAGACTGCAAAATATATTCATTATACTTTGCTGAATCCTCCAACAACTCATGAAAACCTGAAAATAGAACTCTCCACAAAAAAATTTGCCTTCAAACATTAATGACACTCCCTGAAGTCCCTGATACAAAACAAAATGGAGCCATTTTTTAGTAGTGGGATGCAACTGCAAGCATTGAAAGCTTTTCACATATTGAAAATAGAACTCTCCACAAAAAACTTTGCCTTGATCTCCATAAAACTCTCTCCAAATCTCTTTTGTGGTTCGCCATTTTCAATATGTGAAAAGCTTTCACTTCTTGCAGTTGCATCCCACTACTCAATAAATGGCTCCATTTTGTTTTGTACCAGGGACTTCGGGGAGTGTCATTAATGTTTGAATTCACTCCCGGGCTTTTGCTCCAACAAGTATAAAGTGGATTCTTCCTTTCTCAAAGGTAGATCAACCTAGGAATCAAGTACATGAGCTTCTCCTTGAATCCAAATGGTTATGATTTCCATAATTGGTTTTGGTTGTACAAAAAGATGGAGAACCTGCTTGTTTTGTGAACTCATGGAGTAATAGGTGGTTATCCATACATGGTAGAGTTACTTTAGTAAAATACGTTTCAGAGGCTACACCAATTTTTTGGCACTGATCTCTTAGCTATATTTCCATTGGCATTCATTGTCCAAACTTAGGGATGGTGTATTGTCCAAACTTGTGCCTATCCAATCACAACTAAAGTGAGCATAAAGGGATATCGCACACAAAACTAGGCATGCTCAATTGAATAGTTAACTTTATTTGATGGTGTATAAATATCTTGTAGATCATGTATTTCACTATATTAAGTGGTACGACTACTTAAACATTACAAGTGAATTAAATTACGGTGATAACAACTATTAGGGTGATGTATATAGATGAACTTGAAATAAAAACCATTTTGAACTCACAATTCCCTTCAATGTACCTTTTAATGCATTTATATG
>LPNX010442373.1:186594-235007 GCA_001517045.1 Pseudotsuga menziesii
TATAGTAGACTTCCACCTTTTATTTTTCACATTATCAAATAAATACATAATCATGCAAAACTATGTAAATATTTCATTTGTAAATATCTCAAACAATTATTTATTATTTATAATTGCTTCAAACAAATAAATAAATGCCATTATAAATAAAGTATTGAAAAAACATTATTCACCCATACCTTGAAGAAGAAACATGTAAAAACATTACTACTTATGCTTCCTCTAAATTTTATGTGTAGATCTGTAGATATGGGTCGAGGAGTAATAGGAGTCATAGATTTGATCAATCATCTCTATAACTTCTAATACTCCAAGACCTATTTCTACAAATACTCCGAGACCCATTTGATCAATCATATCTAATACTTATACTACTCCAAGACCCATTTTTATAACCCCTAAGATTAACTAGGACCTCGACCGAGCTAATACCTCGACCGAGGTCTTAACGAACCCTCGACCGAGGATTTAACAAACCCTTGGTCGAGGTTTATACCTCGGTCGAGGGCTTAAGAAAATAGACTTAGCCCACATTCAAACAAATGAAAAATTTCTTGTGCCTTGCAAAGGTGTAAACCCTGCCATTCCTAGCACATAACTGAGCGGAGTTGATACCGATAAATTCACCAACGAATCTTCTATCCATTGAGGTATCATACAAGCATTTTGGAATTCATATGAAATTTACTTTTTAATTACTTCTAAAACTTATACTTAGAAAACCACACTGCAACTTCGAAGCAGCTCAAAGAAAAATCCACAAAGTTAAAAATACACAGCCAAAAAATTCTTAAAAATGCACACATCACATATCGACGTGTCCTCTTCAAAAGGGTATCTTTGGTTTTTCAATTTTTGAAAAAATAGAAAAAATTCCTTTACGTGGACAAATATGTGTTTAAAACGATGCTGAAATCGAATGTGGTCACTTTCGAAAAATAACAAATAATTGTATAATGCGAAATAAATTGACAAAAAAATATGCACATCACACTGCATTTTATGTAGATCATGCTCATATATTTATTTTTTTAAAATTATTAATGCAAGATTGAATTACTCTACGTGGACACGATCCACTTATTAGCTTCTTCAAATTTTTAAGGTCACACAGTTCATTAAATGCAAAAATTCACACATTAAATGACATCGGAATATTTTTAAAAAAATAACACTATGAAGCCAACATAATATTCTACAATTTGGTTTTTTACTGGAAGTCAAAATTCACATGGCATATATGCGTTTTGAGGGCTTCCATCTAGCACATGAGTAAAAAATCCGGTTTTCATCGCCAAATTTGGCCAAAAAGTGTTACCCATCTTCATGGAATCACCCAAAACTTAAGTACTAATCAACTAAGAAAACCTAGTGCAAGTACTATGCAAATCAAAAAATGCATGAACATGCCAAAAATAAAATATTTTTGTATTTTTGAAATAAATGATATGTAAATTCAATAAAAGACTTTACAACTCCCAAACCTTGCAGCAACGATCACACAAAATCCAAGCAAGACATTGAGATAAAATAAATCTAATGCACTAATACCAAAACAAAAAGGAAACAATATGACAAGAACAACTTCTAACTAAGAAGAAAATTAAAAAGGTCTTTGGTCAGAAACAAAGGCAATAGATAGACCACAAAAGAATCGAAGAAGACTCAACAACATTCAAAATCCACCCAACATTCCTCAAACATCTAATTCACACTCAAAAGAGGGGCATATGCGACTACTTGAAGGAAACCTTCGTGTATACACGCACGTTTAGACAAAACCCATGTGTATACGCAGATGTAAAGAAAAAACCTGTGTACAACAAGAGAAAGGGGGTAAAATGATAAGATAAGACCTAAATTACTTCAACAGGACATGAAAGGGATAACATAATTCTAGACCTGACATAGAAACATGGAGAAACAAAGAGCATTTCCAGCACATTGTGCACCCAAACCCAAAGAAAAAACAAGGAACCTCCCGAGCGGAGTCGCCAATTCCGTTACACAGAGAAACTTCCTATGTCATGAGGTAGACCACAATAGACTAAATGTCATAAGAAATCAATCCATTTCTATATGCAAGAAAGATAAATTCTACTAACACTAAGGAATGCAAAATATACCTTATTCATAGTCATACACATGTAATGGACGAGAAATATATATTTCTATTAATAATGAACAGAGATAACAGTGACAAACTCTGTCGACACCTCATCGAAATGGAGAAACTGATTTCTCCACCTGGGCCTCTTCCACTTCAATCCTCCATATCAATTGCAAGCTTACAAAGAAATGGAAATCTTGGGAAGAGCAGCAATGTGTGCTCAAAAGGACAAAGGGATGCAAACTCGAGCATAAGAAAATTGGGAAACAATGAAATATATTTTCCTTTCTCTCAAATGTTCTCTTCTAATCCAACCAGTAGCTGCCAAGTTCACCTCCAATAGATCCGCCTCGACATGTCCATTCAATAGGTTCTCCTTCGACAGGTCCACTGTGAGATGTTCATCCGATAGGTTCGCCTTGAAACGTCTACCTCGACATACAGAATACCAAGACGCTCTCCGATGGTTGAACTTCTGAACTGTTATAACTTACTTGTAACTGAACGTAATGGGTATTCACCCAAGCATCTCAACATCCGATATAAGCATGTACATTAATGTAATATATCTTATCTTTTTTATCAATATAAATCCAATTCCTGCATCTTTCATGGAGTAGAAGTAATAAATTGGTTTGAATTCTTGCATATTGTTTGTGTGTATATTTCTTCTCGACCTAGTGTGTTTCCTGCTTTACTGATTCTTCTTATATGCTTCCACCATAATAGTACTCGACTCATTCAGTCGACTATTGTCCCCAGTGTGCACATGGGAACGACCTGGATCACTGGTATTAGAGCAGGATCTTGTCCAAAGCTTAAGTTACATAAGTACTTCCATCGAAGTATTTAACTTATGCATGTTCAAACATGCTTGCAAACTCAGCAACACAAGCAGACACTTCCTTCAACTTCAGAAAACATGGCAGAAGAAGAAGAAAATAGAAATGCAATTGATGAGACTAAACAACTCATAGAAAAAGCACTGGCTCACTAGCGAACTGAAATTTTCTCCCAATTCACCGAAATTCACATGAGAGTCACTTCAAACTCTAGGGAATCCTTGACACAACCTCATTTCGATAAAATTATCCCCTTCAAAGTGCAAATGAATCTGGACATACCGAACCTTGAAGACAAGATTGACGTGGAATCCGTCAACAATTGGGTACAACAACTAGAATCTTACTACGAAGTGAATCAACTATCCGAAGTGAAAAAGATCACCATTACATCCTTAAAAATTTCAACCTCTGTACACTATTGGTGGGAGAATCTATTGACAAAGATGGAAAAAGAAGAATACCACATAGACACATGGGTAAAATTTTTCGAATATGTCTGAAAGGAGTTCTACTCACCCAAGTATCTTGAACAACAATATAAGAAGTGGAAGCAACTAAGGAAATGGAAAGACCAATCTGTATAGAGATACACTAGCAAGTTATATCAACTCATGGCTAGACTTGGCATCCAAGAAGAAGAGAAATTTTGTGTCCTGAAGTATGTCAGTGTTTTATCCATACCTTCAACAAGATATGGATTTTATGACTTTCAGTATGCTTGTAGATGCATTTCATTACGCCATCAATCTTGAAACTAAACAGAAAGGAAAATCACATTTCACAAACAAGCCAACAGGTCGAACGTGCGACAAGAAGTAACAACCCAACTCCAACTAGTTCAAGAACCCTTCTCAGCCGACTCCGCTAAAGCCCGATCATAAAAAGAAGAAATTTCATAAAGACAACGCAACAAACAAACTCCTACTAGGAAATGGTGTGATTATCACAGTTCAACATGGCATGATACATCAGAATGCAAATCTTGGAAGAAATTTTTAGAAAAATTGTTGACATCCGACTTATCCAATAGAAACTTGATAGAATCTGAGGCAGATGCATCAATCCTTTTGGCTTCGACCTCAAGCACTCCGGAAACCTCAACCATCATTGATGAGGAGGAATGAGAGAGCCTATTCCATACACGGATATGGGTTTAGAAAAATCAATTACATCTAATTGTGGATAATGGTAGCTAGAAGAACTTCATGTCTGAAGATATTCTGAAGAAATTAGGTCTTGTCCCCACTCTACATCCTCAACCTTACAATATCGATTGGATGAAGGATGGACAAGAACTAAGGATCACATGACAATGCCGAATCACCTACTTCATTAAGCATTTTGAAGATGAATTTCTCTGTGATGTGGCACTACTTTCCATAGTCGACACTCTATTTGGTAAACCCTACCTATGTGATCGAAATAGTACATATCAATCACATCTTAAGAAGGTGATTGTCAAAATCCGGAATCAATGGTATGGCATACCAAAGCAACAACCCACATCTACGATTGCTATGATATCTTCCAAACAAACAAAGAATCTTATCAATCATACTCAAAAGTTCTCATTAATCATGATAAATCCTTAAAATTCCAGGAATACTGCAGCAACGAGTTGACCCACCGAACAGTGCATCCTCCGACAATAAGTATAGATTATCAATAATCTTAAAGAATACCATAACATATTTCAAGCACTAGAAAGAGTACCTATGCATTGTTAGGTAAAGCGCTCCATTGAACCTTTTCGTGGTTCTGCATTACCTAACACATTTCTTTACAGAAGATCCATTCTTGAAAATTAAGAGATTCACAGAAAAATCCAGGATTTGATTGACAAAGTTCATATCCTCCCCAACTCCTGTCCTTGTGGAATTCGAGTCGTCTTAGTTACAAAGAAATACGGGACTTGGTGCATGTGCATCGACTATCGGGCTCTCAATGAAACTTTAGTGAAGAAAAGATATCGTCTTCCATGTATTTATGAACTCATCGACAATCTGAAAGGTGATAAGTTCTTTACGAAACTCGACCTCAAGTCGAGATACCACCAGATTCCAATCGAGTCCACTTATGTATGGAAAATGACTTTCAAAACCAAGGAAGGATTGTTTGAATTGTTAGTCATGCCTTTCATTTTAACCAATGAACCTACAACCTTCATGAGATATATGGATGACCTTCTACGACCTTCCATTGGTAAATGTGTCATTGTCTATCTCGACGATATCTTGATTTTCAGTCGATCATGGGAATAACATGTCAAATAACTTCGAAAAGTCTTCGACACTCTCTAGCAACATCGACTATATAAGAATATGAACAAATTCTCATTTGTGATGAACAACATCAAATATTTGGGGCATGTAATTGACTTTGCAAGCATTCATGTCGACCTAGAAAAAGTATAAATCCTCAAATATTGGCCCATTCCTCAGAACATTCATGAACTAAGAAATTTTCTTGGTTTGTCAAATTTATGTCGACGATTCATACTTGGCTTCAACCACATCGCATGGCCTTTGAATCAGTTGACAAAAGGAAATGGGAAAATTGTCTTCAAATGGAGAGCAACACAACAACAAGATTTTGAACAAATAAAATCCAATCTTTGTACTACACAAGTACTTTTGTTACCTGATTTGCATCAGCCCTTTGATATTGAGACAGATGCAACAGACTATGCCCTCAGTGTAGTGATCACTCATTCAAGCCACCCAGTTGTGTTTCATTTTGAGAATTTCAACGGAAATATTATAAGGTACTTGATGTATGAAAAATAATTGTACACCATTATGCAAGCTCTTAAGAAATGGAGACACTACATTCTTGGAAAGGAAACGGTCATCCTCACTGACCATAAACCTTTACAGTTTGCTCCATACCAGTCAAAACCACAAACAACCCAATAAATCAAGTGGATTAATTACCTGCAACAATTTTAGTTGGTAATTAAGTATCAGAAAGGAAAATCCAATGTTGCAGCCGATTGTCTCAGCAGGCCACACATTACTCTACTATCTACAGTGATGAGTATGCAGGGTTATGACAGCACTACCTGGACACAATTTTATTCAGTGGATTGTGGTTTCTCTGCAAATTATCGACAACTTTAGAGTGACAATTTGTCAACTACCAACTACTTCCTGAAAGACACCTTGCTATACAAGGTTAGGCAACTTTGTGTACCGACCAGTAAGCCCCGACAAAAGGTCATTTGGGGTGTGCAGTACAGCAAGACTGTAGGAAATTTTGGAGTCACAAAAACACTTGTTACCCTCCAAAATTATTTCTACTAGCCTTAAATTAAATATGACGTTAACAAGTACATTCTATCGTACATGGTTTGTGCCATTGTTAAACCGACGAATCGACAATAAGGACTGTATACACCCCTTCCATTTCCTAGTTGACAATGGGAATCTATATTTGTGGACTACTTGACGGTATATCCTACTAGAAAACATCAGCATGACGTGATATTAGTAGTATTCGACATATTTTCCAAGATGGAAATACTCATACCATGCAAGAAGTCTACGATAGCACAACAGAATACTCAGCTATTCTTTGAACATGCGTGGAAACATTATCGCCTCCCGACAACCATTATTTCTGACAAAGATGCTATATTTGTCATCACCTTTTGGAAAACTCTATGGAAACAGCTCGACATGAGAATTTCTTTGTCAACAACCTTCCATCCACAGACAGATGGACGGACAGAAGTTGTAAATCACTTAGTTGAACAATTGCTTCACATGTACATCCACAAGCATCATTGAACATATTATGGCAACCTTCCATACATACAAAATAGCTACAATTGTGCTTAACGTAGCTCTATGGGAAAGAGTCCATTTGAGATATGTTACAGATTTCAACCCTCAGCACCTATCGACTTAATCAGTTCCTCGACACAGCTAAACGACATCGACTTCAAAGGATGAGAAATGGAGAAAGCATTGAAGTTAAGAGATGAAATATACAACATTCAGAATCAATCATAGGATATGTTGCAATGAGCTAATGAAAAAACTAAGGCCCAGGACAAAAAGTATTGTATTCCTCATTCATTCCAAATAGGGGATCAGGTTTTCTTACATCTAAAGGAGCGCTTCACTGGTCCATACAGAAAGATGAAACCTTTGCGATATGGTCCATGCAGTATCCTTAAACAGATTGGAGAAAATGCTTTTCAGCTCGACATTCCTCCATGCCTTAGCCTACATTCAGTTTTCAATGTAGATCTACTTCAACCATACCACGGACCATTGTTGGAACAGAACAAACTGCATACAGCAGAACCCAAATACATCCATCCATATGCTCAAGAACCTCTTCTTTGTGACACCATTGTGGGACCATGCATACGCAATACAAAGACAGTTCCTTGCGTAAAGAAAATGATGCTCATTTACTTAAGTAGCCAACAAGTTTCCTCACCTAAACGAATACACAATGGAGACCATTACTTCTTAAGGAAGGAGGAATGATCCAACCAGTAGTGGACCAGTTCACCTTTGACAGGTCTGCCTCGACATGTTCTCCTTCGACAAGTCTGCATCGACATGTTCATTCAATAGTTTCTCCTCGACATGTTCTCCTCAATAGGTCCACTTCGACATACAACATACCAACATGCTCTGCGACAGTTGAAATTCTGAACCGTTATAACTTATTTGTAACTGAATGTAATGTGTAGTCACCAAAGCGTCTCAACATCCTATATAAGCATGTACATTAATGTAATATATCTTATATTTATGATCAATAGAAATTTGATTCCTCCATCTTTCATGGATCAGAAGTAATAAATTGGTTCTAATTATTGCATATTGTATGTGTGTATATTTCTTGTTGACCTAGTGTGGTTTGTGCTTTGTTGATTCTTCTTATATGCTTCCTCCATAAAAGTACTCGACTCATTCAGTCGACTATTGTCCCCATGTTGCACCTGGGAACGACCTGGATAATCTTCCTTCAATGCATCCAAGAGGCTCAATATATAGCTCTTCAATAGGTAGTGAAGGGTTGAGTTGAACCATTTCCATGCATATGGAAATCTAAGAGACAATTTATTCAGGACTCATTGAGGAAAACTCCAAAAGTTTTTGTTTTTATGCACATTTCTTGATGTACGCAGGCTACAGTGGAGAAAATTGGGTGTACACACAGGTTTTAGCTTAAAATTCACATATAGCAATAAACATATGTTTTTTAGGGAATTTATTGGATCATCAAAGTATAATTTGAGCAAGGGGGGTCCACAGAGTCTGTAGAGGGACATAAAATTCCATAAAAGTGTGATCTACCAAGTGTGGTAAAATCAGCTATGATGCTAGGAAACACATGAAGGAATCTGCAAAGGATGGGCACAAGGAAAGAATGCAAAGAGGTCATTTCCCAATAGTGAAAGAAAGGCTAAATGAATACTAGAGGTATTACACTCGAATGTATGTGGACACTTGTCTTCTATATTATTAACCAAGTATGTGTATTTTGTTTCCTTTATAGCTGATTTCTCATGTAACACTTTGATATATTTCTTTAAAGGGAAAAATGAAGTATTTAGTAAGTTCAAGGAATACAAAAACTTGGTCGAGAGCCAAACTAAAAGGAAGATCAAGACTCTGTGGTTAAAAAATGGTAGATAATTCACCTCAAAAGAATTCAAGGAACTCTAGAGAGAGTCTAGGATTAAGAGGGAGTTGAGAACTCCATATAATCCTCAATAGAATGGGGTTGCGGAATGAAATAACTGAACCATAATGGAAGTTGGAAAAGAAATTCTCAAAGACCAGGATATTCCTATGTAACTTTGGGTGGAAGAAGGAAGGACAGTTGTGTATGTACAAAACCATACTTCTCATTGAGTTCTTGACAACAAAGCTCTGGAAGAGGCTTTCTCAAGAGAGAAACCAAAATTCGACTATATTAGAATATTTGGTTTCTCAGTGTACATACATATCCTAAAGGAGAAGATTCCCAAGTTTGATCCTTCTAGGAGGAAGGGTATATTCATAGGATACAATGATACATCAAAGGAATATTGAATATACTACCTTGGATTCAAGAAGATCAACATCAGCAAATATGTAACCTTTAATGAAGACTCGACATACTTCAGATCTAGGAGGATACCTACTCATGAGGTCGAGGAACCTCAAGAAACAAAAGTCCAAGATATGAAAATTTGAGAACCAATTCCAGAAGATCGTGAATATCATGACATGGAAAAACCACAAGAGCCGGTAGAGACACTTCTCGAGAAGGACTCCCACAAGAGGAAACCAACATGGGAATAAGAGTTCATACAAGAAGCAGAAAGGTATGGAGCTCCATAAGGAATGAATAGAGAAACAAAAAGGACAAATCCTTACAATAAATATGTTTCCATGTTGTGCGACATCATTGACAAGGAACCTTCCACCTATGAAGAGGCTGTAGAAAAGAAAGAATGGAAGGATTCCATGATAGAAGAGTATTAGTCGATCATGAAGAATGATTTCTGGAAGATAGTTGCAAGATAGGAAAAGAAGTATGTCATGACTTTGAAGTTGATCTATAAGATCAAGAATACTATAGATGGTAGCATCGAGAAATAAAAGGAAATATTCATAGCACGAGGCTTCTCATAGAAAGAAGGCATAGAATACGAAGAGACATTTACACCCATGGAGAGGTACACTTCCATTAGTACCATACTCGCATTAGATGCAGTTATGAAATGGAAGATACACCAGATGGATGTCAAGACAACATTCTTGAATGGTGTAGTCGAGGAGGAAATGTATGTGTAACAACCACTAGGATTTGAGACACATGACATACTGACTCATGTGTGCAAATTGAAGAAGGCCTTGTATGGATTGAAATAGGCACCGAGTACATGGTATGGTAGGATGGATAGATTCTTGATGAGCCAAGGATTTGCAAAGAGTAAAGAGGATTTCAACCTTTAATTCAAGGTTGAAGGAAAAATACCACTGATTCTCATGCTATATGTCGATGACTTGTTTCTGACCGGAGAGGATGAACTCATTAAATATGCAAGGAGGATATTTGCTACAAATTTCAAGATAAAAGACCTAGGGATGATGCACTGCTTCTTAGGCATGGAGGTTTGGTAGAGTGTAGATGATATTTTCCTTGGTCAAGGAAAGTATATAGTGGATATTCGGAAGAGATTCAGAATTTTGGAATGCAAGGTGATAGCCAAACCTATGACATAAAACTTGAAGCTTATTTGTGATTCTTCATCATAGACGGTTGATTCCATGATGTCTCGTCAAATAATTTGCTTCTTGATGTATCTGAGGAATATAATACTCGACATATTATTTGTTGTGAACACATTGAGCTAGTTCCTAATGGATTTGAGACATGTTCATTTGATAGTTTAAAATCATGTATTGAGGTACCTAAAAGGTATAGTGTATTATGGGCTCAAGTATGATGCGAATCAGAATATAAACCTACACGATTATGTTTGTTACAGCTGATTTTACCACACATGGTAGATCACACATTTATGGCCTTCCCTGTCCTTCTAAAGACTCTTTGGACCCCATGGACCATTTTCGTACCTTTGATGTTTCCAAGATCAGCCCTAAAAACACCTGTTATTTTCCATACACGACTTTTAAACCATTTTTCGCGTATACACGCGGATATAACCCTTAAAACCGTGTACATTGGGATGTGTACAAAATGACAAATATTTTGGAGTTTTCCTTGATGTGGATCCGAATCACTTGTCTCTTGGCCTTCCATATGCTTCGAGATTGCTCGGATTTGACCTTTCATTACCCCATTGAAGCACTATATAAGGAACCCTTTGGATACATTGAAGAAAGATGAATTGAATAGCGAGAAAACTATAGTACATTGTTGCCATAGCTTGCTTATACTTGAGTCTACATCCCTTTGTCCCTTGGAGCACTTGGTTTTCTTCCCAAGATTGCCTTTGATTGTGAGATTGATATCGAGAGATGGAGGATTGAGGTGGTGTAGGCCCAGGTGGAGGACTCAGTTTCTTTGATTCGTAGACATGCTGACAGAGGTTGTAATTCTTGTAATCTCTGATTTATATTAATAGAAATATCTTTTCCTGTACAATGATGTGCATTTAAATGAATATTGAATCCATGGATGCTTTTAATTGCTTATACATTATTGATTATATATGGTAGACTAGGTCTAACACCATTATATAGCATGCTTGTCTTGTTTGTTGATTATTGAGAGAGAAAATTGTTAACACAAGTGGGATTGGAAAATCTCAATGGGGATCTACATCAACCATCCGGAATAAGGTATGTTTCAAGATCCTTTAGTGTTAGATGTTTTATTTCTCTTGCATTTTGGGATGGGATTGATTTCTGCGGTTACTCTGTCTATTGTGGTACACCCCAATCCATAGGAACTTTTCTCCACAATAGAATTGGCGATTCCACTGGGGATTTCCTAGTCATTTCCTTTGGGGTTTTTGTCGGCATTCAATGTTCTTGAATTGCTATGATTTCTCTATTTCTGAGTTGGGTCTGGTGGCATTTTTTCCTATTAGTGTCTTATAGGAGTAAATTTTGTTTCATCTTGTTTATTTACCTTCTTTTTTATCTCTTTTTCTTCCTATACACGAGTTTTTCCTTCACAGTCGTGTACACATCGGTTTTCCTGGAATAGCTGCATAGATGCGCGGATTTTCTAGAAACAGTCGTGTATGCCCTGAGTTTTTCCTTTCTGGGGAATATTAAGTGTTGCTGGGTGAGTTTGGATTATTGCTGAGTCTTCTTGGATGCTTCTGGAGTCTGTATACACTTCTGTGTCTGATCAAAGATGATTTTTAGTTTAAATTTTTTAAAATGTTCTTGTCATTTCATTTTCTATTTTTTGTTTTGGGATTAGTGCATTAGGTCTCTTTTACTTTGGTGCTTTGCTTGGGTGTTGTCTGGTAGTGCTTGTAGAATCTGGGGGTTGTAGAGTCATACTTTTTCTTTTTATCTCATTTAATTCAAAAAATACAAAAACATTTGCTTTTTGCATCATTACGCATTGTTTACATTGTTTGCATTTGCATGGCACTTGAATTAGGTTTGCTTGGAGAGTATTAGTTATATTTTTATATAGCAATGATTGCATATTCATTTGAAGGAAAATTTTGCACTTCACATAGTAGCATATGTTGTTCTTCATTTGACACAGTGCATTTGCATTGATTTTTATGTGTGCATTTTACTTCTTGTTGCATCTTAACATCATTAGTTGCACGACCATTTTCCCTTTTGAGTAAGAAGCCAATTAAAATCAACGCATAATAAAATGAATTATACTCTTTTCTTTTATAGGGTGCACCAACAAGATTAGGTTTTAGGGTATTGGAATAGTTCATTGTGAGTAAATTATCCAATACCACTAAATGAAACATTTATGTGTCTGTCCAGGTGAGAGTGTGAAAATCCTTTCTATAATTAGTGTTTCTCAAGATCCTCCTCTTACAAGGGAGTTAAGCACCAGGAAGTGTGAGCAGTTATGATTGGGATGACCCCTGGTTGTAACTGAGTAGCACCGGAGATATTTCCAGGATTGTATTCGTATCTGGTGGCTCTTTCGAGAGTTTCAAGCTTTGCTACCCTACCCATACGAACAATCTCACCTGCAACTGTCTACCTAAGCATTGATTATATTGAGGTGACCTTAGTTTCCTTACCTAGGTTATTGAGGGGGTACTTTGCAGAGGTTATTCTGCAGGTGTCCTGGCCAGGTAGGGGTCAGACAACACAGTCGCTATATGCATTGAAGCTGAGGGCCACTATAATTGGTTACAAAACTCCACTTGTTGTGTATGGGAGTCTCAAGCCTCTTCTAGGTAAGAAATACCTACTTCATTCGGGAGCTCACATATCCTACCCTTGCTTGCTTGAGATTTGGCTTTACATTTTATAGGTGTATGCTTTGTGCACACTAGTTTTCCTAGGGTTTGCATAATTAGATCAAGTCTTTTCATTTTTTGAGCCATTGTGGATTCGGGCACAGAACTTCATCATTCTCGTTGTTTAGCAGGACTTTCACCTTCCACATCTCCTCCTCCTTTGGGAGAGAGAAACAGACAGTCCGAGCGAACTACTTCTCACTTTGATTCACACACTATGGGAGATCACGAGGATGAGATTCCAGAGATGTCCTCTCCACCTCACGATGTTGGGGAGGAAGATCCTACTCCCATATATGATCCTTCATCATAAATACCTTCACATTCTGGATATGATCCCTCATTAATAGGTCGTTGGTATTGGTTACCAGGCGACGAGACTCATTGTGAACCCACGAGCACTAGTCATGTTCATTATGGCATATCTGATATCCCTGCACCCGATCCAGCACATCATGTCCAGTCAAAAGTTGAACCTAGCACTATGGCTAGGGACATTCCTATTCCTTTCCATGCGGAGAGATTTGGGAGCACTAGTCACATTGCACCTTCCATCCCAGCGGTGGAAGCAACCTCACATGTCCATCCTAGACCTAGTGTTAGTAATCAGATGTGGATACCATAACTGAAACAAGTGACCCTTGGGAACACCACTTACATCCCTTCACATGTCCCTTTGTCCTTGAACTGTACTCCTTCGAATGTGATTTTGACAACCCTTCCTCCCCCTCATTCACGTGTTCCTTCAGGCCGAAATATCGCTACTAGCCATGTTCGTACTGCGACTGCTCGCATGGTAGTATCTCAGAATCAAGTACCTCCTGTTGTGTCGGGAGGTCATATCCCTATTTCTGGATAGTCTTATGGTCCATCTCAAGGAGTTCTCTATATCCCTAACTATGGACATTCTCATACGACATCCCATGGGACACCTTATGGAGATTCTCATGGATAGTCTTATGGACCGCAGTATGGACAGAACTGTCAACCTTATGGGTACAGGTATCAACAACCTGATTACTCTTCCAATTATGGCTTTGTAGCATCGCATAATCAAGGTATCCCACATCACATTGCTTCCATGCAGCCCTATACAGGACAAATGGGAGGAGGTTATTATGGCCAAGGCTGTGGTATTTATAGCAATCAGCCTTACATGAACAAGAACTATCAGGGAGCATGGAATAGACTGTCTCAACCTAGGCTCCCTTTCCTCACAACATTTAACTTACCTGACTTATCGAGACTTATGAACAATCCGGTATATCATGACCTGGCCTGGCCGAACATCCCTAACAAGCTTCCTTCATACATTCCCAAGTTAGAGGGAAAAGCTAGAGAATATCATAGTGAGCATGTCACTACTTTTCACCTTTGGTGCTCTTCCAATTCCTTACATGAGGATTCAATCTGTTTGAGGCTATTTCAATGTACCCTCACCGAACTTCCAGTGAAATGGTACATAGAGTTACCAAGGGAGGAATACATTTTATTTGATGACCTTGCCATGAATTTCCTCAATCACTTTTAGCTACCCATACGTTACGACGTTGGTACTGAACTCTTGTCGACATTTCAACAAGACAAAGCCACACATATCTCGGATCATATTCAAGAGTGGTGTAGATAGAAGCAGTTGATTAAAGCCTTTATACCACTAGAATTTCTCCTTGAGTGGTTCCTCAAGTAATTGTTACCTTACATCACGAAGGATGTTTCTACATCCGGATTCCAAAACAAGGAACAAGCAATCTTTAGGGCACAAGAGTTGGATTTGATCTACGCTCAATCCGGACTTTTGTATGATATTATACCTAATTCTCTGCGATCTAGTTTCAATCCCAAGATCAATCCTGGGCCACATGCCGATGGAATTGTGGGCTATACAAGTACCAAACGTGTGGATTCAGTTGTGAAACAAGTGAGACAATTGTTAATTAATCAATCCATGTCAGGACAAGCCATGACTTCATCTCAACCTACCCAATCAATGAGTGTACTTTCTGTAAAAATCGTCGGACCAGAAGGGAAACCAGAAGCCTGGAAGGAATAAGAAAAAGGGAAAAATAATCATAAGGGTGGGAATAAGAACACAAATTATAATTATAATGACAAGTATGCTCGTAATGCTGGGGAAGACAAGTAGACTAAATGTAAGGTAAAGTTTCCTTGCAAGTTATGTAAGAAGGACCACCTCACTCACTTGTGCCCTCATATGGAAGATGCCTCTAGGTTCATAGCACAGGGCCCAACTGTGCTAAATAATCCTTTACGCAACAATCAAATTATGAACTCAAGGACCATTGATCCTCATTGTGCATCGGGTGGAGATCAAAATCCGTTGGAGGCCAATACTGGTCATGGTTGCATCAACATGGTGCATGCTACTAAGGTTGTGACTCATGCGAAGAATTATGGTTCGTCACAACTGGAACTTGGAAAGGAACCCACTCCACCCGAGATCCCTTTGCATATCGAAAAACCTACAGATAAACCTGAAGTTGCACCTCACATTCCTAAGGGATTCCTAAAGGGTTCAGGGCACAATCCTAATGCCCAGGACTATTCTGTTGTCGAGTATTTGAGCCAAACTCCTTGTGCGATGTCCGTGCTTGAAGTACTTCAAACTTGTCTTCTGCAAAGGAGAGCTTTCCTTTATGCTCTTGGGGTTAATGATGATAAATATTCTTCCATTATCAAATTTCAAACCATGGGAATACATCCTCGCTTGCCTTACTACGTGTCTCTTTTGATTCATGTAGAATGTCTTAATATGACCGCCAAACACACTGTTATTGACGAGGGCACTACTGCTTCCGTGATGTCTTTGTCATGTTGGAAGGGTTTGGGTTCTCTCGAGTTGTCTCAATCTGCTACTATGTTGATATATTTTGATGGTAGATCATTTCAGCCACACGAGATTATTCCTTCTCTTAAGGTCCAATTAGGAGGGAATATCGTCGCGATCGAGGTCAAGGTGGTTGATGCGCTCCTTGACTACAATATTTTGCTAGGCCAGAATTGGATGTATAGTATGAAATCTATAGCCTCTTCTCTCTTTCAAGGGGTATGCTTTCCATTTAATGGGAAGATGGTTACAATTGATCAGACATCATTCTATAATCTGAGTGTTAATGCATCATCGAGAACTTCTATCCTGATTATCGATCATTCTCAGCTGACAACTGGGAGTGTGGGTGTGGGTATGTATCTGTCTCTTATGGGAACCTTTAGCTATCCTACGCCCATTATTATGATTGGATCTAGTTTTGGTGGGGATTCATCCTCATTTAATTCGATGTCTTTTTTGACTACACATATGGAAGATCCTTGGATTATTCCTTCATCGAGTCCTTTGATTGGACTTGTCGAAACAGATGTGAGGCTATATGCAATGATGGTAGCATATCAAGCAAATCTTGATCAAGTTGTAGATCCTATCCCTTCCTCTTTGCGTAAGGAGGAGGAGGACCCGTATGTGTTTCCTGCATGGGCAGTTGAGTCCTCTCATGCACCTGATTGCCTCGATGTTGTTTTTCCATTGAATGAAGCCATTATTGAGGCCATGTCTGGGGTTGAGCCACCACGGGAAGAGTTACATCATTGATCATATTTTCTTCCTGAACTCGACCGTATCAAGCATGATGACTCTAGGGAGATTCTTAGCGAGAAGATTGGTATTCCCGTGGTTCCATTAAGCTCTCCTGGTTAGATGGCCAATGGGAAGATGGAGAATTTATCACCTACTATTCCTATCAATATTTCTTGCAATCTTGGCAAAGTTGAGAATGTCTACATTGGGGCGAGTTGTTCCCCTGATGAGTTCAAAGAGTATGCCGATCTATTTAAAGAGTTTTGTGACATATTTGCTTGGTCATACAAGGAAATGCCAGGTATTGACCCTCGTATTGTTGAACATGAGATTAAGACCTATCCGGATGCGAATCCGGTTCGACAACATTTGCGTGCGGTGAATCCTAGAAAAGCACCTACCATTAAGGCTAAGATAGAGAAACTATTTAAATCTGGTTTTATCTATCCCATTCCCCTGATGGAGTGAGTTTCAAATCCCATTCCGGTTGATAAGAAGCAGGGAATGATTCGTATATGTACCAATTTCCGTGATTTAAATCATGCTTGTGGTAAGAATAATTTTCCCACACCATTTATTGATTAGATTTTGGATGAGTGTGCGGGAAGAGAGGTATTCTCCTTCATGGATGGTTTTTCCGGATATAATCAAATTCAGATCAAACCCGAGGATAAACATAATACTGCATTTATTTGTCCTTGGGGTACTTTTGCATATCGAAAGATGCCTTTCGGGCTTAAAAATGTCAGAGCTACTTTTCAGTGGGCTATGACCTTAATTTTTCATGATCTCAAAATGATTATTGAAGTGTATTTGGATGACCTTGCTTCTCATTCTCGTTTGAGATTGCATCATCCATACCATTTGAGGTTAGTGTTTGAAAGATGCCGTCATTACTAGGTTCATTTAAATCCTCCTAAGTGCATCTTTTGCATGACTGTTGGTCACTTTCTAGGGTTCATTGTATCCAGGGAGGGTATAAGATTCAATCCCTTAAAGTTTGAGGCAATACTTCAATTGTCTCCCCCGCATAATATTAGACATCTTCATTGTTTTCAAGGCATGGAAAATTTCTTGCAGAGATTCGTAGTTAATTTTTCCAACTTGACTAAAGGATTTATGCATCTTTTAAAGAAGGACACTCCTTTTTGCTAGGATGAGCGATCCCAGGAGTCCTTTGATGCTCTTAAGAAAGCCTTAGCATCGGCCCCCATGCTTAGTCCACTTGACTATAGCCATGATTTATTGATATATGTGGCCGCGTCCATGGAGATGGTTGGTATGGTTTTGGTTCAGGAGGATGAGGAGTTCCACGAGCATGTCATATTTTGTATCATGCCTATTCATGGCCATTGTACTCTTATGTATCCAGGACTATTGTATGTACTTGCAGTCATATGCATAGATATTTGTACTATATTGTTGGATGGCTGGTTCTTCCACCTGTTTCTTCATCACTCCACTTCTGGGATGGATTTATATTGTATTTCGGCCATCATATCACCCCTCTAACCTCACACATTAGGGGGCATCTCTTACAACTGATTTTACCACACGTGGTAGATCACACATTTATGGCCTTCCCTATCCCTCTATAACTCTTTAGAACCCATGGACCATTTTTGTACCTTTGATGTTTCCAAGATCATCCCTAAAAACACCTGTTATTTTCCATACGCAGATTTTAAACCATTTCTCGCATATACACAGGGATATAACCCTTAAACCCACGTACATCGGGATGTGTGCAAAAGGCCAAATATTTTGGAGTTTTCCTTGATGTGGATCCAAGTCACTTATCTCTTGGCCTTCCATATTCTTCAATATCGCTCAGATTTGACCTTCCATTACCCCATTGAAGCACTATATAAGGAACCCTTTGGATACATTGAAGAAAGAGGAATTAAAGAGCAAGAAAACTATAGTCCATTGTTGTTATAGCTTGCTTATACTTGAGTCTGCATCCCTTTGTCCCTTGGAGCACTTGGTGTTCTTCCCAATCTTGCCTTTTCTTGTGAGCTTGCTATCGAGAGATGGAGGATTGAGGTGGTGGAGGCCTAGGTGGAGGACTCAGCTTCTCCAGTTCGCAGATGCGCCGACAGAGGCTGTCATTCTTGTAATCTCTGATTTATATTAATAGAAATATCGTTTCCTATACAATGATGTGAATTTAAATTAATATTGAATCCATGGATGCTTTTAATTTCTTATACATTATTGATTATATATGCTAGAGTAGGTCTAACACCATTATATAGCATGCTTTTCTTGTTTGTTGATTGTTGAGAGAGCAAATTGCTAACACAAGCGAGATTGGAAAATCTCCATGGGGATCTACATCAACCATCCAAAATAAGGTATGTTTCGAGATCCTTTAGTGTTAGATTTTTTATTTCTCTTGCATATTGGGAAAGGATTGATTTCTGCAGTTACTCTATCTGTTGTGGTACACCCCAAGCCATAGGAAGTTTTCTCCGTAACAATGTTGATTCGGATTGGGAAGGTAGTGCCACTAATTGGAAGAGAAATTTGGGTTGCTTCTTTATTTTGGGATTTGGCATGATCTCTTAGTTTAGCAGGAAGCAATCATGTGTGGCATTGAATATAGTCGAGGCCGGGTATGTTGTCACTTGCTCGACTAGTTACGAGGCAGTGTGGCTGTGAAAGGTACTATCTGATTTGTTTGATCTCTAGTTAGATGCGACTTGTATCTTCTATGATTATCAAAGTTGTGTGAAGCTGTTATAGAACCCTATGTCCCATGACAAGTCGAAGCACATAGAGATCAAGTTCCACTATATCATGGATATGGTGCATAAAGGAGAATTGAAGCTCCAATACATAGCAACGGATGAGAAAATAGTCGATATGTTGACCAAGCCTCTAGACAGAGTGAAGTTCAAGTACTTCAAAGAAAGAATTGATGTGATCCAGAAGGATTGATGATTTATAGCATAGTTGGAGATATAGGTTGTCTAAATGTAAAATCCTGGCGAAGATCGTAGGTTTCTCAGAGATAATCATTCTTGTAGATTGTCCTTGGATAAGTCCTGGAGAAGCTCGTAGGTTATCCTTGGATGAAATTAGTCCTGATATGTTTCTATGCTAGAAATAGTGAGATACCAAAAGACGTAGATGCATGATATCTCGCATGGGAAATGAGAAAGGTTGTGCAAGTGAAAAGGACCCTAGTGTAGCAGTTTGGTCGGACGTAATCAGTCCTGTAGGTTGTCCAAGTGTAAATATGAGTCTTGGAGTGATACGTATATTACTTAGACATAATCACTCCTAAGACATGTTATCTAAATGTAAATACGATCCCTGGTGTGGTACGCAGGTTATTTAGACGTAATAGGTCCTAACATGGGTTATCTGAATGTAAATATGAGTCCTAGCATGGTACATAGGTTATTTCAATGTAATAAGTCCTTTGGGTTTTTTGAGTGTAAAAAGATCATTGGCATGGTATGCAAGTTACTCAGATGTAATACGCCTTAAAGGTTGTCTGAATGAAAAATATCTTGGATGTAGGTTGTTCCAATGTAATAAGTCCTTGAGGTTGACATAGAACATAAAATCCCTCATGTAGTAGGGTTTTTAGTGGTAACAAGTCCTTACATATATGTGTGTGTGTGTGTGTGTGTGTGTGTGTGTGTGTGTGTGTGTGTGTGTGTGTGTGTGTGTGTGTGTGTGTGTGTTTGNAAGCACATGAGGTGCACCAAGGCAGTTCTCCTTTACTATTACAATGCAAGTTGACCGTGTAGAGAGGTAATGCATTGAGTGTGCTCCTAAGTGATTCTTGCATAGTAGATGTTACAGGATGTCTTAATGACGTGAAATGTCCCGACATACTACTATGGTGGTAGAACACAGGTGGTCTGCATCTGAGATGTGTTATGTGTCCTCTGTATGTTATTGTTTTGTTTAGTGCAGGACAAAAGAGAGGATATGGATACGACGAGATAAAGGTAGGAGACACAATTTATTGTCATGGAAATGTAAAGAATTTGTTGGACTATTCCTATGTGATGGCTTGCTCGAATATGTGATGAATACCTAGATGAGGAATAGGCCTACACCCAATATGAAAAAAACGTTGGATCTATAGAAAATTCTGATGATAGATAGTACCTTTCGATGATCAATAAGAAGATGATGGAAACAATTATGATGATGATTCTATGAAGATGATGACTTCAAAATTAACACTTTACCATATGTGTTTATGACTATGGACGAGAAATAATACCTTCATAGTTAAGAGGGAGTGTTGATGTATTTGTAACTTTGAAATATATTATGATGAATATTATCACTGTATGTTTTTATACCCCCATTGGAGATGTGTTTACCTCCTTTCAGGATGTCATTATTATGTATATACCTTGAGGTACAACCTCCATTGTATTTTGGGGCAATAGTCTCCAGTGTAACATCATGTAATGTGTATTTGGAGTCTCTCTAGGATAATTTGACCCTATTAGGGTAAGAGGTCGGCCCCAATCATGTAATAGGTAAGTCACTTTATTAGTATAAATAGGGAGGCTCCTTCCCTCATTTATACACACCTCACACTTAATCAAGTTTTCATGAGAGAGAGAGAGAGAGAGAGAGAGAGAGAGAGAGAGAGAGAGAGAGAAGGAGTAGTGATATATTGTTGCTGAATACTTCTTATTACTGGGATTGATCATCTTATGACATAGTATTTGTGGCTATACTATTATGAGGAAGTTTGTGGGGTTTTCTCCTTTATGGTTTCCCTGGTGAAAATCTTTTTGTCTTGTGGATCCATTCTATCTTATGCATATTGTTGTACATTTTATTCTTTCAGATAAAGATCCTAACTAAGCTAATAAGATCAAAGAAAAACTAATAAGCATGTCCTTGAAGCGTCACATTCAAGGACAAATGCATTTGTAAAATTAGGAGCTTCTAACACTTGTTTGGATGTCATTAGGGTTTTCAATTGTTCAAAATAAGTTTATGCATCCTTATCCCATTTGAAAGAATCCCTTTTTAATAGTGATGTTAGGGGTGCTACAATTTGGGAGTAGTTTTGAAAAAATCTTCTATAATAACCTATTAGATCCATAAATCCTCTTAATGACGTAATTGAATGGGGGGATGACCACTCTCTGATCACCATAATTTTTTGGGATCAACCTTAATGCTGTCGACTAAAACAATATGCCCCAAAAATTATTTATTTTTTCCCGAAACTGTATTTTTATTTGTTAGCATAAAATTTGTGTTCTTCTAGAAGCTTCAATATTGTTTCTACATGCTTGAGGTGCAAGTTCCAATTTTACCATAATTAAGTATATCATCAAAAATATCAAGCACAGACTTCCTTAGCTAAGTTCAAAACAAGTAATTCATTACTACTTGAAATGTTGTGAGAGTGTTGGATAATCCAAATGACATCACTCAAAATTCATATAAACCTTTGTGGGTGCAAAAATTTGTTTTGGGGACATCTTGTTCTCGAATATGGATTTGTAATATTTTGATTTTATGTCTATTTTAGAAAAATATTTTGCACCATGTATCTCATCGAGCAATTTGTTAACAAAGGGAATGGGGAATTTATCTTTTATGGTGACTTTTTTTAATGGTCTATAATCAATGCAAAGTCTATATGATCCATATTTTTTTCCTAACGAGTATGACTTGTGTAGAGAAAGGACTCTTACTACATGTGATTATTCCAGCGCCTAATAGTTTCTGCAGCAAATTTTGGATCTTTAATTTGTTCCTTTGAGATTGTCTCTGTGACGTTTTTCTAATTGGAGATGATCCTGGCATCAACTCAATGATGTGATCTCTATAACATGGGGGTGAAATACCATGAGGAGGGTTATGGAAGATGTCACTATGCTGCCCTAGGAATTGTTCTAATTCGCATAGATTAGTATTTTATATTTCGTTAGTTGTTATTCCCATAACATAGGAGTGTAAGACGAAGGCTTGAGCTCCCTTTTTTATAATATTTTCCATTTTATTTGATGAGATAATTTGGGGAGGGGGGAATTTAATACTGTAAAGCTTATATTTCCTTCCATTTTCATAAAACATTATAAATTGTTATCATAATTTTTATCCGACTATCCCCAACGTTTTCGACCATTGTGCATGTAAAACAATGTCAACCTCTCTAATTTACATAGCATACATTGGTGGTCTTAGCTTGTAGTCCTTTATACTAGTTCTACTTTATGGAATTTACGGTCACACGATGTGTTATTGTTTCCTGGTATCGATACTTGGAAGTTGGTGGTAGGGTAGATGAATATGTTTAACTATTTTCCTACCCTAGAGTCTATGAATTTGTGTGTACTCCCACTATCGACCAACACCATCAAATTAGTGTTTTTGATATGGAAAAACAATCTGAGGGTTTGGGATTGAGAGATACCTATCATTGTGGCCACTAAGAGCGTTGGTGTGATGCTAGCCTCCTCTTTTCTAATAGCATTGCTATTTGACTCTGTGTTGGAGGAAGGTGCGTCACTTGATTCTTCATCATTA
Organism: Pseudotsuga menziesii; assembly: GCA_001517045.1. Taxonomy (NCBI): domain Eukaryota; kingdom Viridiplantae; phylum Streptophyta; class Pinopsida; order Pinales; family Pinaceae; genus Pseudotsuga; species Pseudotsuga menziesii. The sequence continues at coordinate 209,607 of LPNX010442373.1, forward strand.
TTGTCACCCATATTGTTTTTTTTGCATAAGAATAGATTCATATTTTTGCACTTATGTCCTGGACACCATTTAGGGGCATTACACTTATGACATGGATTGTCATCCTTTTTCCTATTTTCTCTTAGGTGGGGTGGTATATAAACCAATGAATGTTGTGATTTTTTATTTTCTTTAATTAATTTTTATTTTTGACGGGCTTGTTCCATGTCTTTGAAATCTAATAATTTTATATCTCTTTGAATACTCTATTTTATTCCATCAATGGCAATTTGTAGGAGTCATTCTTCAGTTATATCTTGTACATGAGTGGCCAGGACTAATAGATTGCTAAAATATTCATCATCAGTTTCTTCTTATTGTCAATGAGTGATATTGTTGTTGACATTATCCTGACGACGAGGATTTACTCTGCATTTATATAGACACCCATCGATGCATACTCTATAAACATCAGCCCATACAAGTTTTACCCTGTCCAGAAACACCTGCAAAGAAGGTGCAGGCTCACCTAAGATGTATGAGGGAGGGTTGCAGGAACCAAGTTTATGCAAAGGGAAGAGTACTTTTGCACGATCTATTATTCTACTGCGACATCCAGATATATAGGCTTCCAATGAACCTACTAGCCATATCAACTCATTCATACTAGTTTGGATTTAACTCAGCAAAAGTTCTTGTTATCATAATTCAAATTCATATCCAGAGTAGAAAAAACATCGACATATAATAAACCAATAAACTTCGCATCATTCAGATTTAACCATAAATCACAGAGATCACAATATTATAGACTTTGCATCATTATTTATTGAACACATCTAAAAAAACTATATATAATAAATAGAATTCTGTCACCAACAGAGTCTTCATTCCATTAATCCCAGAAATACATCGTAAAAAGAAAGAACTTCTTGGTCGATTAGCCTCAAACCAGAAAATACATTCATTCCTCTGAACTAGAGAAGATATATCCAATATCTCTTTGAGTATAATGATAATACTCCTAAATCTACTTATATACTTATTCATTCATTACAAAATGGTCCAATTGACCGATCACCTAACTAATTTGACCAAAATTTCCTAACTTGTCGGTTCTTCCTTTCACCATGGTCGATTCTTCTTTGGGTCGACATCCCTTTTGTCGATGGTGGAAACAGCCTTTATGTATCCTAATCCTTTTCAAATAGGCCCCAAACACAAACTTGTGGCTCGTCCTCAAGCAACTTCAGCTGGAAATCACTTGTTCATTCAAATTCGTCTTAAAGGTGTCATATTCACTTTTAACTTGGTTGACTGCTTCCTTGACCATATTTCTGAGTGATGTGCACTAGTCTAGTTCATGTTCCTTTGGTTGTTCTTCATTCATATGTTGCACTGTGCTTAAGGTTTCCTTTTTCCTCGCATTTTCCTCTATAGTTTAGAGCGACATTTGCTCTTTTGTGCCCTGTAATTCATCCAACTGTGTCGACCTCCTCTAGTGCCTTGTATGCGCCTTATTGACATGTTGTTGCAACTATTTGAGCTTCTCTTCCTTGGTCATGTACGCACATGGGGGAATTTATTTGAGTGATCCCCGTAGTGACGTTTGTTGTGCCTCTTGTTCCCCAAGTTGTTCCTACAATTAGTGCAGGTGCTCGTCTTGCACCAAACTACCCCAAAATTGCTTGATTTATTTTGCTATCGTCTAGACTACCTTTTCATATTTTGCAATTTATGTTGTGGTGTATTCAATTGTTCCTCTTATTATCATAAGTTTCTCTGGTGGTGTGCTTGGAATCGCTCGACCCTGCAGCTCCTCATTTTCTTTCCTTAGATCATTGATAAATTTTCCCATTCACAAAACTTTCTCTTTCGAAAATGTATATAGAGTAATGTCCATAATCTCTTCGAAGGCCATCGATATTACTCTCTCTAGTCTCTTCCTGTAGTCACATGCCTTTGTCCTTTCATCAAGGATTTCCTCCTTTTATGTCTTTAGTTGCCGGATTTTTATTTTAGCAGTCTTTGCTTGTTGTTTAGATCATACCAATTGATCATGAACTATTGCCTCTTCGTCTCTGATTTCTTCACTCGCTGCCATATGGATGCATGTTCACATGTGCATTGGGAGTTCGTTGAGGTAAAAACCAATCAACTCAAACTCCTTTAGCATAGAATATGCATCTTCATTCCCTGTAGTAATGGCTTGTGGTACCCTCATCCCCAATACTCTGTTTTTCAGTGTTTTCAAAAACCTTGTGACCTTATGTAAATACCATGATGTATACCACGTTATCTTTGGAGTATTCTCGTTGGTCGTTACGGTGATTCCAGCTACTACCTTTTTCACTTGTTCGTTAGAGAGTCCTGCTCAAACTAGTGCTTCATCTGTGCCTCTTCCTTTTTTTTCTCTAAGTATGATTCAGTTGGGGTTGCGTACGATGCCTCCTCTTGAAAATAATCTTCCTCTTGTGAAGCTTTAGGAAACTCTTGGGTTAGTGAGACATATTTCGACGGTCCCTCTCTTAGTTCCGACAAGTCCTCCTCACTTACTGGCACTTTCCACTCTATTGGCCATTCTGCTATAATGGAATTCAAATATTCATTGCTAAGCTTAGATTGTGTCATCATCCACTAATTCACTAGATATTGTTACGCATGAATGTATATGGGATGCAGCCCCATTTCCAATAGCGCAATATTATGTTACTTGCTCGTGGCTTCATTTGAGAGCCGCGACATCTTCACTGGTGCATCCCGTAATGCATCCAATTACAGATAAAACTAGATGTTGTTGTCAGTTTATCTTTCCTTGTTGTTGAGTTCCCATAGGTTCTTGTACCACACTCATTTTCAAATGTTGACATCGTCAACCTCCATTCCCTGATAATGTGTTGGTTCCATCAATCCAACCAGTGCAATGAGTATTAGCAACCAAGAGTAAGTGAACAGCTTCCCCACCTCTTGCATCAATATGGCGTCCTCCATTAGTTCGTTCGACAAAAATAGGGACTAATTCATTTGTACACATGTTGCTCACTTCTTGGTGCATGCAATAACCCCCGATGTGCACTGGTTCATCCTATTCTTCCGCAGTACCTTTACTGAGCAACTTTGCACCAATTATGAGTTCCTATTAGTTGATAATACGGATGACATACTCCCTTTTGTATTTAACCATGCCATACTTCTTATTCAATATTGTGGCAAACTTCTTGCTTTTATCCTTACCTATGAATTATTGGGACAGGTCGACCCCTGCTTTAGGTAAGTCGATGATTTGGGATATCATATCAACTGTAATAGGTATATTCATCCCCAACCATAGATATCTGTAGTGGAAGCATGCTAACAATTTATTTACACATGCATTGACCTCTAGAGATCGACTAAATTGCGGCATGTGGATAATCAACAGCAGCTCTGACCACTGCAGTCTCAATTCCCATTGTGTCAGTTCTATGGTAATGGGGCCCTTGTCATCATGCGTTCTATACTCATATGTGTCTTATGTGCATTCTGGGTATGCCAAAATATTGTGTTCACTATATTGTAGATTCTGCAATCTTGGTACGATATCCATCATTACATGGACTCCCTGAGGGGTCGTCAGTACCTTGATATTATACTTCTGGTTCTTCGCATGTAGACTATTGGTGCTCCTAACTTCCTCTATGCCGCATACCCTAGGATATCATCTATCATCGGTCATTTCCACATCGTTAGTTCCTCCATGGTAGTAGTCTATGGGCCAGCTTCTTCTTTTGTTTCTCCTACCATTGTCGAGCTCCAAGTTTTCTTAGTCCTTTGGTCTAGAGTAATTGGGTGATTCACACTCCTTTTCTTCCTAGGCGGGTGCACTACTGCAGTCCCAAATTCTGGTTTTTTTTCTTCAATCATTTCTCTTTATCTCAACAAGCCATGCATACTAGTTATTGAAATCAACTATGCCATGGTGTCTACAATCCTTTGCTTCTTCCTTACTCTTTACTTCTCATTATGCTACTTCTCTTCTCTAGTTCGTCTTCTTCACTAAAACAATGGATCAAACCATGGCCCTTGGCTCATTTTTATATCCTTTGATCCTTCTTTTCCAACTATTTGGAGCATCATTCCCAAATCCCTCAAATATTGATCGACTCCTACGTTGATCTTGCAAATCTAACAACCACATAAGACGATACATAGCGATCATTATGACGATGGAGAAAATATTGAATAAAGATGTGAAGTTTGAGTGGAACGATGAGTGCCAAAGAAGCCTTGATACCCTAAATCAAAAGATGATCGCAACACCAATATTATTTTTTCCAAATTGGATGAAGGAGTTCCATGTTCATGTTGATGCTTTGTTATTTGCATTAGGGATAATCATGGATCAACCAAAGGAAGGATAAATCGACCACCTGATTGCGTTTGGGAGTCAAATGTTGTCTACAAAAGAATGAAACTACACAACGAAATAAAGAGAAGGATTGGAAATGGTATATTCCTTGCAAAAATTTTGGCACTACCTGTTAGGAGGAAATTTCAAAATGTTAACAGATCACTCTACATTGAAGTACCTTGTCAACAAAATTGTGTTGGGGGGAAATATTTGTCGATGGTTTCTACTATTCCATGAGTTTTATTTTGAGATCATTGTGAAACCAGGAAGGTTAAATGTAGGAATATATCATCTATCAAGGATAGAGTTAGGTGTAATACAAAGAAACATCAAGGATGTATTTCCTGTCCATAGTTGTTTAAAGTCAAAATAGTGGAAAACCATTGCGAACAGATTGTCCAATTGTTGGAAATCGACAAATATTCAGAGGATTTCACCACTAGCCAGAAGAAGCAATTGGTTGTCATATCCATTGACTTCCAATAGAACATAGGACAACTATAGGAGGTGGGTTCATATGAAATTCTATGTTGATATGTTCTTTCGCATGAGAAGAAAAGAGTATTGGTCAAGGTGCATGACAGGATTGTAGGAGGATGTTATGGACGTCATGCAACTGCTAAAAAGATACTCTGAGCTGGTTTATGGTGATCGGCAATGCATGGATATGTCGCACACTATGCAAAAATATGCGACGTATGTCAAAGAGTGGGGAAACCATTGCGGAGAGATGAAATGGATTTGGGGCTCTAGCCTATAAATATTCATGGAAGTATGGGGATTGATCCTTATGATGTCCCTGGGTCTGACATCGACTGCACTACACTTCTTAGTGGACTTCCTTTCCCTTCTTAATATCTTGTAACTAAATAGTGAGGTTCACCAACTGTGACTAGATCTGGCTCATGCCAATCCATGTTTCGTTAACTGGTGAAGCTTCCAGTTTCATTTCAATATCTACAGCTTCTTCCTAAGAAGCAATATTTTGTTGCATCAATGGCATATGGGTGTGTGGTACCAAATTTGTGATAAACAATTCCTTATGTTACACATCGCTCATTACAAAGCTGACCTTAGCCATAATATTTTTGAATCGTTGATCAAAATATGACATTGACTCATTAGGGTACTGCTTGATTTACTTCAACTTGGTAATATACTATGATTCAGATTTTGGATTCTTAAACTCCTCAATTATTCCACTCCTAATTTGTACTAGGGTCTTCTAGGGATTCCCCATTGGTACTTGCATAAATTTCATGTACCAATCTAACGCTCAACCTCAAAAGGATATCGGTAGTTGTCCTTTCTTGATATTTTTGTCTTGTGCTGATTTTACTGTCCATAGTGCTTCGCATAAGAACCAATATTGTTCAATATATTCAGTCCTATTATCTTGGAATAAGGTTAGTTTCACATCGTCATCCGCCATTCTTAGTCTTCTTCCAGTATTTTTCGACCCTCTACAATTACTACTGTACTAACATGTAGGACATCCCTACGAAGAACTCATGTTTCTTCCTCCTATATTTCACACATTACACAAAGGTGTAGGTGCGTTGTCGCTTTGGGTTGTTCCTTTTTCAAAATTGGGTGTATCCTGTGTTGATGTATTTGTAACTTCAGAATGTATTCACCTATGTATCTTATGTCTTGTACCCCTATGTTTATTCCGGGATGTGTTTGTAATGTAATTGAGTCATGATGTCATGCTTCGATGTTCTGATCAAGAGGATCTATAATGTAAACAAGTCATGTCAAGTCATTGTGGGTAACCCTCCTATTGTCTAAGGGTTAAAGTCCCTACAATTCCGAGGCACTAGGGTTATTAGACTCACCTAATGAAGTCGGCCCTAATAGGGTTTTAGTCATGTCAGGAATCAGTATAAATAGAGAGGTGACCTCTCTATTTAACACACACTCACTCACACTCAGTTGTAGCGCATAGTTGAGGAAGAATAAGACACTGGGGCTAGGAAGAAAGAGGTTACTGTTGTAGGGAGATCATCTTACTATTTTGGGATTTTCTATTTGGTGTTGATTCTATCTCTGAGGGATTTGTCGGGTTTTCTCCATTTATGGTTTCCCCGAGGAAAAACACTGTGTTCATTGTCTCTTATGTTTGATTGTTGTGCTTGTTATTCTCTCAGTTAAAAGATTCTAATAATGCTAGATTAATGTTAAAAAACTAACATCATGTTCATTTCCTTTTCCACTATAGGGATGCTTAGTCCCTTATGGTCCCTTCTCATAGTTTTCTGTTTCAGTCACATGAGGACTCTTGTAATGTCCCCGGTTTCGACCCCATTTGCATGATGTATATAATGTAATTAATTGTGCTGAGGAGCTCAAGGCAAAAGCCCCACCATCGATTTGGTTGTGTATGTTTTGGCAATGGGGATAATTGCCGATGGTATGTCGAGCCCTTTGGCACATTATAAATTTGGCATCATGTAAATATGCACATCAATTAAAATAAACCCACGACCATCTACCGCAATGCAATGTTGAATGAAAATGGCATGGTTCCAAAGGATAAGGGGTGGGGAATGTCAAACCTTGGTTATGGGAAAAACCCATGTTTTGTCACCTTTGTTTGTTTGTCACCTTTTTGTCTCATCCAACCTTGTTAACCTCTTCAATCTCTTCAATGTCTTGTTTTGGGTAGTTGGGGGCAGTTATTGCTGAAGTGGTGGTGGTTGTGGCAGGCTGTCAGCCTTACCCACATGCCCACTCCACCCACGACTCCATTCTGCCCTGTCTGTTCATCTTCCTCACGCAGAGGTCGGATTATTTCCTCACACGCCTGTTTATTCTCCCCATGGTCAGTTGCTCTCACGGCTGGTTTGTTTCTTCCTCACGCAGAGGTCTGTTTGTCCGTTGATGGCCTGTTGATTCGCGCGCAGAGGTGAGGCTGTTTCCCCTCACGCGCAGGCTAGAATCCTCACACAGGAATCGGGTATGTTTTTCCCATGTATTTTGCTGTTGGGTGCAAGCTTTCCTCACGCACAGAATTGTTGGGGCTTTTTTCCCATGTTGTGAGCCGTGCTCACTGTCTTTGTTTTGGGACTGTTGTCTTCTCCACATTTTTGTTGGCTGTGGTGTCCAACTGCGTTTTGGGCCACTGGGTATTTGTGCCATTCCATTGAGGAATTGTGAGTGTCGTTGGCTGACAGTCCCTATTTGGAACCGTGGAATGCCGTTATCATTTCATTGTGTGTTTGTGGCTGCTGAGGTACCCTGGTTTGGGTTGCAGCTGAGTTGTTTTGGCCATGTTAGGGCCAAAACCAACTCTGAGTTGCCTTGTGGGCTTGAGCTGTGCTCATTGTTTGTTTGGGATTATCCCCGGTGGTGTTGCCTTCTTCACAAGGATGTGAAGGGTGGTTTTGCTGCTGGTATGCAGTAGTTGGTCTTCGGACTGTGCTGGCTTGGCTGATCTGTTGATGGCCTGATAAACCCAGCGGTGTTGGTTTGGGTGTTTGGTGTCCCCTTTGGCTATGTGCATGCCTGCAATTGATCCTTATCCTGAAGGAATCATGCCCAGCTCGGGGGTGGCAGCGTTGCTGAGAGATTGATGAGCATGCTGGCCTATGGTTGGGTGGAACGTTGCAGCAACGTAGCTAGTTGCGGGCGAGTTCTTCATCAAAAGATAAGTGCTGCTGACTGTTTCTTCTCTGCAATTTAAGCTATTGTCAAATGACTAATAATGAACATGTGAATGCTGGAAATGTTTATGTATGTTTGCTTCCGCTGTATGAATAAAGGATTATGCATCTGTGCATTCTTGTATGTTTGGCATTCCTGTTATGATGCCTGTTTAAGCTCCCCATTTCAGCATTTAATCTCTGTTTATGTTCATGGGGCTGTTTGCCCGGCCGTGTTGATGTTCATCGCGTCCTCTTCGCCGGTTGAGGGATGGGGACGTGACAACTCTCCTCAGTCCTCCTCCTCTTCTCTTGATGGAACCTCGCCCTAATTCACGTGAGACCACACTCTTACGTAGATTCCCTCACAATCTCACCGTAGCTTCCATCCATTTACCCTATATCATTCCATCCAAACCCTCAGCTTTGCGGTACCCACATCCTCCACACACTAGGGATTTACTCACCGAAATTCAATTTTAGTATTCCTTTCTCGCAGATGAGAATCTTAATCCACATTTTTAATGACAATAGAAATATCCCCCTTGGTCCCTTAAAAAATTATATTTTTGCATCATTGTAGTATTTGACTGTGTCAATAACGAATTCCGTAATGTACCCTTCCAAAATGTTGTATATCCACACATCGACAATCGTTGAATATTTTTTGTTCACCCTTTGCAACTACTGAATTAGTTCTGGGGTCCATTTATCAGGTTCACCTCCTTGGGAAATTTTCTTCTGGAAAGTAAGTTGTGTCAACCACTCGTACAGTACTATCGGAAACTTAGCGAAGAATATGTCATGGATATCACAATAGATATATCTTCCCAACCAATATTTTGTTGTCAATCTATGGTTCCGATTTTCTTCATTCGCAAACTCTTGAGCCTAATTCTGCTCAAACCAGTCCTAGATCTCTGGTTTTTTCCGATGCCACAACATGTCCTCCTCTATTTGCACTATGGTCCCAAAGACATAACCATTTGTTGACACTATATTGTCTACAAGGGTTCACTCTGCAGGTTTTTCGACACCCATTGACATAAACTCCCTAAACAACGTCCCAGACATGTTTTACCCTATCCAAAAACACTTGCGAAGTAGGTGAAGTCTCAACCGATATGTCTGAGGGAGGGTTGCGGGAACCAAGTTTCCACATAGGGAAGAGGAACTTCGCACAATCTGTTAGTATACCATGACATCCAAATATCCAAGGCTTTAATTAACCTATTATCCATATCAACTCATTTGTACTATATCAGATTTAACTCAACAAATACTTGTTATCATACTTCAGATTCATATTCAGAGTAGAAAAAACATCGACATATATTAAACCAATAAACTTCGCATCATTCATATTTAACCCTAAATCATAGATATTGCAACATTATATACTTTGCATCATTCATTATTTAATACATCTCACAAAACTACAAACAATAAACAGAATTATGTCACCAACAGAGTCTTCAATCCATTAATCCTAGAAATACATCGTAAAAAGACAGAACTTCTTGGTCGATTAGCCTTAGACCAAAAAATACATCTATTCCTACAAACTAGAGAAGATCTCTCCAATATCTCTCTTATTATAATGATAATACTACTAACTCTAGTTATAGACTTATTAAGTCGTTACACAATTGTCCACTTGAACGGTAGCCTGACTAATTTGACCAAAATTTCCTAAGTTGACAGTTCTTCCTTTCGTCATGGTTGATTCTTCTTTGTGTCGACATCCCTTTTGTTGATGGAGGAAGCATGCTTTGCACCTCCTAATCCATTTCCAACACTTTCTGTAGATTTCAACTTCTTCCATGTCTTGAAATCATTTAAAGGATTTTTTCTTGAAGGTGTCCCAGTCTCTAACTAGTCTTCCTCCCTTCATTGTTGAGTCCCACCATAAGAACTAGTCACAAGCAGTTTTATCCATGTACATTGTTGCAACATTCAATTTGTTGTCGTCGCCATAGATATTGTGTATTTCAAAATATTTTTCAATTTTTTTGATCCATCGAATCTTGTCTCGACTATTTTCTCCATCGAACCTTGGTAAATTGATCTTGACTTTGTGAATGATGTTGTGGGTTGGGCCTGTATTTGAGTTATTTCCTCCTATAACTTAGTCTCTCAGTGACTAAATTTCAAGATTTAGGTTGTGAATGTCCTCATATTTTTTCTTAGGATTTGCCAGTATCTTTTGAACTGGATCATCTTCTCACTTTATAGATGCATCCTTGCTCTCTAGAGGGTTTTTCTCTATATTTCTTATATTCATCTTGTTGAGATTTAGACTTGATAATATATACCTATTACAATATTATTTTATAATAATAATTTATTATTAAGAATGATAATAATAAAGTTATTATAAAATTTTAATATTTTTTTTAAATCTCCAAGTATTAATATTAAAATAATAATATTATTTTAATATTATATATATATATATTATGATTTTCTTAAAGGGAATATCGGGAGGAGCGAGGAGTGTAGGGTTGTGGAAATAGCGTGGGGGAAATGGCGTGGAAAAAGAGTTAATGGAGGTAGGAGCAAGAAGGGATTCCCAATAGAGGTAGGATTAAGTGATAGCAAAGGCTATTGGGATTAGATGGGTAGGAGGTAATGAGGGGGTGCAGCGAAGGAGGAAGGAATGTTCATGGAGCACGGGATGAATGGGAGGCGATGGGTGAATTGTGGGGAGTGAGAGCCAGTGGAAGGGAGAAGGTGGCTTAGCATGGAGGTGGGGAGCAGTAGAGGCTGGATCACACGGAGGAGAGAAGGAAAGTGGGTGAAAGCAGGGAGCTGAAGGGAGTAGTGAAAGAAGGAAGAAGGGAGAGAGGTAGTGAAGGGAGGGGGGAGGAACACAAGCTTTAGCGCGGGAGGAAAATAGGATAAAGTGCATAGGTGGTATATGGCAGAAAGGAAGCGTGTGTATTTTGGGTGCGGTGTAGAATGGATAGGGATGGATAATGGAGAAGAATATGAGATTGAAAATGTTTTTCCTGAGGAATAGAAAACCAATGAACCAGCAGCTCTGATACCAACCTAGAATGTATTTTTCAATAATATATATTTTATTTATTGAATTGATTCTTTTTATAAGGAGTACAAAGCATATTTATACAAATCAAGGGTCACTATTAAATTATGTGACCTATCAAGTCATTAATTAAGACATAACAATTTACTAAACTATTTATTTTTATTACACAATCCACACTAACCCTCCTATCACATCGGTACCCATGTTGAATACAATTGACTCAACCATGATTACCAACTCATTGTCACCTATGATGACTTCCACTTCACCTACAAAGACCTCTTCACTTCCCTTTTATAATCAACACCATTTATAGCAACAATCATGTCATATTTTATTGCTTTATCAAATTCTATGAATTCCTAAGCACCGTTCCTTACACATATGACTCCCCCCAGTCAACCATCGAGTTATTCACATATTCAACCATGTCGACACCCTTACCAATGACATATTCTTAAATTATGTCACCTTCAACCATTACTGCATATCCACCATCGGCATCAACTCCCCCATCATAATCAACACCTCTGCCATGCTATGCAACCATGTCATATGTTACCCCACTCACATTGACTATAACTATGTCAACTTCTTCACAGATTGTGCCAAGATCAACTAAAAAGAAGTCATCCAAGAAAAGTAAGAAAAATAAGAGTTACCCAAAGATCACCTTCACAATCCATCCAGTAGTGGGAAAAGAAGTAAACAAAGTCATCTTCTCACCTTCGATATTATCAGAAGAGGAAATTGACAATTTTATTAAAGTAGCCATTATAGAATGAAACAAAAAGATGGACAAAATGCAAAAAAAATATGGACAAATAACTCTAAATATATTAAAGCACTCAAGAAAGAAAAAGAAAATACATGGACTTCTTGCACATAAAAAGCATAACAAATTGTTGAACAACTACTAGATTCTCTACTGGAGAAGCCACTTACCAAAATACAAGCTTTATTCAAGTTCGTACTTGGAAAATATGGAAAAAATCAAGAACCACTACTTCAAAAAGAATAGGATGAAACATGTTACCTCATTGTATAACACTTCAAAGCATTTATAGAGTGCGATTTAAGTTAAATTAATATGAACAATAAGTAGTGTCTATCATCCTAAACAATTGGTACTCTTATTATGGAAAATGCTTTGTGGAAATTCATAACCAACAAAATACTTTACTAAAATGATATAGGCATAAGTAGTCGAACGACCCAACCAAATCCCAAAAATTAGATGAAAAAATAGCATGGAACACCAATCACAATATCAACTCAAACAAAATGAGTACCAATGGATTCGGCAAGGGAATCATGCTCAAGAGGAAGTCATTTGACTCACCCAACACATCTATAAAATAATGAGATATGTTGAACTCTCGATACAGACATGTGGTCACAAAATGGAGAAGACCCTGAATGACCCAATGCATATCAATCTCATATATCTTTCATATTTGACCACCCTAATAGAAAACATCAAGACTATTCTTACAGAATGAGACAACTTCCAAGACCGCCTCACTCTTTCTTCCCTAGTAATTTCTGAAGCATGTGTTGATTGTACCCCACCAGGTGAAGCGTCCATGATGCAACAAAAGTGATAACTTTATTTTTGTAATTTTTGTCTCAAAATTTTGCATCTCCTTGAGTCTCTTCAATACAAATAATTTTTTTGCGGTGCGGAAGATGTTAGGGGAGCCTAGTCAGCCAACTGACTATGTCCTCCCAACCAACTAGGACATAGTCAGCTTATATAGTAGTGTTGATTAGGGAAACTAAATGAGAAGTTAAGAGATTATAACTGAATATCTGTATGTATTAACTATATAATAGGATGGTGATCTAGGGGAAAGAATATCTTCCTTTTGTACATGATGGGTATATTCTACTAATAAATATACTTGTTCCTTTGGTACATATTACCATAATTCATTTTCTCTCATTATGTATATATGAATGTGTATGCAATGTATGTTTATATCAATTGTAGTTGATGCACTACTGGTAACTCATTGTAATCCCACATATTACAATAGGGATTTTCCTCAAAATGGAATTAGTGACTCTATTAGGAAGAGTCTCATTTCTTGGTTATTTTAGGGCATTTTAGTGTTTCTTGATTGTTCTTTTTTATCCTTTTCTCTTTATGTTTCTATTTTTTTCCTGTAAATATTTAGTTATAGTAGTTTCACTTTCATCTAAAAACCCTCAAATTAGAGATTGGGATTTATTTGGAACCTGAAACTTTTGTTTTTTTCCTATCCCACAATCATATGCTTCCTATAGTGTTCACATAAATGCATATACACATTCTATTGTGCTCACGGGAGCATATGTTATTATAGAATGCAACTCTTTTTTTTATTTATCAATAGTTTTACCTAATAGAAATGATGTAGTAGGCCAAAGCACATATATACATGGGATACGATAAGCCAGAGTGCATATATACATATGTTTCTATAGGCCATAGTACGTATGAGCTTGTCTTCTTTATTTTTAAAATTTTTATGTACTTGGATTTGAAAATCAGGGTTTGGAATGGATTTGAAAATCAGGGTTTGGAATCATTAATTAGTTGAATGTGGCTCTATAATTAGTCTTTTCAACTTCAGGAAGAAACAATTTTGTAAACATAAAGAAAAATTTTCATATTAGGTTTTTTTATCAAGATTTGTTTTCTTGTTTGATTCGACTGCTTGGTCATTTGTTTAGCAATGTGAATTTTGTAAAGAAATTGGTCTTTCATTCTCTTTTAGTTTTTGTTGATACCGTCAAAGTAAAAACATAAAATGATTTTCTATTTCCTCTGAAATTTTCTCGTTGATTAATTATTCCAAGACAATTGTAAAAGAAGTTGGTTGTATTATATTGTTTCTTTACTTATGGTGTTTTGTGAATTAATCAAGTTTTTTTTAACATTTGTACTACCATATACATACTTTTGCTTTTCTCGAAAAGATTATATAGAAAATGTACATTGTTGTTTTAGGTATTTGAAAATAGCCATTTTCAATTTTGATAAATAAATAAATAAAGACTTTGCTTTTTCTTTGCTTAATGTTTATAAAAAAAATATAAAAATTAAAAAAAGTGTTCTTAATAATAATAATAATAATAATAATTTATTTTTAAGGTCACCGCCAAGCGAGACACCAAATTGGTGTATGAGACCCCCTTGTTTGTGGGACAAGGGACCCCCTTTGCGCAACGATTTAACTGCTAAAGTCTACAGAGGTGTACATACACTACCCCCCCTCTGGATTTGAACCTGTGACCTCCTAAGAGGAAACACATGCTCTTAACCATTAGGCCCACTCTTAATGACTTTCAAAGTGTAAGCTTTGGAGATCATCTTTTTGGGTTGGAAACCACCCAAAAATATTACGCGCAAGATATTTTTGGCCCATGATATTCAAAGATTACATTGGAGCGGTAAAAAAATGTCATCCTTGTCAACTATTTACCAAGAAAATCTGTGCACACCTTACTCTGTTGATTCTAATTATCATTGTTGGTGCCAACTTGACCAAATGGGTCCCCGGATTTTATGACTTGTGACCCAACTTCAACTGGGGGAATAAGTATATCATAGTTGAATTCGACTATTTTAAAAAATGGGTTGAAGCCATGCCTGCATTTTCTAGTGATGGGGACGCTTCCTCTTACTTCATGTTCAATCAAATTATTACTAGGTTTGGTAATTCCCTGTGAACTTGGCACTGATCATGGTAGTCATTTTCTAAATTGGATGATGACCAAATTGAATACTAAGTTGGGTTTTTGGCAAGAACATTCTTCACAATTCTATCCTCAATAAAATGGGTCAAGTCGATGATTTTAATAAAACTTTAAAGACCACACTTTAGAGGATATTTAACTCTACTATGTCTAATTGGAATATCATGATATATCCTACCTTGCAGAAATATAAAACCTTGGTTAAGATTGCTACTAAATTTTCTCCTTTTCAAGTTTCTCATGGAGTTGAAGCAGTTCGTTTAATTGAGTGTGAAATTCCATCATTGAAGTTATATATTCACCTCCTACCCAATACTTCTACAATAAAAGAACATCTAATTCACCTACAACATGTCAATCAACAACATTGAGATGCCTCTATGGAAAATGAAGCAAATAAGAAACATGTGGAAAGTCAATATGATAAATTCGTTCACCCTAGGGGTTTCCCTAAAGGACATCTATTTTCAGTCCATGCTTAGGATAAAGATCCCTTGGGGAAGGAAAATTAAAGTCTATGTGGATTGGACTGTACATTGCTATTAAATTATTAAAAAGGTATATTATAAGTTGATTGATTACAGTACTAAGTCGGTAGAGCCTGGGTATTAGCTCTATTTGAAGAACTACTATGATTAGGGATGTGTTTTGTTTTGTACATTATGTACATTTGTTTTAAATTTTTATGTATAGTTGTCTTAGATATTTATTATTGCATTGGTGTTTGTATTTATAAATACTTTCAAAGTATTGGATTACATAGGTTTCACGGATGGCACTAGTTGTCAAAATACAAATATTGCCTTAGATGCATGGGTCATTTACTCTCTTATTTCCTAGTTGGTTACATCTAGTGTTTCTTGTCTCAGGCCAACAACCAATAATGTTGTTGAGTATAGTTCCACTGTGGAACTTTTAAGAAAAACCATTTTACATGGAATTCAATGTCTTGAAGTTCGTCTTGACTCTCAGTTGTTCATTTTTAAGTTGAATGGGGAACTCCAAGTTTTTTATCCTTCTTTATTTCAATAGTTTTTACGGGTGAGGCTTCTATAATGGCAATTTATTACAATCACGTATTCACATTTTTCAATAAATAAAAGTACTATTACATATGCATATTTGTTGGAGTAGGGTCTCGTAGCTACAGAAGAAGCTTCTATTTTGACGGATAGACAGTTTTGGCGGAGATATAAGACGTAGAGCTACGACACTATAGCAGGTTTCCAGCTACAGAGCAGAGCCGGAACCCATGACGTAGAAGGAAGACAAGTCAAGGAAGACGACGGTACGTGAGCGGCTGAGAAGAGAGAGCTCACCCACTGCATTGAAGGTAGCGACGGAAGACAGGAGGGTTCAGCTACCCTCATAAAGGAAAAGGAGCAACGAGGCTGAGGCATTGAAGACGAAGGACAGATAGGAAGCAGCGCCGGTACCCATGGTCAACGCTGGGAAGCATGGAAGACTGCAGGAAGCTGTGGTGAAGGGAAGCGGTGCATAGTACCCATGATCAGCGCCAGGAAGCATGGAAGACCGCAGAGAGCTGTGGTGTGACGGATAGCGGCTACTTCAAAGTACAAATACGCCGACTGTCACTAGTTAAGGTTTGGTTTACTATTGGGACATGC
Organism: Pseudotsuga menziesii; assembly: GCA_001517045.1. Classification (NCBI taxonomy): domain Eukaryota; kingdom Viridiplantae; phylum Streptophyta; class Pinopsida; order Pinales; family Pinaceae; genus Pseudotsuga; species Pseudotsuga menziesii. The sequence goes on from LPNX010442373.1 coordinate 226,044, forward strand.
CCACAGTGTTGTAATGGTGAGACCTTCGGGCCGCCTATAAAGGGATATATTTTGTACTGTAAAAGGGTTGGTTAGAGAGGCGGCTGGTTGGTTCGTCTGTTGTAGTTGTTTTGTAGAGTATTAGATAGTTGTAGAATCCAAGCTCTGGTTCTGTTATTAGCTGTAGTATCTTACTGTAACCAGTAGCTAGCTCATAGAGCATTCATGTAATGATCCACAGGGATCGACAGAGAGGGAAGAGTATATTGTAAGAGGTGCAATACAGAGGTAGAAAAGAGATCTAAGAGAGAATATCTTAAGCTGCATATGCGGTGCAGCAGAACTGTGTTTACCTTCCCCTGAGCTATAATAGAAACACATTTATGTGGACATAACTTCCATCCTGGAGGTGAACCACGTTAAAATCATGCATTATGTGATTGCTTTCTGTGTTGTGTTTATTTGATGCATCTGTCAGTTATTTTATGAGCCTTGTTACAGTTTAATGTATGTATGCATTGTTCAGTTTGCAATAATATAAAAGGATAGACATAAGTTGGAACCATTGATATGTTGTATGCAAGTTCAGTTATACTTTGCTTGAAACAATCATTAGTCGCGGTGTTGAACAGCCTGTTATGTTGAATCTTGCAAGTCGAAACGAACAACACTAAGTGCGTTGAGCCGCGGGGTTGGGGTATTGCAGGGAGGCGATACCGCACTGGCAGAGGAGCTGCGGTGCGCGATACCGGAGGTTAAGGACTTAGTGTTGGGAGGAAGTTACGTGTCGCCTGGTGCGCAGCGATGTAGTAAGGCTGGGGTCACCGCGAGTTGGTGGAAGTTGCACGACATAGGCAGGGACTGTGCGCCGGATAGAGAGAGATATTACGGTGAGAAGGGCTGCGAGACATTGAGATCGCGCGATGCGAGAAGAGGGTCGTGCGACGCACAGAGAAAGAGGCCCTGTGACTAGCAGAGTTGTTAGTCGCAAGTAGGATGCCACATAACCTGGTCCAAGACACTTGAGTCCTTGGCCAACCCTTCAGAATCACTTCGGGTGAGACTTCAGGCTGCTTCGCGGTATGTCGCCAAAAGGGCCAGTGAGCTAGGGGTGTTGTTGGTTAAATACAGTAAACCCGGGTCTGCCCATGATAGCCAACAAATGGTTCCGTTGCCGGTTTTGAACAAATGGGAGCTGATGTTCAGGTGGCGTCCTATGAGAGATGAACTCAATGAGTGGGTTTGGTCTAACCAGAAAGAATTTGCTGAATGAGAGAAAAGGAGTCCTAAACTGAGTATAAAGGCCTGGTTACAGAAACATATCATTACAGACCTGCATGTGATATTTTTTACGACCTTTGGGAACGAGCTTTACGACTGGTTATCAAAGTTAACTGATACAAGCATATTCAAAAAGAAGAGAGACATTGTCTGGACACCGGAGCTGATTCAGACCGTGAGGAACATGGATAATCCTATCACGAGGGCAGTAGACTTCTGGCTTGCGAGCATGCTAGAAGGCTTCGTCACAGAGTTTGCAGTCGACCAACAAAAAGCTTCAGCGAGGCTGAGCGCTATTTCTTCAAAGGATATCGTGGTAAGTACCTAAGATCTTTAAACTTGTCCATTAAGATGCTATTACATGAAAAAGGAACAATGGATCTAGTTTCAGATGAATAAGTAGAAATAGTAATGTCACAAGAGTTTGAAAGTGATTTTGATGACATTGGATGAACACGTAGTGGAAAGAAGTATAAAGTAGATTTAAACTCTCCAATATTTGAAGACAGTTCAACTAGTACTAGATAGCAGAGTCATAGTACCACAGAAGGAACAGAGGGGGGTATCCCTTACCAACCTTACACCCCACAGAAATAGACCGAGACTCAGAACAATCCTGTAGGAACTCCATCCAGTAGCTCACAGACAGTACCTACCACCTCTACATCACCTCCACATACACCGCCGAGTGGTAGTAACACAGTAAATCAACATCCACCATGTAGAAATAGAATGGGGGATGATATGAAGCTACCTATATTTAAGGGAACAGGGGCAGAAGACCCAGAGCAGCATTGGTTTCTCTGCGAAGCCATGTGGACCATTAAAACAATCAACGACGATAACCTTAAACTTGTACAGTTGGTCACTACACTAAGAGATCGATCCTTAACATGGTATATTAAGTATACCACAGTACCCAGGACACTTTCCTAGGTCAAGACCACCAGGATTAAATATTTTAAGAAACCTAAGTCTGAGTCACAGTGCATTACAGAACTCAAAGACATCAAGCAGTTACCTACAGAGTCGGTGTGGGACTTTGATCAGAAATTCAAAGCCCTTATTGACCAAGTCAGTTTTGAGTTCACGCCGGAGTAGCATAAGGAATGGTTTATTGCAGCGATGCTCCCTCACATTAGACTGCCATTAATGCAGCAGAAACTCCAGACGCAGGATGACGCGTTGGAGATGGCGATGAAACTAGAGGCTTCACCTCTAGCTGAGAGTAGTATAGGAATGGCAACTTTACAAAACCAGTTGGCTAATCTTACATTACAGTTGCATGAACTTAAGAAAGGGAAAGAGGTCGCGCAAGACATATGGTGCGTACAATGTAAAGCACAAGGCCATAGTAAAGATAAATGTCCGGTCTTTGTAGAATATATAGCAACAGGGGCTCCAAACCCCTTACCACAGACCCACGGGTCGTGGTGTGAGATATGCAAAACGCAAGGACATCTACCTCACCAGTGCCCTCTACTTCAGAAGTACGTGCAGACACCTAAGAACGTATATTGTGTCTTCTGCAAGTCTGTAGGCCACGATGTACACGATTGCAGAGCCTATGATCTCATGGTTGGAGCAAAGAAAGACTTGTACAGAGTCCAGTCAGAAACAGAGGGTCCAGCAGTAGGACCATAGCAGGATCCGGCTTATGGAGGTCGTGGAGGAGGATTCAGAGGACGAGGCCGTGGAGGAGGCTTTGCTCGAGGAGAAGGCTCCAGCAGAGGAGAGGGTTTTGGCCATGGCCATGGACCAGTTACTTGTTACAACTGCAGAGTTTTAGGACACTATGCTAGGGACTGTCAGAACCCCACTACCACTTGTAACTACTGCAAATCTTATGATCATACTATAGAGGAGTGCCCTACCTTGATAGCTAAGATCAGAGAACCTAAGCCAGTAGTACACCAGAACATCCAATTTATTGCTGCTGAGCAGGAAGAACCAGAACCAAGACTCAATATTGTGAATTGCAATGGTGTTTCTACCAGTGGGACATCGCAGGAAACGAAAAATACCACAGGTCAGGAGTGGGTGCGCAGAGCTCCTAATAAAGCAACACCACTCGACCTGCAGAAGAACAAATAGACATTTCAGGAAGCTAAGGATTTCTTTGATGACCCTACGCAATCAGGATCACAGGTACCGCCGTCTAGGGGTGTACCACAGCAAGCACCTTGTGGCGATAGCCTTGTACATGCATCGCAGGCTACCACATCAGGAAGATGCGATGAGGACGAGATGACAGGAAGTGTACATTCCTTCCTGCGGAGTTGTCTAAAACTTGTAAGAAATGAGCAAGCTATCACAGAACTTCAGCATATCATAGATCAATGTCAGCCATCTTTTTCCGTGAGCAGTACACAACGTTCTATTCATAATATCACGAGACATACAAGAACAGGAAGAGAGATGCGACTCACAGCGCAGGTTGGAGAATTTGAAATGGATGAGGTGATCCTAGATCTAGGATTAGACGTGAATGTTCTGACTAAGCAGACATGGCAACAGATGGGTAGCCCTAAGTTATTCAGATCACCTATCCATCTGAGATTAGCTAATCAGTAGCGTGTGTCACATCTAGGTTGGTTACCGCAGGTGCCAGTTGACATTGATGGAGTTTGCAGCTTCGTAGACTTTGAAGTTATAGAAATCATTGGCGATAGTGGACCCTATCAAGCATTGTTAGGCATTGATTGGGTGATCAGTAACATGGTTGTTATCGACCTAAAGAGAAGAAAAATGACCTTTGAGGACGCGCAGATTCGGGTCATCGCACCGTTGGATCCTTTTCAGGGTCCTAGATATATTGAACCTATCCGGGAAGAGGAGGAGGCACATAACATGGAGAACCTCTATCAAATGACCGCAAACTAGAGAGACTACATCAATCCAACCACAAAAGGGAATATCAGTTGGCAATGCGACAACTCATGCGCATCAGATTTAGATGTTGGTTTAGAAAACTGGGAGAACAGACTTCACGAAGTCTCAGCGCACAGGTGCGCATACTTGACTAAGTCACTGCGATGGATTGGTGCAGAGATCAATGAGATTCCATCCTTTCATGGTCTAATAGATATCCAGGACTTTCTCGAGCAGTTTGAACAACAGATCCCTCACGAGCAGTGGATTGCATCTATGGACCTTGCAGTAGAAGCCACACCTGCAAGATGGTGGTATGCACATAAAGAGAGCATCACATCATGGGATGATAATAAGAGACTCATGGCGATCAGATTTTCTGTCGACAAAGAGTATGTCCAACAAAAATACATAGGAGAGAGTGACCCCAGATCACACATTCAAACATGCGAACAGAATTGGTCGGACATTCCCAAGGATGAATGGGTTCACCGATTCGTTCATACGTTGGATACAGTTCCAAGGAACTGGTATATAGAGACTAAACTGCGCAAGGGAACAACAACATGGCCGCTTATGATAGACAGCTTCCTACTCACCTTCGCTTTTGAATCTGAGTATCCAAACATTGATCAGGCCCTACAAGTAATAAAGAGAAATATATTTGAAGATTGTACCATATCAGTATCAGCTCAACCTGAGTGGGCTATCCAGCTAAAAGAGGCGTTAGAGTGTTATAATTTTGCATCTGAACCAGAAGAGGATGAGGATCCTCGCGACACCAACATTTCAGAGTTAGAAGGCACTCACGATGATAAGGGACCACAGTTAGAAATTCCAACAATCACAGAGCCCATTAAGATTAAAAATATCAATATTGGCACAGACACAGAACCTAAGTTTGCCTCTATTGGAGACTATTGGAACGATGAAACGGTCAGAGAGATTGCAGATTTTCTACATGACTATCAGGACTTATTTCCCACCAACTTCACGGAGATGAAGGGAATAGTTGGATACCTGGGAGTCATGAGGATACCATTGAAGGAGGATGCTAGACCAGTCAAGCAGCGCCCATATAGAATAAATCCGCGGTATAAATAAAAGTAAAGGATGAGATCGATAAGATGCTAGCAGCAGGCATCATTGAGCCTGTAGAAGAAAGCGAATGGGTTAGCCCCATGGTCATACAAGAGAAGAAAACCAAAGGAGACATCAGGATCTATGTCAATTTACGCAAGCTCAACGATGCATCGCTTCACATTCCATTCCCGACACCATTTACTGATGAGGTATTAGACAACGTGGGAGGACAGGAGGTCTACTCCTTCACCGATGGATTTTCAGGCTACCACCAGATCAGAATACACCCAGAAGATCGATCCAAGACCACCTTTGCAACAGAATGGGGCTCGTTCCAGTATACGGTAATGCCCTTTGGTCTTAAGAATGCACCAGCTATATTTTCTAGAGTATTAGTTGTTGTATTTAAAGAATACATCCATAAATTCCTAGAAGTATATTTTGATGATTGGACTGTATTTGGACTAATTGACAAACACATAGGAGATCTAAGACTGATGTTAGAGAAATGTAGGCAGTACCAGATTTCTCTAAACTTGAAGAAATGTATATTTTGTGCACCATTTGGTATTTTGTTGGGTCACATTGTTTGCAGACAAGGCTTGATGGTAGATCCCGCAAAGATTGCCATCATTGTAAATCTCCCAGCACCCAACTCAGTCAAGCAACTAAGGACAGTACTTGGTCACACCGGGTATTACAGAAAGTTCATCAAGGGCTATGCAAAGATTACAGCATCGATGGAGAAATTGCTAAAGAAAGACATAAAACTCCTATGGAATGAGGAATGTCAGCAGAGTCTAGACACACTTAAAGAAAAGATGGTTACAGCACCCATCCTAGTATTTCCATATTGGACTAAGTTGTTTCATGTACATGTGGATGCATCTGGCATCGCACTAGGGGTTGTCTTAACGCAACCAGGAGAAGGGGATATTGATCATCCTATCGCATACTCCAGTAGAAAGATATCGACAGCAGAAAAGAACTACACCATGACAGAAAGAGAAGGCTTAGCTATGGTGTATGGGCTGCAGAAGTTTAGGCACTACCTATTGGGTGCCTCGTTCAAGATGTTTACTGACCATTCCGCATTGAAGTATCTGGTCAATAAGCCAGTGTTAAGGGGGAGAATCTGTAGATGGTTACTCCTCTTTCAGGAGTATGACTTTGAAATCATTGTTAAACCAGGACAATTGAATGCTGGACCTGATCATCTGTCGCAGATAGACTCAGGAGAAGAGCCAAGTAACCTAGAGGACAATTTGCCGGACGCGCCCTTGTTTTTTATCCAGATTGCGGATGACTACTACGCTGATATCATTCACTTTCTCACTACAGGATTAGCGCCTGATGAGTTTACTAAACAGCAAAAGAAGCAGCTGGTTGTTAAAGCAGCAGACTTCACCCTGATCGCAGGACACCTATACAAGTTAGGACCCGATGAAGTTTTGCGCAGATGTGTGATGCCACATGAAAAAGACGCTATTATCAGATAGGCACATTCAGGGACCGTAGGAGGTCATTTCGCAGGAAAGCCGACTGCTCAGAAAATCCTAGATGCAGGATTATGGTGGCCTACTTTGCATAAGGACACCAAGAACTTCTACAGATGCTGCGATATCTACCAGAGGGTAGGAAAACCCTCACGACGCGATGAAATGCCACTGCCACCACAGGTTATGCTGCGCGCATTTGACAAGTGGGCTATAGACTTTGTGGGTCCTATCAACCCACCAGGAAAATGCACTGGTGCGAGATATATTATCACTGGGATAGAGTACCTCACCAGATGGGCAGAGGCCAAAGAAGTAAGAAATTGTGATGCTGCTACAGCCGCACAGTTCCTTTTTTAGAACATCATCAGTAGATTTGGCTGCCCCGTAATTTTGATGAGCGATCAAGTCACACATTTCTTAAACTGCACCATTGAGGCCTTGACAGAAGAATTCCAGATTCGGCACCATAAGAGCACTCCCTACCACCCACAGGCTAACGGTACGGTGGAGGCCTTTAATAAGATTTTAGAAAATGCTCTTACTAATATCGACAACAGTCAAAGGAATGATTGGGACCTCAGAGTTAATGTTGTATTATGGGGGTATAGGACCACATGCAAGAAACTTACAGGACACACACCTTTCAGCTTGGTGTATGGACAGGAGGCTGTTATGCCTATGGAGTATATTTTTCCCAGTTTAAGAATCACTCAGATCACCGGGATGACTGATACAGACACAGTGGAGGAAAGGCTAGCACAGCTTCTTTCCCTAGAGGAAGACAGATTCGTTGTCGTATTCCAGCAGAAAATGCAGAAGGCACGAGAAAAAGATTGGCATGACAGACATATTAAGAGTAATACTTTCCAGATTGGAGACCTAGTACTCCTCTATGACAGTAAATTCATTAAGTTTCCAGGGAAGTTCAAGACACATTGGCTGGGGCCATATCAAATACAGCAAGTTAGAGAGGGAGGTGCCGTTCAGCTCAGCCAACTGAACGGGGAGATTCTTCCCACATGGATCAATGGTTGTAGGCTTAAGCTCTATAGCAATAGCCACCCCACCTCACAGCCCTAGCTTAGCTAGTTTATGGTGGTGCAGATGTCCAGTGTAGTTGAAAGGAGGCATCACACCGGGAACTAGTCTACACCGGCAAGTATTATAAGTATCAGGAATCGCATAAGGTCGGTTCATTTTGTGCAAGTCAATAAATGGCTTGCGGGAAAAGAAAAAAAAAACCCGTTTGTTTGTTTGCGCAGGTGATGCGGTGTTTCAGCGCAGGTGATGCGGTGTTTTAGCGTAGCAATGCGATCTTTCCCCGTGCCACGTATCCAGGTTTTGCAACCGACAGAGGGCCAGTCAAGTCTCCTTCTGACAGGAAGTTAATGAAGAAATGACTGGTATACCTTACCATAGATTTGGCAGCAGCATAATTAAGTTTCCATATTTGGCAAATCTTCGACGAGATTGGCGCCTGTACACACACGTTTTGGGGGAAACGTGACCGGATTTCATCATTTATGGAGGATCAGATGACGAGTGAGGTCTTGTCCATGTAATTATTACGACCGACGGGTTCAATCAAGATGACCGTTGCATCCGGGATTGTTTCCTTCGACATAAACGCAGAAAGTGAGGGAGTTCACTACCACCAGAGAGGAAACTGACGCAATAGAAGACGCCAGTATTAGTCAAGCTTTGCTTGACTCGGCACGAGAGTGTGTCGAAGTAATGCAAAAGGAAGTCGTAGGACTTCGCGATAGGTTGCAACGGACTTCGCAGGAAGCCAAGGAGAAGCTACAGCAGGAGAATCCCGCTGGTACTGGCTCGAGGGCGAGCCACAAGTAAGTGTTAGGGGACTGTTGGAGTAGGGTCCCGCAGCTACAGAAGAAGCTGCTATTTTTACGGATAGACAGTTTTGGAGGAGATATAAGAGGTAGAGCTACGACACTATAGTAGGTTTCCAGCTATATTGTCGTAGCTCTACCTCTTATATCTCTGCCAAAACTGTCTATCCGTCAAAATAGCAGCTTCTTCTGTAGATGCGAGACCCTACTCCAACAATATTCTAACTACATTCTATATTGACATTTGTATCTCTATAAATCACAAACATTCAACATTTGTATATACTACAAACAATCATATGTATAACACATTCATATATGTACACACACACACACACACACACACACACACACACACACACACACACACACACACACACACACACACACACACACACACA
>LPNX010442373.1:235584-296006 GCA_001517045.1 Pseudotsuga menziesii
ACCTAATTATATTGTTTAATTTTTTAATTTTAAGAATAATAATAAAGCTTATAATCAAGAAAATGATTTAAAAACAAAGAAATTCCTAATTACACTTAGTGCACTGCCATGAGAGACTACCATATCCGGATATCTTCTAAAGTATATCCCTGTGCATGGAAAAAAATTTATCACTATCACTTAGAGTTCCCACCAATAAAATAAATCATCCTCATATCGACGAAGAGCCTATCCTCCTCCTAATCCTATCATCAACCCTATCCATCTGATCATCATAGGTTCTCGTAGTGCCCTCATCTGTACATGTACTCGCAGGTTGATAGAAAGTAACTGCTCGAAAAATAAGCTACATAGGAGGGTCGTGAAGCCAAAGATTTTCATATTCCCTATTTTAAATCTTGTGAGTTAGAATTTTAGACATCCCAATAGTGCAGCACTCCAAGAATACATTATATGAAGCAGACAATGCATGACATAAAAAAACAAATTGGTTGTTATAGGGTTATAACGGTTATGGTATATCATTACAAATTATATGGATTAATGGCATGATACGGGTTATATGAGTTAAGGGATATATGGTTTAAAGTTTATAGTATTTTCTAGCTAGAGAAGGTAGGGATTAGTGGTCAGGGGAATTAGGGATGATAAATGTTAGATGCTTCAAGAACAAGGGAAATGTGTAAGGTTTTATAACATTATTAGGGTTACATTTTTAGGGGTTCAAGATTAAATTTAAAATTAGAGTTTTTTTGGTTTATTCATTATAAGGAATATAAAGTTAGGGGTTATAGGAAATAGGTGTGAGGGGTTGAAATGGTTAAGATTAATGTATTTAAAGAGGTTATAAGGCTAAAGGTTATAATATAGTCCATATATGGGTTAGATTATAATGGTTATATGGATAATGGGTTACCAATTATAACGATTAGGTGTTATTAGGGTTTTATGGTTTATGGATAAGGGAATAGGATATATAGGTTTTAATGGCTCGTGATCAAGGGTTAGGAGCTATATTTATATACAAATTCAAGTTAATGGTTTCAAGGATGACAAATTATAAGAATTATAAACTAAGTGTTGCGTAGATGTACTTATAGTGATATTATAATCACAATTTGGTTCATGAAATCCTAAATTAAGATAGCCAAACTATTATAATAATATAAAATCACATCAAGACAAAATTGTAAATAAGTAACTTCAATATTTTAATATCCTAGTTTCTTTATTTTCTCTCTCTTTTTTTCGGTCCTATAGATCAAGTTTGTATAAAGGATGTTCTAACACATTATCATCATCATTATATAGTTTATTATGCTCATGCATTATGTAATATCCATGATCTGATATACATATCAGAATATTAACTTTCTACAAATTAGCTTAATTTTTTGAAATAAAACTTGCAACAACCAATCGACTTTTGGAAGCTAAGCAGATAAGGGAAAATAACTGATACTTTTGGTCACATGGAAGCAGGAAGAGGAAAGAAATAAAGGAAAGAATAGGACTGATAGAATGTATTCCCTAAAACATTTATATCAGGTACCATTTAGGTTTCGGAGTCCTCTCCACGGAAACCTACTACCATGCTTCTGGGTCACCTAACCGTGAAACTAGGAAGCATTTTTCTCATATCCACAACTAGAGGCTTGTATAAAGTGAATAAGGTTCGGTTATAAGGTTATGATATAGTAATCATAGTTTCATGAATTTTTATAACATATCAGAGGCAAAGGAAAATATTATGCAAGTTGTAAAGGTGATACTAGCTCGTTGGGAACTTTCATTAGCTCCATATTCAAGCCTTTTGAAATAGGTTAAGGGTGGCCCATATTGACTTTTTTGGAGTTGGGAGAATTATATATGCCTGTTAATGAATCACCATAAAAGTAATGGAGTTATGTGGAGTCATACAAGATGAAATATTGAAGTTACAACAAAATTAGTTATTTTCCAATGCAAATCTAGACTAGGTTGACTTAAAATGAGTAAATCTAAGCCATTTCGAATTAGAACGTTATGAAAATTTCATATATTGTAAATAATAACATATCAGGACCATGAGGTTTTAAATAAATATCAAAATATTCACAGAGGTCACTTCTCATAGCACAACTCCAAAATTATGACTCTGGAGCTAGGAAACCTAATAATTGCGATCTCTGAATCTCACAAACTTTAGGAATAACCTAAAGGTGATATGAATCTGATATTTAACAGTAAATTAGACATCACTATAAATATAATATTATATATATGTCAAAATATCCATTACATAGCTACAAAATTCCTAAAATATCATAGAACAGAGAGAAGGAGAAAAGAGGAAGGGATGCCACTGATAGGAGGGATCAAAGCTCTCCAAGATCATCTAATAATGGAATGAAAGAGTCATAAACCCCTGAAAAAACCTCCTTCAATAGATGAAATATTCTCCTTATATACAGTTGACTTGTGACCCAACTTCAACTGGGGGAATAAGTATATCATAGTTGAATTCGACTATTTTAAAAAATGGGTTGAAGCCATGCCTGCATTTTCTAGTGATGGGGATGCCTCCTCTTACTTCATGTTCAATCAAATTATTACTAGGTTTGGTAATTCTGTGTGAACTTGGCACTGATCATGGTATTCATTTTCTAAATTGGATGATGACCAAATTGAATACTAATTTGGGTTTTTGGCAAGAACATTCTTCACAATTCTATCCTCAATAAAATGGGTCAAGTCCATGATTTTAATAAAACTTTAAATACCACACTTTAGAGGATATTTAAATCTACTATGTCTAATTGGAATATCGTGATATATCCTACCTTGCAGAAAAATCAAACATTAGTTAAGATTGCTGCTAAATTTTCTCCTTTTCAAGTTTCTCATGGAGTTGAAGCTGTTCGTTTAATTGAGTGTGAAATTCCATCATTGAAGTTATATATTCACCTCCTACCCAATACTTCTACAATAAAAGAAAATCTAATTCACCTAGAACATGTCAATCAATAACATTGAGATGCCTCTATGGAAAATGAAGCAAATAAGAAACATGTGGAAAGTCAATATGATAAATTCGTTCACCCTAGGGGTTTCCCTAAAGGACATCTATTTTTAGTCCATGCTTAGGATAAAGATCCCTTGGGAAAGGAAAATTAAAGTCTATGTGGATTGGACCGTACATTGCTATTAAATTATTAAAAAGGTATCTTATAAGTTGATTGATTACAATACTAAGTCGGTAGAGCCTGGGTATTAGCTCTATTTGAAGAACTACTATGGTTAGGGATGTGTTTTGTTTTGTACATTATGTACATTTGTTTTAAATTTTTATGTATAGTTGTCTTAGATCTTTATTATTGCATTGGTGTTTGTATTTATAAATACTTTCAAAGTAATGGATTACATAGGTTTCATGGATGGAACTAGTTGTCAAACTACAAATATTGCCTTAGATGCGTGGATGATTTACTCTCTTATTTCCTAGTTGGTTACATCTAGTGTTTCTTGTCTCAGGCCAACAACCAATAATGTTGTTGATTATAGTTCCATTATCGAACTTTTAAGAAAAACCATTTTACATGGAATTCAATGTCTTGAAGTTTGTCTTGATTCTCAGTTTTTCATTTTTAAGTTGAATGGGGAACTCCAAGTTTTTTATCCTTCTTTATTTCAATATTTTTTTACAGGTGAGGCTTCTATAATGGCAATTTATTACAATCACGTATTCACATTTTTCAATAAATAAAAGTACTATTACATATGCATATTCTAACTACATTCTAGATTGACATTTGTATCTCTATAAATCACAAACATTCAACATTTGTATATACTACAAACAATCATATGTATAACACATTCATATATGTACATATATATATATATGTGTGTGTGTGTGTGTGTGTGTGTGTGTGTGTGTGTGTGTGTGTGTGTACAAAATGGTGGATCTAGTACAAAAAATTGGTCACTTTATCCCTACAATGTATCATCATCATAAAACATCTATGTGGACCATATATAGTCCATGTAGCTCATGGTAACACATGATGGCCTTTTCCACCATCCTGAAAATTCATACCAAGCGATGAGGTACTCCTACTACTCATATCTACATCGTCTCTAAAAGATCCTCAACCGATACCATGGACACCTACTCAATCAATATATTCATGTTGCCAAGGACATTGGATAATGTCTAATTGGAATCTCTAGGTTCCTATGTTTAAAGATTGTGTTTGTATCATAGGAACCCCTCAAGTCTATCCATATGATATCTGTATATGATTGATGTTGAGTTAGTATTGACCACCTAAATATGTTGTTTAATTTTTTAATTTTAATAATAATAAAAAAAATTATAATCAAGAAAATGATTTAAAAACAAAGAAATTTCTATTTACACTTAGTGCACTGCCATGAGAGACTACCATATCCGGATCTCTTCTAAAGTATATCCCTGTGCATGGAAAATTTTTTATCACTATCACTTAGAGTTCCCACCAATAAAATAAATCATCCTCATATCGACGAAGAGTCTATCCTCCTCCTAATCCTGACATCAACCCTATCCATCTGATCATCATAGTTTCTTGTAGTGCCCTCATCTCTACATGTACTCGCACATTGATAGAAAGTAACTGCTCGAAAAATAAGCTACATAGGAGGCTCGTGAAAGGAAATATTTTCATATTCCCTATTTTAAATCTTGTGAGTTAGAATTTTAGACATCCCAATAGTGTAGTACTCCAAGAATACATTATATGAAGCAAACAATGCATGACATAAAAAACAAATTGGTTGTTATAGGGTTATAACGGTTATGGTATATCATTACAAATTATATGGATTAATGGCATGATACACGTTATATGAGTTAAGGGATATATGGTTTAAAGGTTATAGTATTTTCTAGCTAGAGAAGGTAGGGATTAGTGGTCAGGGGAATTAGGGATGATAAATGTTAGATGCTTCAAGCACAAGGGAATATATGTGTAAGGGTTTATAACGTTATTAGGGTTACATTTTTAGGGGTTCAAGATTAAATTTAAAATTAGAGTTTTTTTGGTTTATTCATTATAAGGAATAAAAATTTAGGGGTTATAGGAAATAGGTGTGAGGGGTTGAAAGGGTTAATATTAATGTACTGAAAGAGGTTATAAGGCTAAAGGTTATAATATAGTCCATATAGGGGTTGGTTATAATGGTTATATGGATAATGGGTTACCAATTATAAGGATTAGGTGTTATTAGGGTTTTATGGTTTATGGATAAGGGAATAGGAGATATAGGTTTTAATGGCTCGTGATTAGGGGTTAGGAGCTATATTTATATATAGATTCAAGTTAATGGTTTCAAGGATCAGAAATTATAAGAATTATAAACTAAGTGTTGCGTAGATGTACTTATAGTGATATTATAATCACAATTTGGTTCATGAAATCCTAAATTAAGATAGCCAAACTATTATAATAATATAAAATCACATCAAGACAAAATTGTAAATAAGTAACTTCAATATTTTAATATCCTAGTTTCTTTATTTTCTCTCTCTTTGTCTCGGTCCTATAGATCAAGTTTGTATAAAGGATGTTCTAACACATTATCATCATCATTATATAGTTGATTATGCTCATGCATTATGTAATATCCATGATCTGATATACATATTAGAATATTAAATTTCTACAAATTAGCTTAATTTTGTGAAATAAAACTTGCAACAACCAATCGACTTTTGGAAGCTAAGCAAATAAGGGAAAATAACTGATACTTTTGGTCACATGGCAGTAGGAAGATGAAAGAAATAAAGGAAAGAATAGGATAGATATAATGTATTCCCTATAACATTTATATCATGTACCATTTAGGTTTCGGAGTCCTCTCCACGGAAACCTACTCCCATGCTTCTGGGTCACCTAACCGTGAAACTAGGAAGCATTTTTCTCATATCCACAACCAGAGGCTTGTATAAAGTGAATAAAGTTCGTTTATAAGGTTATGATATAGTAATCATAGTTTCATGAATTTTTATAACATATCAGAGGCAAAGGAAAATATTATGCAAGTTGTAAAGGTGATACGAGCTCGCTGGGAACTTTCATTAGCTCCATATTCAAGCCTTTTGAAATAGGGTAAGGGTGGCCCATATTGAATTTTTTGGACTTGGGAGATTTATATATTTCTATTAATGAATCACCATAAAAATAATGGAGTTATGAGGAGTCATACAAGATGAAATATTGAAGTTACAACAAAATTAGTTATTTTCCAATGCAAATCTAGACTAGGTTGACTTAAAATGAGTAAATCTAAGCCATTTCGAATCAGAACGTTATGAAAATTTCATATATTGTAAATAATAACATATCAGGACCATGAGGGTTTAAATAAATATCAAAATGTTCACAGAGGTCACTTCTCGTAGCACAACTCCAAAATTATGACTCTGGAGCTAGGAAACCTAATAATTGCGATCTCTGAATCTCACAAACTTTAGGAATAACCTAAAGGTGATATGAATCTGATATTTAATAGTAAATTAGACATCACTATACATATAATATCATATATATGTCAAAATATCCATTACATAGCTCCAAAATTCCTAAAATATCATAGAACAGAGAGAAGGAGAAAAGAGGAAGGGATGTCACTGATAGGAGGGATCAAAGCTCTCCAAGATGATCTAATAATGGAATGAAAGAGTCATAAACCCCTGAAAAAACATCCTTCAATAGATGAAGGATTCTCCTTATCTACAGTAAGACCTGCAATAGAAGTGGGAAGAAGAGGGGAGAAGGGGAACAATGGACTTGGGGCACATCACCCAAGATATTGAGGCTCACCACTAAGAGAGGAAGATTAAGATTCAATAAATTAAAAAAAATACATTTACAAAACTGAGTCAATGGGGTTGAATTTCCCTTTTATAGCATCCTTAGTGACCTTTTTAGCAAGTGGAGGCCGAAGGTGACCTATGAGAGCAAGTCAACCACCTAGAACACCTAACTCTATCCACATAGGTGCCCTCCTTGGGAAATTTGGAATGTAGTGCCATGTGGAACTGTTTCCATGTCCAACTCATCTCTCTAATTTAGAAACTGTGCCCTCCTTAGTCAAATAGTTGTTGCTTTTGTTTATGACAACTTTCTTCTTTTCCTGGCTTTTAAGACTGAGTCTCCATAAGGAAACTATGCTCACCTTTCCCAAAAATTTCCTACTTTTTTCCTTACAGATTTTCTCATTTCTCCAAGAGGCAATTGTGCCCCCCCTTTGCAAAACTTTCCTTCTTTTGTCGTTGGCTTCTTTTCTGTTTCTTTTAGGCACTTTCCTCTTTTCCTCTTTTACTACTTCTTTCATAGAGTTCCCTCATTTCTACCTTGGCAAGTTGAATTTCCCAATGTGCCCCCTTTACATGGAAACATATTTCCACCTCATTAATTTGCATGATTAATAATAATAAAGAAAAAAAATTACATACACGCCTCAATAATAATTATTAACAAAATTTCCCTAGGAAGAATAATTCATTGCCAATTTGAACACCTAGGAGTTTCAGCATGGTCAACACTTTTAATGATCAAATTGAGGGCACATGACATTCCTCCCCTCCCAAATCTTCTTATTCTCGAGTAGAAGAAAAGAAAGGTGGTGCAAGATATGCTCACCCTCTCAAGTAGCATATGCACTGGGTAATCGTTTCCATTGTATCAAATATTCCTTGATTGTTTGTTCCTTAATTTCCTTTCTCTTCCCATCAGCACTTTCTCTGGTACTAAGACCAGATGTAATTCATCATCCAGAGGTGTCATCTCTTTAGAAGTTACTATCTGTTTTCCAACTTCTTTCTTCAGACAAGACACATGAAAAACATTATAGATTTTTTTGTTTGCTTGCAAAACCAATTCATAAGCCACTTCACCAACCTTTCTGATAATCTTGTAGGGTCCATAAAACCTTGACTGAAGTTTTTCAGCCCCTTTATTCGTTAAGGAATACTGTCCGTAATTTTATCCTTAGGTACACTAAGTCTTCCAATTCAAAAACTACGTCTATTCTATGCTTATCTGCATACATCTTTTGTTGGTTCTGAGCCATCTACATATTGTATTTTAGTGCTCTTAAGATGTCTTGGTTTTCCTGCAACCAATCTTTATCTTTTTGTGCCCTACAATATCTAAGCATTAAAAAAGAAAAATTTAGAGCTTCATACCCATACAATGCCAAAAAAGGTGTCATTCTGATAGAAAGATGAAATGTGGTGTTTTAACAAAACTCACCAAGGTGGAGCCAAGTTTCCCAAGCTCCTTGTTGTCCTGTAACATAGTTCCGGAGGTACCCTTCAAGCCATTGATTCACCCTTTCATTTTTCCCATCTACCTAGGGGTGATAGCTTGTGCTCATGTTCATATTTGTTCCAACTAGATCAAACAATTCCTGCCAAAAAGAACTAGTGAAATTACTATATTTGTCACTAATTATAATTTTGGGCAGTGCATGCATCCTAAAATTGTCCTTGAAGAATAGGGAACCAACCTCACTAACAGAGATAATGGATGTTACTGCAAAAAAAGTTTATTTTTTAAATATATCTACCACCACATAAATATTGTCTTTCCCCTGTGACTTTGGAAGCCCCGTGATAAATTCCATGGATACACGTTCCCATTTTTGTTTTGGAATAGAAGAGGTTGGAGAAATCCAACAGGGTTTGTGTGCTCCAGTTTTTTCTGTTGACATGCAGAACATTCTTCACATACCTGATAACATCGTGTTTAAGGCCCTTCCAAGTAAATATCTCCTTTACCTTTCGGCAAGTCTTCATAAAACCAGGGTGACCAACCACTGGTGCACCATGTGCAGCTTCTAAAATCTTCCTCTTTAGTGCAAATCCAGGACTAAGAAAATTATGTTTTGTAGTAGATACAGTCATCATGAACTTTGTACTCTTCATTTTGGTTTACCCCATCTAAAACTTCACAAGCAAACTGATCTTTAGAATATTCTGTAGCCAACTAAATCTTCCATTCATTAAACATTTGCAGCAAAGAGAATGTGGGCTTACAGGAGAGTGCACCAGCCATAACATTCACTTTCCCTTTTTATATTCAATGTCAAAATTACAAGAATGAACTTTACTCACCCATTTTTTCTTCCTGTCATTGAGTTCCTTTTGGGTTAGGAAGTGTTTAAGACTGTTGTGATCAGTCTTCACAATGAATTTACCTCCCACCAAGTACTGTCTGAATTTGGCCAAAGCATGCATAATGGCCAGCATCTCCTTATCATATATGGAATACATCCTTTCATGTGGCTGCAATTTTCTGCTCTCAAATACAATAGGATTCCTATCTTGTATTAGGACAACTGCAATGCCTACACTAGAAGCATCACATTCCAGAACAAAAGGTTTGGAAAAATAAGGAAAGGAAAGTACTGGACAACTTCTCATTATCTCTTTCATTTTATGGAAATCTTTTTCATCCTCCTCATTCCAACTAAATTCTTCCTTCTTAGTCAAATATGTCAAGGGTGCAGTGTACTGGGAGTATAATTTGAAAAATATGTGGTAGTAATTAAAAAGGCCAGTGAATCCTCTTAGTTTAGTGAGGTTCCTTGGGATGGCTCATTCCAATATGGCCTTTATTTTTTCTAGATCTACCTTGACCCCTCCTTGCTAGATCACAATTTTTAAGATACAACAGTTTTGTCATGCCAAACTCACACTTAGACATCTTGGAAAAAATGGCAGATATGCAAGCATAGTGAGCACCTCCTCCAAGTGGTGCAAGTGCTCCTCCCATGTCATACTATAGATCATAATATCATCAAAAAACACAAGACATACCTACGGAGTTGTTTGTTGAATACCTTGTTCATGCATGATTGGAAGGTTGCTGGTGCATTATTCAAGCCAAATGGCATGACTAGAAACTCAAATTGGCCAAAGTGACAATGGAAGGATGTCTTTTGTATGTCTTCCTCCCTCATTCTGATCTGATGGTACCCTGACCAGAGATCTATTTTGGAGAAAATTTTGGCTCCATGCAGCTCATCCATCAGCTCATCAATTCGAGGAATTGTGTACCTTTCCTTTATAGTCTTCTTGTTCAAAGCTCAGTAATCTATGCACATCATGATTGTTCCATCCTTCTTCTTTACCAGAACCACTGAAGAAGCAAAAGGACTTTAACTTGGTCTCATGAGGCCCAACTCAAGGAGCTCCTTGATTTCCTTCTTGATTTCATCCTTGAATCTCTTTGGATTCTTATAGGGGTGTATTTTATTGGAAGTGTACCAACTTCCAACTTAATCTTGTTTTCAATGCGACGGTCAGGTGACCTTCCATGTGGAAGGTCTTCAAAAACCCCCTTATGCTTGTGCAGCAATTTTTTTATATCTTTGGGCCAGGAGGAAAATTTGGTAGTAGTTGCCTCAGTGGTGATTTGGAATTCAACATCTCGTTCAATGTTCCCATGCCTCATAACAGATCTCATACTTCTAGAAAAAATTACTTTGCTGGGATAAGTATTCATACCATTCAATACCATTGGTTTTCCTTCAGCATCCTTGAAACTTATTTGTGGTATCTGGTAGTTGACAGAGTTCTCTCCAATATAGTATATCCATTGTACTCCTAATACCATGTTGGTGTGTACCAACTTGAAAACATAAAAGTTGTCTTTCACAGTATAGTCACCGATGTTTACTTGTGGATTTGGGATCCATTAGTTGCACTCCATGGTATGGTTACCAGGAATGACCACAGTGAATCCTTCAAAGGGATTAGTAGGTAGTTTTCTCCTCTCCACCAGGGCTGAATAAATAAAATTATGGGTGACACCCCCATCAACAAGGACTATTATTTTCTGCCCTTGCAGTACTCCTTTCAACCATAAAGTATGGAACCGGGGTACTCCACTGAGTACTAACATTTTGTTGTTAGTTTGATGGGGCTTCTCCTCTTCTTCAGTTGTTTCATGCCCCATCAGCCATCTCATATTCTTCTACCATCTCTTCATCACTTTCATAAAATAATTCAATGTAGTGTGCTTTTCCCATTCACACATTTGTGGCCGGGAGCCCATGGTTCTTGGCAGGAAAAACACAATTTATTCCTCCTCAATTCATCCCAATCCTTATATGAGTAATTTCTCTTGTGAGGGGTAGGAAAGTTTCCCACAGGAGATATTTTATTCTTAAATTTATTAGGCATAATATGTCTGGGATGATACTTGGTCCTCAGAATTCCATCCTACAGGTCTCTAGTCCTGCTCGTCGCTTCCTGCAAAGTGGTGGGTCGGTAATACTTCACCAACCCCTTCAATGGTTCAGCTAATCCTTCTGTAAACAAAAGGATCATCCTTGATTCTAATATGGTAGTGACCATTACAACCACCTTTTGGAAATCTGATATGTAGGCTTCTGGAGTTCCAACTTGTCTTATGTGTGCCAAATCTCAGAAAGAGATATCAGGATCTCTTCGGTCAAATATTTCTGTTAATTTTCTAGTGAACTCGTCGTAGGTGAATACATGATCATGGCCTAATGTTTTCATTCCATGAAACCACCATTCAATGGCCTACCCAAAAATATTTAGGGCTTCAAACTTGATGGAATCCATTTCTTCCATAGGATTCAGCTGAAAAATATGTATTCATTTTCTAAATCCAAGAGCTCACTGAGCAATTGGAAGTACCATCAAAATATGGAAAAGTGATTTTTCCAATTGCATTCTTTAATTCATAATTCTAATATGGTTTCCTTGTAGCTCCTCTTGGATTTACCCTAAATTGAGTCTCATAGAAATCTTTCAATGGAAGAGCCCTTCTGCATTCTTCACTCAACGACTGATACAGAAAAAAATTATCCTCCCATGTAGCAATAGTTTAAGCCTGTGCTTCATGGTTTTCCTTTGGGGTCTCTACAAATTTAGGCATAGTAGGTCAGGGCTACAACTTAGTTTCATATCTATACTCTAGAGGCCTATTCTGAGGCCCAATCTTGCATAAAATAGATCCAACATGACTTTTCTCTCTTCACATTGGGAACTAATGCTGCTCTCCTCTCCATCTTTCACTCCCAGCTGTTTAGCTAGGAATTCTCTAGTATCTTGACCATACTGTATGATGTTAGTTGAAATGTCTTGTATACCTTTCAACATGTTATTAACAAAGTTCTGGAATTCATATTTCTCATCCCTTTCTTCATGGAATCTTCCATCCACATGTTAGATTTTTATCATTTAATCAATGTGATCTAGGCTCTTATCTAAGAGAATAACATGAACAACAATAATCAGAAGAGACAAGAAACACAAATATTTTTCCTCAGG
The DNA here is from genome assembly GCA_001517045.1 of Pseudotsuga menziesii. Lineage (NCBI taxonomy): Eukaryota > Viridiplantae > Streptophyta > Pinopsida > Pinales > Pinaceae > Pseudotsuga > Pseudotsuga menziesii. The sequence goes on from LPNX010442373.1 coordinate 247,919, forward strand.
GAAACCATGAAGGATAAAACCTTGCAACTTCCTCAAAGATACAATGAGCACCAATAGCAAAAGTAAAACCCAAAGACACAAAGATGATCTCCGACAAGTGTTCTCTCTCTCACTTGTGTGAGCTCCTCTTCTCTCACTCATGCACTACAACTAAGTGAGTGTTTGTTCCAAATAGAGAGTCTCACTCTCTATTTATACTTGTTTCCCACTTGAATTTTTCTCTTATAGGGCTGACCTCACTAGGAGAGTCTAATAACCCTAATACCCCTCAACTATGGGGACTATTTCCCCAACTTACAATGGAGGGTTAACCTCAACTCAACTGTGGGGACTATTTCCCCTACTTACAATGGAGGGTTAACCTCAATTAATTTACATGACTTTATTATATTAATCAATATCCCAAACAGAGGAACAAACATCTCCATCGGGGTACAATAAAATAAAATATAAAATATACAAGTGAATACATTCTAAATTTACAAATACATCAACACTACCACTTAACCGGGAAGGTATTCTCTTGACACAGTTCATCAACACAAGTCTTCATTACTGGGTCATCATCATATTTGGATCATCATAAAATATGGATCATCATCAAACTTGGATCATCATCATCACTGGATCATCATCATCACTACTCCTGCTATCTCGAGCAAATGGTGCTATCTCTCAATTCTACTCATCATAGGAATTTCTACAGAGCCATCCCTTTTTCATGATGGTTGTAGGCATAGCCTCCATGTAGGTATTCATCTTCTTCAACACTTATATCCACTGGCATGGTAGGACACACCTACTACCATCCAGGAAAGGCTCTGCACTTACATCTAACCATCGGAGGACCAACCTGCCACCATGTCAGAAAGGAAAAACACTTATATCTAACCATCGGAGGTGAAACCTGCCACCATGTCAGAAAGGCTCCAACACTTACATCTGACCATGATAGGTGCAACCTTCCACCATGTTAGAAAGTCACAACACTTATATCTGACCATTGGAGGTGCAACGTGCCACCATGTCAGAAAGGCACAACACTTATATCTGACCATGGGAGGACCAACCTGCCACCATGTTAGAAAGGCTCCAACACTTACATATGACCATGGGAGGTGCAACCTGCCACCATGTCAGAAAGGCACAACACTTATATCTGACCATGGGATGTACAACCTACCACCATGTCAGAAAGGCCCCAACACTTACATCTCACCATGGGAGGTGCAACCTACCACCATGTCAGAAAGGAAAAAACACTTATATCTGACCATGGTAGGTGCAACCTACAACCATGTCAGAAAGGCCCCAGCACTTACATCTAACCATGGGAGGTGCAACCTGCCACCATGTCAGAAAGGCACATCACTTATATCTGACCATGGGAGGAACAACCGGCCACCATGTCAGAAAGGCTCCAGCACTTACATCTGACCATGGGAGGTGCAGCCTTCCACCATGTTAGAAAGACCTAACACTTCCATTTGACCATGGGAGGTTCAACCTTCCACCATTTCATAAAGGCCCCAGCACTTACATATGTCCATGGAAGGTGAAACCTACCACCATGTCATAAAGGCCCAGCACTTACATCTGACCATGGGAGGTGCAACCTACCACCATGTCAGAAAGGCCCAACACTTACATCTGACCATGGGAGGTGAAACCTTCCACCATGTCAGAAAGGACCATGGACTCATCACTTCCCCTTGGAAGGAAACTCGATCTGATGAACACCAAGCTGCTTCTTGAAGTACTCAAACTTCACTCTGGCTAATGACTTGGTCAACACATCCGCTATCTGCTCATTCGTTGCAACACACTGGAGCTTCACTGCTCCTCTCTACACCATATCCCTGATATAGTGATATTAGATCTCAATATGCTTTGACTTTTCATGGAACATCAAGTTCTTCAACAAATTCACACAACTATGGTTGTCACAATATATACAAGTAGCATCCAACTAGAGGTCAAACAAATCAGATAGTAGCTTCCTTAGCCACAATGCCTCACAACTAGCCGAGCAAGCTACGACATACTTTGCTTTGGATATACTCAGTGCTACGCAGGACTGCATCCTGCTAAACCCAGATATCACTCATTATCCAATACTAAAGCAGAACCCTGAAGTGCTCTTCCTATCAATGGAACTGCCTACCCAATCTGAATCCACATAACCCTCCAGGTTAATATTCTGATTCACTTCATACTTGAGCCCATAGTCAACTGTACCCTTCAGGTACCTCAGAATATGCTTTGGATCAATTAGGTGAACATGTCTTAGATCTATCAAGAACTGGATCAATGTGTTCACAGCAAAGAAAAAATATGGTCTCGTATTCATCAGGTACACCAATGATCCAATCATCTGAAGATACATTGTGGCATCAACCGACTCTAATGAAGCATCACTTAATAGGTTCAGGTTCTATGCCCTAGGTGTGGCCATGGCCTTGCAGTCCATCATCCCGAACCTCTTCATGATCTCCACTTCATACTTCCCTTATCCAAGGGAGATTCCATCCGCACTATGCCACACCTCCATTCCTAGAAGGTAGTGCATCATACCCAAGTCCTTCATCTTGAATTCGACAACAAGTATCCTTCTTGCAACTTTAATGAGTTCCTCTTTCCCTGTCAGGAACAAGTTATCAACATATAATAGGAGCATCACTGGTATTCCGCCTTCAACCTTGAAGCAAAGTTTGGAATATACTTTACTCTTATTAAACACTAGAGCCATCAGTAAAATGTCCATCCCGTCATATCATGTCGAACCTTAGGAGCTTTTGTAGTCACTCCCTCAGAAGTGGAGCATCATTCTCCCTCTTCCTTTCATACTATATGCATTGAAACATTCTATACTAGAGTGACAAGTAGCTTCCTCTGCTACTAATATTCTATGTATCAATCTAGGGTCACTAGATACCAAGATCCTCTATCTTGAACCTTTTCAAAGGTTCTTCTCACACTCGTTTGTGAGCTTGTCATCCTCTATAGGCTTTCATCTTCAACCTTGTAGAAAAGGTTAATATCTTCATCACTCTAGGTGATCTTCAAGCTCCTCATGTAGGTTTTATCCCATGGGTTACTTCTAATCTCATACAAGGCCTTCTTTATTTCTTTGAAAGTATCATCATACTATTCTTCATTTTGGATTATTTCTCATGCACAAGGTGGTCTTCATCTCTTCGAGGTGGATCTATCGTTCTCTTTATATTCTTATGAAGCTCTTTCTTTCACTATGGTGTCTTTGACCCAAGAAGCTTCAAGTTCCTTTTCATGTATGCTTATTGGAGTGAATCTTGAACTGTCATTACTTGTTCTTCGAAACAAGTCTCATCCTTCTTTTCTTGTAGGCGATTGTATGTGATCTTTCCTACAAGTCAAATGCATCGGTCGTGTGGTTAGAAACATTTCATAAGGCATATTCATAATGGAAAAATTCTTATGCATAATGATATAATCATGCATCTATTTTATCCAATACAACATTCATCCATATCTCATGGAAACTTTCTATATTCCTTCCATCTCTACCATGACATCATTGAGATTGTGCACTAATCCAATATGTTATCAAAGAGGTTTCATTCTAAATAAGTAGCGATGGAGTGTTGTATAGCACCATGGGCTACTTACCCATCACTTGCATATTAGTAGTATACTGTTCATTATTATATCATGCATAATACATTTCACAACTAAACAATGTCATATAAACAAATAAATATATAGGAAAATGCAATTCAAATACTTATCTTTATTTGTTTCATGGGTAGCCTCCTTCTTACGCCTTCAGCTTTATCATATTCTTTATTCATGACATTGTCATTTCTTATCCAAATGCTAAGATGGACAATAGGTTCTTCAAGAATTGAGTTCTTCATAATCCTCATCACTTGAGGGATCTTCTTTGAATTGTGAGAGATTGATCTTTAGTTGCTCCCATATTCTCTTCTCTTATTATGAGTCGAGCTTCTTCTTGTGTGCACTCTTCCTAGAGTCTACTGAAGGTAATCACTTCCTTCGGGCACACATTCCTTGAATGAATGAATCCCATGATCCTGGGAGGCCATTGAAGGTGTTTATAACAATATCTTGTTCTTCTTTGATTGCTTCATCATAGCAATGAACACTTCCTTTTGGTGTCTTCAAGGATGACACATGAGCAATGAGATGATCTTTAATAGAATCTACAATGATTCTCTTGGCTCTATCCTTAGCCTCATCTCCCTCTAGCTCCTAAACCTTTCTTACTAAAATACTGATCCAAGTTAATTTCTTCAAGGATGATAGAGGTCCTATACTTCCATACTCAGAATTTGTCAGATTCACCAAGATTTTCATCAAACTGGTATGATTAGTCATTTTTCAAATGATGACCTGAAATGTAAATAGCAAAAAATTAGATATTACTAATTTGAGGTGTCCTTCCTTGTTTCGAATCTGGCTGATCTAGGGTTTGTTAGAGAAACCATGATTTTTGAAAATTGGAATCTTTTAGATATGATTGGATAGAAATATGTGCATCCTCAAGGTGAGATGAGTGGCATACTCATTTTCCCAAAACTGTGATCAGAACTACAAAATATATGATGCCCTAGTTTTCTTCAATTTCTTCTACATAATTTTCTGATATTGTTTCTGCAATATATCCAAAATTACTACTCCTCTATGTCTAAAACTTCACACTATGGTATCCTCATCTGTCCTCTTTCCAACACCACAAGTTTGAGCAGAATTGGTTTCACCAATTGGGACTTATGAGAGTTTCCAAAAGGTGACTTATTTCAGGACTGTTCAGCATAGCGAACTTGTACAGATGGCCATGTGTCATTGTTTCACCTTTGCAGTCTGAAAATTTTACCACATAAATTATAGTCCCTGCATATCTGGAAAATCTTTCTAAATTTCATTTGGACCTTCGTAGCCTGAGATATATCAATTTTAGCTAGATGTCATGTTTAGGGATGAATCCAGAGAGAGGCTAGAAACCTAATTTGGAGGAATCATATCTCCCAACATTAAGTGAATATGAGGCTGAAAATTTTACACCACATAAATCAAGAATTTATATTTTTCCTGTATAAATTTAGGCTCCTGATCCTTCTCCAATATTGACATATAGAGAATACACCAAAATGACTAGTTTTAGTCTTTTAGGGTTTTCTAGTTCGGGGTCAAATTAGGGTTTGAATTTCCCGGAGTTTTACCCAACCAAAAATTTCAATCTTGGTCTATAAATTTTGATTTTGAGGAAGAGAGAAATCCTATGCTGGGCTCACTCAAAAATTCCTCTTCTGTGAAAATCTCTAATTTCCTGCAGCAGTGATAGGTCAAAAACTAAAAAATGATTGGAATCAAATTCTACTTCGACGGAAAGATGTGCCCTTCAATGGAGAGTTAGCCTAGCTTCCTTTTGCTGATGATCTATGGAGAGAGACCCAAAAAGTAAGAATCCCTACATTCTGCAGATGCATAGTGTCTTCTTCTTAGGTTATCTCTGATACCATGTTATATTTGTATTATTTAATCAATATGATCTAGGATCTTATCTGAGAGAATAACATGCACAACAATAATCACAAGAGACAAGAGACACAAAGATTTTTCCTCAGGGAAACCATAAAGGATAAAACCCTGCAACTTCCTCAGAGACAGAATGAGCACTAATAGGAAAAGTAAAACCCAAAGACACAAAGATGATCTCTGGCAGTTGTTCTCTCTCTGACTTATGTGAGCTCCTCTTCTTTCACTCATGCGCTATAGTTAAGTGAGTGTGTGTTCCAAATAGAGAGTCTCACTCTCTATTTATACTTGTTTTCCACTTGAAATTTTACTTATAGGGCCAACCTCACTAGGAGAGTCTAATAACCCTAACACCCCTCAACTATGGGGACTATTTCCCCGACTTACAATGGAGGGTTAATTTCAACTCAACTGTGGGGACCATTTCCCTGACTTACAACGGAGGGTTAAACTCAATGACTTTACATGAATTTATTATATTAATGACTCTAAAAAGTTGAGGAACAAACATCTTCGTCGGGGTACAATAAAATAAAATATAAAATATACAAGTGAATACATTCCGAATTTACAAATGCATCAACACCACAGATACTACTTCCTCCTCTTGAGGGATCTTTCTTTTGGTATTAGAATTGTATTTTGGACCCATTGTTGAATATCAAGATCAGGTATGGAGGATCATGCTCTAATACCACTTTAATATCCCTGATCTAATAACAGATCAGAATATTAACTTTCTGCAAATTAGCTTAATGTTTTGAAATAAAACTTGCAAACAACCAGTCAACTTTTGGAAGCTAAGTAGATAAGGGAAAATGAATGATACTTTTGGTCACATGGAAGTAGGAAGAGGAAATAAATAAAGGAAAAAATAGGACTGATATAGTGTATTACCTAACACATTTATATCAGGGACCATTGAGGTTTTGGATTCCTCTCCATGGAATCCTACTCCCATGCTTCTGGGTCACCTAACCGTGAAACTAGGAAGCACTTTTCTCATATCCACAACCATAGGCTTGCATAAAATGAATAAGGTTATTTTATAAGGTTATGATACATTAATAATATGTTCATAAATTTTTAAAATGGATCAGAGGAAAAGGAAAATATTCTGCAAGTTGTAAAGGTGAGACTAGCTCGTCAGGAAGCTCACTAGCTCCATATTTACGCCTTTCCAAATAGGGTAAGGGTGGTTAGTATTCTCTATTTTGTACATGGGGGAATTATATATGTCTGTTAATGACTCATAAGAAAAATAATTGATTCATTTCAAGTCATACAAGTTGAAATATGGAACTTACAGCAAAACTAGTTATTTTCCAATCCAAATCTAGACTAGCTTGACTTAAAATGAGTCAATATCAGCCATTTAGAATCAGAAAATTATGAAACTTTTAGATACTGTAAATAATAATATATCAGTACCATGAGGGTCAAAAAAAATATCAGAATATTCAAAGAGGTCACCTCTCATAACACAACTCCAAAATTATGACTCTGGAGTTAGGAAACCCAATAATTTCGATATCTAAATCTCACAAAATTTAGGAATAACCTGAAGGTGATATGAATCTGATATTCAAAAGTAAATTATACATAATTATACATATAATATCATATATATGTATAAATATCCATTACATCGCTCCAAAATCTCTAGAAGATCATAGAACAAAGAGAAGGAGAAAAGAGGAAGGGATGTCACTGATAAGAGGCCTCAAAGCTCTTAAATATGACGGAATAATCGAATGAAAGAGACATAAACCCCTACAAAAAACATCCTTCAATAGATTAAATATTCTCCTTAGCTTCAGTAAGACCTTCAATAGAAGTGGGAAGAAGAGGGGAGAAGGGGAACAATGGACTTGGGGCACATCACCCAAGATACTGAGGCCCACCACTCGGAGAGGAAGCTTAAGCTTCCATAAATTACAAAACATACATTTACCAAACTTAGTAAATGGGGTCAAATTGTACTTTAATATCATTCTAGGTGACCTGTTTAGCAAGTGGAGGCCAAAGATTACCTATGAGAGAAAGTCAACCACCTAGAAAACCTGACCCTAGCCACATAGGCACACTCATTTGGAAATTTGGAATGTAGGACCATGTGGAACTGTTTCCATTTCCAACTCATCTCTATGATTTAGAAATTGCACCCTCCTTATTCAAATAGTTATTGTTTTTGTTTATGATAGGTTTCTGCTTTTCCTAGCTTTTAAGACCGAGTCTCCATAAGGAAACTTTGCTCACCTTCCCCAAAACTTTCCTGCTTTTGTCCTTACAACTTTTCTGAGTTCTCCAAGAGGAAACTGCACCCCCCCTTTGCAAAAATTTCATGCTTTTGTCTCTCACTACTTTCGTGCTGATTTTAGGCACTTTCTGTTACAATTATAATCCTCCCTTGTCCAATTTGGTCAATCATGTCTAAATTAGGAGTCTTTCAATATATATTTAATCACTAGAATCATTGGGTCCACATGGCCTAATTGGGCCACATGTACCAGTTACTAGAGTATGGGGAACACTAATTCAGGCTAAGTTCCACTGACTGCACCTGGATGCATCAATTTAGGAGCCTCCTAGATCAATCCCTACAATTTAGGAGCCACTGGGAGTGTCGGAACCAACTTCCTTCAATTGAGTTAAGTTATTGACTAGTTAAGCCTAGTTATGAGTCAGCTACATCTAGTTACATTCAGTTAGCACCATTCATTGATTGATTGCATATGGGAAGGAACAATTCCTCACCTACCACATTCAGTTAGGCTATTTAATTGATTCTAGCTAACTGGTGCACTGATTGAGAAAACTGGGGCTAACTAGTTGAGCTCTGATAATGATTTAGACATGTCCAGTTATCCATGCAGTTAGGTAGAATCAATCAATCTGAATTCCTCTCTCATGCACTCGAATTGACTGGTTATTAATACTAGTGTATTAAATTGTAATTAATTATCCAATTACTTTTGATTAATGAAAGCATTCACAATTGCAAGCCATTTTTGCACTGTTCCATTCTTCAATTTCTGAGTAAAATTGTCTGATCTATCTTGTGAGTTGTGTGTTGGTACATAGATCTATGTGCTTAATTTAATATGGTATTATATCCTCGATATGACAAGGCACTTCTCCTTTCTATGGATCTCATGCTGGATCAAAAAAAAAATTGAGCAAAATTGCTCCTTCTAGCTCTGCACCAGAAGTGGCAAGTTCACCACAGAAATCCTAAGCAAAGAAATTGTTGATCAATATTGCTTGATTAACTAAGTTGGGTATGATGAAAACTTTAAAAGTGTAGGCTTTCTGACCTTATGGTGCCCCTTTTTTGTTTTTGTAGGTACAACTTTGAATGGATTCATCAGTTCCTCTTCTCACCCCATTCACAAGCTATTCAGAAGTGAAGTTGAATATGATTGCATCTCTCAAGAGACAAGATCTCTATGAGGTGTCTATTGGACTTGGTAAATAGTATTATCATAATTAGAATGATTTTCTAAATGATGTTGATGCAGCCTTTGGAGCAATAGGTTAGTCCCTTTCTCCTAGATTGCGCTACCTCACTAAATCTGGTGAATACCCAAAGGATTTTCGGACAAAATTGGACAGAACCTTTGGAAACCATAGTGAGGATCATAATACCAATTTTGAGAGAACACCTAGCACCACAAGAGTTCTTGATCCAAAATTTTCGGCCTCTACTCTCTCTGTTGAAGTTGTTCAAGATGAAGAAGTAGCAGAATCTTCTACACAGTCAATTCGAATTGAAGAAAGTCTCCTTGCAGTGACTCCTTCTCCTGATGCTCTGGAGTTTTTTGAGATATATTATATCTCATATTCTCATATGGACGATATATAAGAAGACATTATAATCTCTGATATTGAATAAAAACACTACTGCACTTCTATGCAAACATTTTCCAGTGATTCTCCATTAAATTCCGTGCAAAATTTGCGAGTAATTGCTTCTGAAAGTGAAGAGGAATTAGACTTCTCTCCCTCTAATGTTTACTCTGGTGTGAAGCAAAGTAATACCTTGGATATTTTTCAAAATATATCATATTTTAGGATTGATCCATTCGCTCTCCTTAATCTAGATCTTCCAGAAAATTCCCACAGGATTGCATGCACCAATATTCATAATTTTAAAAGAGGAGAAAAATGTGCATCTACCATCTCGGTGGACCATACTTTTGGATCTGATATGAAATTTATTGGATCTGATATGATCTTATTTGGATCTGATATGAGATTACTTAGTTCAATATTTCAGGTTTGTGATATTTCAGTATTGCTTGTAGTTGTTCTCATCAATTTTGGTGTGAAGAAACAAGTACCGCAAGTCTCCTTCAAAATTGCTACTGGGGATTTGATTTCATTCCACACTTTTGGATCTGATATGAAATTATTTGGATCTAATATGATATTATTTGGATTTGATCTGATATTATTTGGTTCAAATTTTAGATGCCAATATCTTTCACGCATGCTTGTAGCTGCTCTCACCAATCTCGGTGTGAAAAATCAAGTACCGCAAGTCTTCTTCAAATTTGTTGCTGGGGATTTGGTGTTAGTTTTATCTTATGATGTTTCTGATATTTTATTTTTTGAATCATTAGTTATTTATGAAGCTATATGATTATGGAGCTCAAGCATTCGCTCTCCACTGTCCCAGGGCTTCTCTACCTTTGGTCACATGCTCATCTCCTCATAGAACTAGTAAACAAGAAGACATCCTACATCTTCCTAGACACTTGCTCCTAAAAATTGGGGCTGATTTTACCACTCATGGTTTTCTTTTCAAGGATGCAACATATCAGTTTTGTGAGTGTTATTCACATGGTTTGAATCCTCAAGCACCTTTTCTCTTTTATCAGTTGATTTCAGTTGCTCTACATGGGTCCAGTTTTTTAGCTAGCAGTTGTCTATATTTCTGATTTAGTTGAGCATATTATTCTTCTTGCAAAGAGGAAGATTCCTCTATACATAATAATGGAGAAGTTCTTTTAGATTTTTATCATTCAAGCTAGCATAATGATCTTAGGATCTTTAACTGAGAGAATAACAGGCATAGCAATAAAACACAAGAGACAAGAGACACAAATAATTTTCCTCGGGGAAACCATAAAGGAGAAAACCCAGAAACTTCCTCAGAGATAGAATCATCACCAAAAGTAAAACTCGAAAACATAAATATGATCTCTCGACAGCAGTAGTCTCTCTCTCTTATCTTAGTGTCTTCTCTCTCACTCATGCACCCCAATGAGTGAGTGTGTGTGTGTTAAATAGAGAGACTCACTCTCTATTTATATTCTTTCGTTCACTTGGAACCCACTCCAACATGTCAGACTCACTTAATAATTACTTACTAGAGCCGACATCTCTAGGAGTGTCTAAAAACCCTAGTGCCCCACAACTTGTGGGGACTTTGCCTTTTTCGACCAACAAGGAGGTTTATCCTTAACACAATGGTGGGGACTACTTCCTCGACTTACAATGACTCACCTACGGTCGAATTCTCTAGGATATTCTAATAACCCTAGGGCCCCACAACTGAGGGGACTTTAACCCTTGACCAATAGGAGGGTTACCCACAATGACTTGACATGACTTTTTTACATTATAGAACCTCTGATAGGAACATCGAGGCATGACATGACTCAAATACATTACATACACATCCCAAAATAAACATCAGGGTACAATACATAAAATATACAGATGAATACATTCTGAAGTTAAAAATATATCAACACTCCCTCTTAACTAGGAAGTTATTCTCTTAACACAATTTATCAACACAAGTGTTCTTCTTTGTATCATCTGGATCATCATCGATTCTTCATCATCTTCAAGTTATCTTCATCCTCAAGTCATCTTCATCATTGGATCTGGATCATCACTTGATCTGGATCATCATCACTCGATCTGGATCATCATCACTGGATCTAGATGATCACTCGATCTGGATCATCATCACTAGATCTGGATCATCATTCAATCTATATCATCATCACTGCTGGATCATCATCACGTGTTCTATCTCATGGTTCTTCTTATCACAGGAAGTTCTATAGAGCCATCCCTTTTTCATGTTGGTTGTAGGCCTAGCCTCCATGTAGGTCTTCTTCCAGCACTTATATATAACCCTAAGTCAGAATGGCCCACCCAGCACTTATATCTGATCATGTAGGAACCAATCCTATAATCGTATAAGAAAGGCACGCCCATCACTCACATCTGACCATGTGGAAACACATCCCACAACCCTGTCAGAAAGGCTCAGCACTCACATTTGACCATGCAAGGAACCAATCCAACATACATGTCAAAAAGGCTCTGCAGTTACATTCACCCATATGAGGAACCAATCCAACATACATGTTTGAAAAGGCTCTGCACTTACATTTGACCATGCAAGGAACCAATCCAACATACATGTTCAAAAAGTATTTTCACTTACATCTGCCCATGCGAGGAACCAATCCATCATACATGTCAGAAGGGCTTTGCACTCACATCTGATCATGTAGGAACCAATCCTATAGTCACATCAGAATGGCCCTTAGTTCCATACTAAGCTTTCATGGTAAATGACCAGGTTCCTCCATTCTCCCAGAGAATGGCATCAACCATTATATCTGATCAAGTGTGAACCAATCCCTCAATCACATCATAATGGACATGTGCTCACATCTGATCATGTAATACTACATCTTACAGTCATATAAAAAAGGACCTCAATTCTAGACCGATTATTCTTGGTAACTGACCAGGCACCTCCATTCCAAGAATGGAAACAGCCCTTATATATGATCATGTAGGAACCAATCCTACAGTCATATCAGAATGGATCAACACTCATATCTGACATGGAAGGAACCAATCCTCTCACCATGACAGAATGGCTCAGCCCTTCCATCTGACCATGGAAGCAACTAATCCTCTCACCATGTCAGAATGGCTCACGGACTCATCACTTCCCCTTGGAAGGAACCTCAATCTGGAGAACACCAAGCTTATCCCTGAAGTACTCAAAATTCACTATGGCTAATGGCTTCATCAACACATTAGCTATCTGTTAGTCTATCGCAACATACTGGAGCTTCACTGCTCTTCTCTGCACCATATCCATGATATAGTGATACTTGATCTCAATATTCTTCGACTTGTCATCGAACACCGAGTTCTCCGACAACTTCACACAACTCTGGTTCTCACAATGTATACAAGTAGCATCGATTTGGAGATCAAATAAATTAGACAGTAGCTTCCTCATCCATACTGTCTCACAACTAGCTGAACAAGCTGTGACATACTCTACTTCAGTTGTACTCAGTTCCACATAGGATTTCTTCCTACTAAACCAAGAGATCACACATGATCCCATACTGAAGCAATGCCCTGAAGTGCACTGCCTGCCCAATCTGAATCAACATAACATTCCAAGTTAATCTTTTGATTCACCTCATACTTGAGCCCATAATCAACTGTACCCCTTAGGTAGCTTAATGCATGCTTTGCAACCATTAGGTGAACTTGTCTCAATGCGTTCATAGCAAAGCAAATATCTGGTCTCATATTTGTCAGGTACATCTAGTACCCAATAATATGACGATACATCGTAGCATCAACCGTCTTTGATGAAGCATCAGTCAATAGCTTCATGTTCAATGTCATAGGTGTGGTCATGGCCTTGCAGTCCATCATCCTAAACCTCTTCATAATCTCTAGTGCATACTTCCCTTGTCCGAGGAAGATTCCATCCGCATTCTTCCACACCTCCAAGCCTAGAAAATAGTGCATCGACACATAACATGAGGATCACTGATCTTCCGCCTTCAACCTTGAAGCAAAGGTTGGAATCCACTTTACTCTTAGTAAATCCTAGAGTCATCAGTAATCTATCCATCCTATCATACCATGTCAAACCTCTTGAGATTCTATAGTTACTCCCTCTAAAGTGGAGCATCATACTCCCTCTGTCTTACATACTCTATGCACTGAAACATTCTGTACTAGAGTGACAAGTAGCTTCCTATGCTACTAATATTCTGTGTATCCATCTAGTGTATAGACTTTCATCTTCAACCTTGTATCAAAGGTTAAGATCTTCATCAAGCTCATGATGTATGTGTTTCAACTCCCACTGGATGCAAATGTCTCTTTGTAGTATATGCCTTCTTTTCATGAGAAGCCTCGTGCTACGAAACTTTCCTTGTATCCCATGATGTTTCCATCTACTGCATGATGGAACTACGAACTTTCCTTCATGTATTGATACTGCATCCTAGACATCATTCTTCTTGAACTGGTCTTCCCTTTCTACTTGGAAGGTTATGCATCAATGACGTCGCTACATTCATCATATTATTTTTCATCATGAACTGTCGTTACTTGTTCTTTGGAACAAGTCTCATTCTTCTTTTCTTGTAGGCAATTATGTATGCAATCTTTCCTACAAGTCAAATGCATTTGTATGGTTAGAAAAATTTCATAAGGAATATTCATACTCGCAATTTATTATGCATAAATATATGATCATGCAACTACTTTAGCCAATACAACATTCATCCATATCTCATGGAAACTTTTCTAGATGCCTTCCATCTCCACGAGGACAACATTGAGATTGTGCACTAATCCAATATGTCAGCAAAGAGGTTTTATTATAGATAAGTAGCAATGGATAGTTGTATATCACCATGAGCTACTTACCCATCACACGCATATCAGTAGTATACTGTCATTAATGCAAACATTCTATCATGCATAATACATTAACTGAATATAAACAAATGCATAACAAAACAATATCATGAAATGACAATTGAATACTTATCTTTATTTCTTTTGTGGGTAGACTCCTTCTTGAGCCTTCAGCTTCATCGTCTTCTACATTCATAATAGCATCATTTCTTATCCAAATGCTAAGATGGATAAGAGGTTCTTCAAGAATTGAGATCTTCATATTCCTCATTGGTTGAGGGATCTTCTTTGGATGGTGAGAGCTTGATCTTCAGTTGCTCCCAACTTCTCTTCTCTTATTATGAGTCGAGCTTCTTCTTCTTGTGTATGCTCTTCCCAAAGTCTACTGAAGGTAATCACTTCCTTTTGGCACACATTCCTTGCATGAATGAGTCCCATGATCCTCAGAGGCCATTTAAGGTGGCTATCACCACTTCTGCATTATCCACTTCTTCTTCTACTACTATAAGTTGTTCTTTGATTTGAGAGATGACTATATGTTCTCTGCATTCTGGATCTTCACATTCTTCAACTGGTTTCTTAAGGTCATATTCTGATTTATGTTCTTCCCTTCAAATAGATTGGTCAAGGAATCAAACATCTCTTTCAGTGTCTTTAGGGAAGACACTTGTGGTACAAGTTGATCCGTGACTAAATCAACAATGATCTTCTTGGCCTTGACTAAGTTCTTCTTGTGTAAGGATTTGAGCCTCATCTCCCTCTGGAACTGGAACCTCTCTACTTATGTAGGTGTCCAATTCATTTTCTTCAGAGAGATCATATACTTCCATGCTTGGAATTTTTCAACTTTACCAAGCTTATCATCAAGCTGATGTGATATATCACTTTTAAAAGAGAACCTCAAATGGAAATAGAAAAAGATTAGATCTTACCAATTTGAGGTGTCCGTCCTGGTTCCGGAGCTGGCTGATCTAGGGTTTGTCAGAGAAACCCTAATTTTCAAAACTTGGAGCCTTTCATATCTGATTGGATATAAAGATAGATCTATTAAAGGTGAGCTATCCAATGTACTCCTTTTTTGAAAACAGTGGAGGGAAGCTCCCAGACCAGGAAGCCCTAGCTTACCAATTTCTTCTATAGGAATTCTTGATATTGTTTCTATAGTGTCTCCTGCGTTACTACTCCTTTATGACTAAAACTTTGTACTGAGGTAGCCTCGCTAAAACTTTGTACTGAGGTAGCCTTGCATTTCCCTGATCCAAAACCACAAGTTTCATCAGAATTGGTTTCACCAATCGGGACTTATGATCATTTTCCCAAGGTGACCTATTATAGGACTGTTCAGAACAACAAAGTTCTACGGACTGACACATGTGACTGTTTCATCTTCTAGGTCTGAATCTCAGACCAAAAAACATAAAGTCCGTGACATTTTTTGGAACATCTTCATAAATTGCATTTGGACCTTTGTATCCCAAGATATAGCAATTCTCCCTAGGTGTCCTATTTAGGGATGAATCCTAGAAGAGGCTATAACCCTAACGTGGAGTGTTGGAGTAGGGCCCCACAGCAACAGGAAAAGCTGCTATATCAGGACAAGAAAGTCAAAGGAAACAGTACCTGAAGTGGCTGAGAAGAGAGAGCTCAACCACTGCACTTAAGGCAGCGGCGAAGATAGGAGGGCTCAGCTACTCTGATAAAGGAAAAGGAGCAACGGGCCGAGGTATTGAAGATAAAGGACAGAAGGGGAGCGACCGAGGAAGTGGTGCCCATACCCACGATCAGCTCTGGGAAGCGTGGAAGACTGCAGAGAGCTACAGTATGACCAGTAAGTAGCAGTTCAAAGTACATATACGATGACTATCACAGTTAGGGTTTTTGGGTTACTGTTGGAATAGGCCCACGGTGTTGTACTAGGGTGAGACCTTCGGGCCACCTATTTAAGCATGTATTTTGTATTATGAATGGTTAGACAGTTAGACGGTCAGTTGGTCAGTTAGTTATTCAATTAGATATTATTTGAGTCGAGCTCTGGTTCTGTTATTCAATCTGTATTATCTTACTGCAACCAGTAGTTGCCTCCTTGAGCATGAATGTAACAATCTGCAGGGATTGAGTGAGTGAGAGAGAGAGAGAGAGAGAGAGAGAGAGAGAGAGAGAGAGAGGAAATATTGTAAGAAGAAAGCAGAATAGAAAGAGAAGAGATATAAGAGAGAAGGGCTCCAGCTGAGAACGCGGATTTTCCCAGAAGATCTCGAGCTGCATAATAGGTTGCAGCGGAACTGTGTGTACTCTCTCCAGATATAATATAAACACAAGTTCCTGTGGACGTAGCTTCCTCCCCGGAAGTGAACCACGTAAAATCCGTGTGTTGTGCGACTACTTCATGTGATTGTGTTTACTTATTTTCTATCTGTTACCTGTTACATGAGCTTAGTTAACAGTTAATGAATGTATGTATGCTGTCCTTCAATTTACAGTAACATAGAAGGTTAAATGTGAGTTGGATGTGTTAAGTATTCCGAATATAAGTTATCAGTGCTTGATTTAGACCGTAACAGTTATAGTGTTAAGTGATTCCTGTATACTTAGTTCACCAATTTGAGCGCAATAGATGTTGAGCATGTTAGACTGTAAAGCTTAAGTGAAGTTGTTTAACACCCTTGTGAATGTTAACTGAGGTAGTGTAAGCAGAAGGAAAGTCATTGGACCTTGAGAGTGGGAGAGTCCTATTGAGTCTTACTATAGAATCTATCGCAGTGCAGAAAGGTGATATCGCACTGTCGGAGGAGCCACGGTGTGGGGTATCGCAGGTAGAGAGTCAAGTAGAAGAGAAAGTTTGCGCATCGTCCTAGAAGCCGTGATGCGATAAGAGTCAGCATCTCACAGAGAGATCCCGTTGGGTAACCAGGATCAAGAGAAACCTAGGATGCTACAAAACTTGGTTGAGGACACGTGAGTCTTCAGGCAACCCATCCAGATCACTTC
The DNA here is from genome assembly GCA_001517045.1 of Pseudotsuga menziesii. Taxonomy (NCBI): domain Eukaryota; kingdom Viridiplantae; phylum Streptophyta; class Pinopsida; order Pinales; family Pinaceae; genus Pseudotsuga; species Pseudotsuga menziesii. The sequence continues at coordinate 265,160 of LPNX010442373.1, forward strand.
GGGTGAGACTTCAGGCCATTCTGTGGTCTATCGCTGAAAGGGCCAGTGAGCTAGGGGTTTTGTTGGTACATTACAGTAAACCCGGGTCTACCCATAGAAAACCAACATGGAGGCATCATATCTCCCTGAATATAGAGAATAGGAGAATAAATTTTGGACACTGTGTAAATCAGGATTTTGTCTTTGGCTTGTGAAAGTTTCAGCTCTTGAGCCTTCTCCAATCCCGAGATATAGTGAATCTACCAAAACGTATCCATTTCAGTATTTTAGGGTTTTTTCAGCTTGGGGTCAAACTGGGGTTTGACTTTCCCAGAGTTTCACCCAACCAAAAATATTGAGCCAGGTCTCTAAACTTCGTTTTTGATGAGGAGAGAAATCCTATCCCAGGCTCACTAAAAATTTTCTCTTTTGTAAGAAGCCCTAATTTCTCACACCAAAAACTGAAAATCCTCGAAATCAAATTCCGCTTCGACAGAAAGATGCGCCCTTCAATGGAGAGTCATCCTAGCATACTTTTGTTGTTGGATTGTGAAGAGAGACCCAAAAAGTAAGAATCCTTAGCTTCTGCAACTGCACAATTTCTTCTTCCCAGGTTATCTCTGATACCATGTTAGATTTTTATCATTCAAGCTGGCTTTATGATCTTAGGATATTTAACTAAGAGAATAACATGCACAGCAATAAAACACAAGAGACATGAGACACAAAGAATTTTCCTTGGGGAATCCATAAAGGAGAAAACCCTGCAAATTCCTTAGAGATAGAATCAGCACCAAAAGTAAAACCCAAAAACATAAAGATGATCTCCCGACAGTAATAGTCTCTCTCTCTGATACCAGTGTCTTATCTCTCACTCATGCGCCCCAATGAGTGAGTGTGTGTGTGTTAAATAGAGAGACTCACTCTCTATTTATATTCTTTTGTTCACTTGAAACCCACTCCAACATGTCAGTCTCACTTAACAATTACTTACTAGAGCCGACATCTCTAGGAGTGTCTAACAACCCTAGTGCCCCACAACTTGTGGGGACTTAGTCTCCTCCGACCAACAAGAAGGTTTATCCTTAACACAATGGAGGGGACTATTTCCCCAACTTACAATGACTCACCTAGGGTTGAATTCTCTAGGATAGTCTAATAACCCTAGGGCCCCACAACTGAGGGGACTTTAACCCTTTACCAATAGGTGGGTTACCCACAATGAATTGACATGAATTTTTTACATTATAGAACCTCTGATAGGAACATCGGGGCATGACATTACTCGAATACACTACAGACACATCCTGAAATAAACATCGGGGTACAATATATAAGATATACAAATGAATACATTCTGAATTTACAAATACATCAACAAGTTCACATGTTAGGCCCCATAATACCTATGCACAGAAGAACCAGATTGATCATGATTCTACCTTCTTAGTTTGAGGAGGGATTTTTTCCCATGTGGTTTTTTCACAGTTCCTTATATTAAGTAGTTACTGTTCTTTAGCTGTAATGGGTGACCTATGGTCTTAGTTACCAAGGCCCAAAAATTTTCCAAGTTATCATTTGGGGGGGTGTTAGGATTATAATCCTACCTTGTCCAATTTGGTCAATCATGTCTAAATTAGGAGTATTTCAGTCTATATGTAGTCACTAGCATCATTGGGTCCACTTGGCCTAATTGGGCCACATGTACCAGTTACTAGAATGTGGGGAACACTAATTGAGGTTATCTTCCACTGATTTCACTTGCATGCATCACTTCAGGAGCCTCCTAGATCAATCCCTACAATCTAGGATCCACTAGGAGTGTCAGAACCAACCTCCTTCAGTTGAGTTCAGTAAGTGACTATTTAAGCCTAGTTAAGAGTCAATTACATTAAGTTAAATGCAATTACATTCAGTTAGCGCTAGTCATTGATTGATTGTGTGTCAAAAGGAACAATTCCTCACCTACCACATTTAGTTAGGCTATTTAACTGATTCTAACTGACCGGTGCACTCATTGAGGCAACTGGGTCTAACTAGTTGAGCTCCGATAATGATTTAGACATGACCAGTTATCCATGCAGTTAGGTAGAGTGAATCAATTCGAATTCCTCTCTCATGCATTCAAATTGAATGGTTATTAATACTAGTGTATTACATTGTAATTAATTATCCAATTACTTTTGATTAATGAAAGCATTCACAATTGCAAGCCATTTTTGCATTGTTTCATTCTTCAATTTCTAAGTGAAATTGTCTGATCTATCTTGTGAGTTGTGTGTTGGTCCACATATCTATGTTCTCAATTTAATACTTTTTCCTTTTCCTCTTTGAATACTTTTGTCATAGAGTTTCCTTTTTTCTACCTTGGCAAGTTGACTTTCCAAACGCACCCCCTGACATGGAAATCTTATTTCCACCTCATTAATTTTCATAATTAAGAATAATTAAGAATAAAAATTACATACACGCCTCAATAATAATTATTAACAAAATTTCCCTAGGAAGAATTATTAATTGTCAATTTGAACCCCTAAGAGTTTTATCATGGTCAACACTTTTAATGATAAAATTGAGGGGAGATGACACATTATAGGGGTTATACAGGAAAGGGAGAAATATTTATCATGCTAGATACGTCACAGGTCATTTAATGTTAGAAGGTTTAGAGATTAGCTTTAATAGGGTTTATAAGGTATAGTATGTTTGTGGTTAAAATGGATATGGATTATTGGCTTATTTCTATGTCGACCCAGGTTCAGATCCCTTGTTCATCAACAAATACCAAGATATCGGCCTGATAGAGCATAACTCCATCGACAACACTTGCGACACATATGAGGTCTCACCTGAGATATCTACGGGGATTTCCATAACTAGGTTTCTGCAGTGATTTCAGGGGATTTTGTTATCATAACACTATCAGTTCAATCGAATGAAACCCAAAAATAGTATTCTATCTTCATACATAAATCATCAAAGAATATATCATATTGATCTGACCACATTCATCACAACATATAGTCTCTATTATTAAACATGCAGTAATATACCATTTATATCATTAAGATGCTCGACATATTTATCAGATTCATTCACGACAGATATTCATTAAACCATAGACACAATTATCAGAGACACAAAGACACAAAGTTTAACATGGAAACCCATCCGAGCAAAAACACAAAGGAACTCCTCAAATGGAATGAGTAATAATTGAATGCCTTTGTCCTGCGCACATAACCTGTAGACTCTTCTTTAGATATTTTTTACAATAAATCACTTATTTTCCCCTCTCATGCTCTCTGGTTTTTCATCTCTCTCTCTTTTATTTGTTTTCTTCTTCTTCACCATATATGTGTTATGTCTTCTCTTCCCTCTTCTATATTGTATTATGTTGTGTTCACCCATCCTGCATCGACTTTATAGGATTTTACAACTCTTTCTTTACTCTTCGATTGATTATCAATTGTCAGTCAATAGGTTGTATTACTAATTTAACCCATCCCATTACATCTAAAAAATGGCACTATCGATGCAATTTACAATCATGATTTATTTCCCAAAAGGATACTATTAGTCTAACTATTATAGCTCAAAATTACACATCTCTTCCTGTGACCACTTTCCTGTGATTTCGTCGCATGTCAACACTTCCATGACGACACTTCACTAGAAGTCACTGAAAAAACACCTAACTTGGAGGATCCATATCCTGAGTTGTGTAACTTCGTTTGACCTCATCTCTGCACCGTTGGAAAGGTATCTGAGTCAGCTAAAACTTTATATAAGACACCAAAGTATTAACTACCCTAAAAATGAGATATTTTGAGCTAGAAGTACCCTAATATCTGAAAATGATAGAAGTACCCTATTTTGAGCTATAACACTAACTAACTGCTTACCAAAAATAGGTCAAACTCCTCATCTCGACCCACTTTATTCCTCTTTTGTCACAACTTTTTTCGTCATGATTATTCTTCCTTTTGCAGCCTGAATCTTCATCTTTTCGAATAGGATTCTGATTATCTTTTCTCATCTTTTCATAGGGACAAAATTTCCCCAACACTCACCTTTGGCTCGTCTCGTGTAACATTAGTCTATAATTTCTGTTCGTGCGATTTTACTTTGAAAATATTGAAATATTTTGATGACCTGCTATGCTTCTTGTATCACCTCTTCCTGTACTTTCCTCATTTGTTCAACAAATTTAGAACTGATATGTTTCAAAGGTTTTATTCTTTTCATTCCCAAAACTTGTCTCACATTTTCATGAATAGGTTGAATGATACCTATAACCTCTAATGATTCCTCCTGTAGCTCTATGACATAATTTGTTCCTTTTTGTTGTTGTGTCTGCAATTTATCTACTTGTTGTTGTAATCTATTAATATTGGCATCCTTTTCCATCTTTCCCTCTATTGGAAGCTTCTTCATTTTATTCTGCAGTCTATTAAACTCTTCTTCAGTAGTATGTAGTTTCTCTGTAACATGTTCTAGCTTTGTGTCATCTGTCAAGGCTTCCCATGACTATGAAACCTACTCGACTACTTTAGAACAGAGTGCCTCTACCTCCTCAATATTTTGTGTAACCTCGGTTGTTTCCTTTCGCCACCCTTCCAGTACCTTCAGAAGTGTACTGGGAGTCATATTTGATTCCAAATATATTACATGTTTACAAAGGTTCTCAGCTACCTCACCCATTCAAAAAAAAAAAATTCTTCAGATAACATCTCAGGTGTAATCCCTTCCTCAGTGAAACTACTACATGTGAGTGTAACAGTTGCATCCAATTGCTTTCTATCGTCCTTCCAAGTTTTTATTTCTGCTCTGTCTCTTTGACTGTATTTTTCAGCGACATCATGTCTTGAGTTGGAAAATAAACCCATTCTCTCTTAACTTCATATCCTCTAATGTGGTATGATAAATAGGATGCAGTAGATATATTGGTACTATGGAACACTCAAAAGTCACATGACCAATATCCTTGATCATGCCATTGTATTATGCAGTCCCTAAGTCAATTGTCAAAAAATACACTTGAATTTTTGTGTGTGGAGGCATTAATGGTACTTAGACAAGTTTCTATTCATATGTTCCTGCTTATTCCAATGACCTAGTCGAATACGACTCCCACTCAAATGATTCTCTAATTTCCCTTACTATATTAAAGAGCATTTGCAATAAATGTGTGATGTTGCTTACAAATTTTCTATGTCGTTCATCCATCTTTGTGCAGCTTTGATTTGCCATTTCCTCAATTCGATTTGAAATAAGGTTGTATTATTTTTTAGTAATACCAACACTTCCAGTTTTCTTGTTGGACTTCCTCTTCTTACGACTCTTTTCATACTTTTAGATTGTTTTCTTTTATCCCTGAACTCTGGATATGTCGGGGTCACACTAGATTCATTTTGATTGTCATAGGAAGAGCTTCTTGGGATTTACTCTGCAGGTGGATTAGCTCCCTAAGACTCATTTTTCTTCTTTGTTGGTTCATCCTATCGTGGCTCAATTTCTACATATATTTTATCCTCTACGACAAGTTGTCACCATTCTTCGAGTCAATATTGATTAATCGTGTAGATTTCTTCAGCAGATAGATGGAACTGTTTAGCTAACCACTGATTTTGTCAATCTTGTCATGGATGCAAAAATATATGGTGAGCCCCAACTGAAAATTTTATAATTTTGTGAAACCTTTTAATGATTTCCTCTATTATTCTAGTAGGCTTCCAAATATAATACCGGGGTGTCTCTCCTTGCAAATAAAATTGCACATTGTTATCTCTTTGTTGTTGTGGATTTCCTTTGTCATACCAGAGTTTCTAGTATCTTTCTCCTCGAAATGGTACATGGACATCTTCCCCTTAGTAGTCCTATGGTTCTTCCAATGTGACAAATTAAATTAAAATAAAAATCCACAAAGAATTAAAGGGATTACCCTTTTCCTGTGAATCTGCAATATCTACTAACAACTCGTTTAACAAATATGTTAGCCAGTTCATTTGGACACCTGTTGCACACTGATCTCCTGCAACAATTGTTTCGGTTGTGCACCGGTACAATCGCATCTTCCTTAGAAAAATATTGCATAAAAATTTAGAAAAAAAATGAGTGACAGTGTCATTGATAGAGGTGATGGAAAATCCTCTCGTATCTCTCAACATGTTATACTTCTCCTTCATTATGTTGGTCAGAGTTGTATCCTAGTCCTTTCCAGTGAAGAAGGGCACTGGATTGATCTGTAAGAGGAATTCTTGTAATAGAATCTATGATCTCAATGTCTAATAATATTTTTCTAACGATCCATAGGAACACTCACTGAAACCATCCTAGAAGTTGCTTCACACATGTGTTCACTTATGTTGTGTGACCAAAGTGTTCCATATGCATCATCTAGTATGGATACTTCTAAATGATATTTTCCTAAACCAAGGAAAATATATAGTTGGTATCCTAAATATATTTGGGATGATGAATTTCAAGGAAATGAACAATCCGATGGTGACAAACCTGGATCTCCTTAATGATGATTCTCCAGAAAGAGTAGATGTCACATTATAAAGACAAATTATTGGCTCACTGTTGTATTTGACAAATACAAAACCAGATATATTTTTTGTTGTGAACACCTTGGGTTAGTATATGGTGGATCACCGACATGTTCATCTAGTTGTAGCAAAACATGTGATGAGGTACCTAAAAGGTACATTGGATTATGGCCTCAGATATGTAGCTGACAGTGAGTTCAAATTTTATGGCTATGTTGATTCAAATTGGGTGAGTATTGTTGATGACTGAAAGAGAACCTTAGGATGTTGTTCCAATTTGGGATCAGGTGTGATCTCGTGGATTAGGATTAAACAAGACATTGTTTCCATTAGTACAACCAAGGCTGAGTACATTGCAGTATGTTAATCCTATAGCGAAGAAATATGGCTTCGCAAACTATTGGCATGATTGTTTGATGTCGAGATAGATGCAAATGATATTTATTGTGACAACCAAAGATGCATCTAGCTAACAGAGAACTCGATGTTTCATGATAAGTCAAAAAATATAGAGATAAAGTATCACTACATCCCAGATATGGTGTAGAGAGGAGCCTTGAAGATCTAGCATGTTCCTATAGAGGAATAAGTTGTCGATGTGCTGACTAAGGCTCTATCTCATGTAAAGTTTGAGCACTTTCGGTACAAAATTGGTCTAGTCCTATAGGAAATCCCTGGAAACAGAGAGTGATGATAATATTATTATTGAGAATGAGATGGAAATGGTATGCCAATACAGAGAAGGTTAGTCGAGTTTATCAGTATGCTTATAGATATTGATTAGCTACGACATTATTTGAAGATTAGTGTATACTGGCATTCATTTGCTAAGGATGGTACTGAAGACAATAACACTCTCTTATTAAGAGTGGTCCTAGCACTTTTTGACTAAGGATTGTCCTGCATACAATAGTACTCTCATATGGCAAGTGGTCCTACATTCATTTGTGGATGAGATCCTGCATTCATTTGCGGATCACTGTATCCTAGTTGAGAATGGTCCTATGAACAAGAAAACGATTTTTGAGACTAGTCCTTGTTGGCTGAGGATGGTCCTGCAGAAAATAGTACTCTCATTTGGAGAGTGATCCTGCATTCATTTACGGACATGATCCTACATTAATCTGTAGATGACAGTAACGTAGTTGATGATGGTCCTGCGAAAAAGAACACTCTCTTGTTGAGAGTGGTCCTAGCACATGTAGGTTGAGGATATTCCTGCGGATGATAATACTCTCATATGGAGAGTGGTCCTACATTCATTTGTGGATGATGTCCTGCATTCATTTGCGAATGACAATATCCTAGTTGAGGATGGTCTTGTGAACAAGTACACTCTCTTGTTGAGAGTGGTCCTAGAACTTGTCTGTTGAGGATGGTCCTATAGATAATAGTACTCTCATATGGAGAGTGGTCCTGCACTCACTTACAGATGAGTTCCTACATTCAATTATAGATTATGATGTTCCAACATTTTTTATGTTGTGGGTGATTTAGCTCAGTATTTGTATAATGATGATAGTGCATATGATGCCATAAATGATTATGGTCGAGATGATGCCAGATATGAAGATCCTTGAGAATATCCCTGAGATGATGTTGCTCAAAATGATGTCAGATATGATGATGATGTTCCATAGATGATGATGATGTTGATATAATTGTGAAAAATTCCTATGACATATAGATTCACAAGTCAGTTGTACATATGTATTGTTGTAGAATACCTTCCTTGTTAAGAGGGATTGTTAAAGAAATGTAACTGTGGAATATCTTCTATTTTGTATTATTATTATTATTATTACCCCTTTCAGAGATGTTGTTCCTCCAATTAGGGATTTTATGTATTTGATCATGTAAAGTCTTGAGGTAAAACCTCTGTTTTAAGTCGAGTCAGTAGTACCCACAAAAGGATTATTAAAAATGTATTTTTGAGTCTTCTAAGGAAATTCAGACCTGGAAGCAAAGATAATTCATAGTTGTTGAGTTATTAGGCCTCTGAATTGATTAGTATAAATAGGAGAGGCGCCTCCCTCATTTGGACAAGTATAGCACTTAAGAAGTTGCACTAGAGAGAGAAGGGGAAATCCATCTAGAGGGGAGGAAGCAGTCTAGTCTTATTCTTTGGGTCTTATAATGTACGTGGTTGAAGTCTATATAGAGTAATTTTTGTTGGGTTTCCTTCCTCACGAGGGTTTCCCAGGATAAATCTTTTTGTTCTATTGTGCTTGCTATTAAGTTTCATAGATCTTTTTTTTGGTATAACAAGTTTTAAAATATTAACATGATGTTATAAACCATGAGGTTGGTATTCAATATGTATATCATAAAATAAAACCAAAAGTAGGGGATGTTGTACAACATGACTATGTTTTTAATGAGGGTTGGGAAACATTCCTTTCATATGAGGATACACAACAATAAATTTTAGTTGGTTTATGGTATTTTCACAAATGTGGATGGAACACAACATGTCGAGAGCTTCAAGCGTAGGTTCTCAATTGTTCATGAAATTCATGTTTATGGAACTATTGTGCGTGTTCATTGTTGTGATGTTGAAAAATTGCAATAGCAGGGTTATGGGATGCTTCTTATTGAAAAATATGAGATTATTGCTTGGAAGAAGAACAAGTCAACCAAAATAGCTTTCATATAAGGTGTAGGAACACACCATTATTATTGAAAGCTTGTTTATGAAATCGAATCATTGTACATGATGAAGTAATTGAAATAATTGTATGAATTTATGTGGCTTTCTACTATGTCTTATGGAATGGCCATTGAAAATACCAAGAAAACTAATCATCCCCATAGTGGAAAATTACCAATGGTCAAAAGGAATTGTAGTTGTATCTATAACATTGGAACCAATTCTTTTGGATATTCTCTATAATATGAAAGAAATCAAGCTTGGAGGGCCTCATATGAGTGATCATGAGATCTCTTCATTTAGGTAAGAATTGACTTTTCACATTCTCCATCCAAATAAGAAAATTGGCAATGGCATTGGTAAGGGTGGGAGTATTCTTAAATGTATGTGTGAAGGATAAGTGGTTGTATCTATTAAATATTGTTTTTCAATGTATAGGAAATGATATTGATCAAGTCTAGACACCTCATATTTTGTATGAAGATGATGATGGTAATAAGGTCTTACCCTCCACCGATAGTGAGCTTGTTGCAATTGTAACTCATCCAAGCAAATCAAGTTGGAAGGGACTAGTGTTGAATGTTGAAAATTTAATTCTAGAGGATGGGAAGACAATTATATCTATATTTGGATCAGACACAAATTCATTATATGTATTGATTATATAGGATAATTGTTGTAGGAGTGGCTCTATTGGAAATTGTCATCATCATTGTATATTTGAAAAGATAATTATTGTGTGCTATTCAAAAACTCTATAGGAATACATACTAGATACTCAAATTATACATAGGTAAATAATTTCGATAGCTTGTATCAATTCAACAACGATTTGTAACTTGTGAATAGTATTTTTGTAAGTTTACTTAGTTCTTGGTACTTGTAATAGTTTTTCATGAGTGTCAAAAGAAAATTAAGTTGAAATTGTATCAAAGTTCATTCTTGATATAAACTGACACCCTCAATTTTTGAGATTGAGTTTTATTGTTAAAATGGTGGAGTCGCAATAATCCCTCAAACATATCAACACTAAAATACTTGATGTGTTTCCAATAATTCATAATTTAGATCGTGGTCTTTTATGTCTAGTTTTGACACTCAAAATCACTATATAATGTTTGGATAGGTATTAATTCTAGTTACGAGACTGAAACCTACTTCTTTGATATATTTCGCCATTAGAGACACATCCATGTACTTTTTTTATCACAATGAAAATTTTTCCTACTTCTCATCATGCATCTGACAAGGGGAACATCATGGTTTGACTATCAAGATTCAAGTTTCAAATACCTATCAATATAAAGGATTTCTTGGCAAGAAAACATCTATAGTACATAAACAAGAGATCCTAAACCACATCCAACACTTAGATACACCTAAGCAGATTCATATGCGTAAACATAAAAAGGAAATAAAGACATATTCCATAGATTTTGATTTGGTTTATGGCATTCCTTAAACACAATTTAGTAGAAGAATTATAGAATTTTCTAGGCATCTATTTTTGGTGATCCTTAAACAATCATTTTCTAGAGGGAACCATTGATACTTAGAGCCAAGTTTCAAAGGGAATTGCTAATCTAGAACATGAGTTTGTGGCAAGTTTTAGAGGAAACCATTGATTCAAGACTAGAGTTAGTGCCAAGTTCTAGATTGTGTGGTCATCTTCAAACCAACATTTAGTAGAAGACATCCGTTTTTGCTAGATATTTGTTTGTGGTCATCCAAAAACCACAAGTTTCAGAAATCACCTTATATTAGTATAAGATACTAACTTATATTTGAATTACTTGGAAAATGATCATATTGTAAAGTAAGAAATGTTCAACATTTAGTAGATGTCCACTTCCAATTTTTAGCTCTCTCTACTTGGGCCCAGATACACCCTTACAGATAAAGGAGTGGAATGTCAGAAAAATTAAACATTCATAGTCATCCTTATTGAGTGTTTGAATAATAAGATATATAGGTTAAGGATTATAGAGGTTAAGTGATAGGGTTTTTAATGTATTTTTATTATTAATGTTAAGGTTTAGCAGTTATAAGAGCTAAATATTAGGGTTAAGGGTTATAGATATAACCCATAACCCATAACCAACTCACCTGACCCTGTGGTTTTGAATAATATGGTAGTTTTATTGATTTTTCACTAGCGAGCCTTATTTTCAATCCTTCTTGCATTTCCATTGGATTGAAAAAAAATGACAACATTTATGGTTGTTGGAACACCATTAATATATATATATATATATATATATATATATATATATATATATATATATTGTTAATGCTACCAATTGATATAATTGAGATCCAAAAAATAAATTTAAATGAAAAATTGAACATTTTGGTATCATAATTGTTGGATGTCCATAAAATTTAAATGAAAACAAATTAAAATTGACCAACCTCTTGGGTTGGATGCCATTAGGTTGATAATTTCCAATGGAGGATGGTGGGGGTCAATTCCAGTATCTTTGTTGAGGGTCCTTTCCATCCAAAAAAAACATGCAGCCGAGAATTCTTGTCAGTCGAATTGAAACTTTTTTTCATATATATATATATATATATAACGAAAGAAATATCAATCAAGATCACAATGGTTGGGATTGGTGGCTCCAAGGTTTGTGAGATTAGTTCACAATGACAACTTGATCGATCTCTTGGGATAGATTGAAGAGATAAATTAAGCTTTCAAATTATTGTTCAATTTAGCAGTTTGATTGAGCTCAATACCTCGACCAAGAATTTGGTCAACCTACCCAAACTCCCAATTGAATGTTTCACTTTGATGCCAAAATTTCTTAATCAAGATCTTATATAAGATATCAATCAAACTCTTAATAAATCGATTAGACATCTTTGAAAACCATCTCTTTCTACCCACCTTACCAATAATTATTACCCATCTTCATGGATTCACCCATGGTACCTTTACAAATTATATTTTAGGTGAGATTTATGAGGTTCTTAGAATAAGTATATATTTATATGTTTTACATATTTATGAAGTTCATAGAAATTAAAATTTATCCAACATAATTTTGCTAGACTTGGAAACTTTCCTTTTTTTGTCTAAACAATCATCTAACCCTTCCCTCAATGCCATGGATAATTTATCTATAAAAACTCTATACTAACTAGAAGCTTAGTATTACCATTGTGATATCTCAAGTAGTTTATCCTTTGAACATTAATTTTTTTGTTTCTCCTACTAGTTGGGAAAAATGTTATATTCCATTTATTTGAGTGGAACATAGAATCTTAATATACCAACATGAACACCATTATCTTAATATTAAATGGTTTTCCAGTGGATAAATTCATATATAATTTCCCTTAGTTAACAAATTTTCATATTTCTTTTAATAACATCAAAACATCTTAGAGGTAGCATTATGAAATGATGTATTATAATTTTATTTTTTCCCTAAATAAACTTCTTGATCCACACCATCACCAATACAATCTCATTCAAGCAATAGTATCATACACTTTTTCATGTCCTATCTCATCTACTACTTATACTTTCTATTTTTCTCAATAAAGATAAATTTAAACTCTAACATTCTTAATAATAATTCTATAAAACCATAACATGATTCAACAAATTATTTTTCACCTATAGTAGAGTGGTAGGTGAAAATAATTTTCCCTTCAATGCTTCGGAAAACATTCATCTATAAAACCATAACATGATTCAAGAAATGATTTTCCACCTATAGTAGAGTGGTAGGTGAAAATAATTTTCCCTTCGATGCTTCGGAAAACATTCATCTAGTTTCTTAGAGTGTGGAACAATGATCCATGCTAAAGAAGAGGACATGCTCACATGCTCGTATAACAATGAGGGTGATAAAGATGAGGGTGATCCATTAAGATACAATATTTTTTTTGAAAAATTCGGGACATGCTGACATGCTCGTATAACAATGAGAGTGATAAAGATGACGAGGACCCATTAAGATACAAGATTTTTTTTGAAAAAGTTGGGAACCATAACCACTTCAAAAGTTAGACATTGATTTTGGTATCAAAGAGAGAACACATCACATTGATTTATCTTATTTACATGGGCTATGCTAGTTTTCCATGCATATAAATTCTATACAATAGTGTAGCTAGTTGAATTAATGGAACATGTCAGCCCATATATAATTATAAGCATGGGATATTCTTGACCCGGTATCTATAAAGTATGAGGATATAAGGACTTCCTTGGTGGTGAAATATGTGATAAGGAATTCTTGAAGATTCAAGTAGAAGGTTATATTCGTAAACAAAGAATAGTTACCCTTTTTGTTATAAATTTCGATGGGAAAATAGATTATTTTCATGGGGATTTTCAAAGCCCTAATTCTTTGTGTGGAGTTGGTATGTACCTTACGTTCATTGAGTCTATTTTTTGTTCATCTTAGAATGGGAGATGGGGTGGGAACTAACACTTGAGATAAGCTTATTTCTTTATGGGTTCTTCTATATTTTTCTCAGTTAAGAGGGTTTATGTGGTTGTTGGTTGCAGGTGACTCAAATACAATCATTGACTGGGTTAATGGTGGTATCTCTTTAAATTCCTTGAATTTGGAGTGTTTGTAGACAAGGATTCAAACACTACAAGAATCCTTTATTGATATTCAGTTTCACCTTGTGTATAGATATTTTAACACTCGTGTTGACAACTTGTTGAAGGAATAATTTTCTTTACTAGAATATGGTTGTTGCTTTGAATAATTCCTTAATGGAAACTTGATCTCTAGGGGAATTTTAATGCTTTTTAATTTTTTGTTGAAGTCTTTTACATGGTATATGTATATCAATTAGTAGGCTTGGACGTGATTGTAATTTTGATTATGGATGACGGTATTGGTTTGTAAATTTTGTTATATTAATCAAAAGACTGACGTATATCATTAGTTGTGACTGGACTATTAAGTCTTTTGTTATCATGTATTATTATATCTTGATTTAATATAAATAGAAACATTTTTTCTTTGTAGGAAAAAAGTATCAGGATATATTGAAGTTGAAAATTTTCTAAAAAAATAAACTAACCAATAAAAATAAAGTAATATGTAAAGAGAGAGAGGGGGGAGACGAAAATATTTCAATGTTTATAAAAAGTTAACATCCTTAGAAGAAGTAATCTAATTGTCTTTTTAAGGGGAATTATATAAAAAAAATTGCAGTTTTTGCAAAAAACCCAATAACTACCAGGAAGAAGGTGTTAATCCATTACAATTTGAATAGAATTGAATTATAAATTTGATAACTGTTAGTGACTTATCTTGTTTGAATATAATTTGCAACAAGGAAAATTTTAAGGGTGAAATTTATCCCATGGACTATTTCTCGGCATTTTTTTTCTAAAAAAATATTCACCAATTTGCCTTTTTTTCAAAGACGATTCTCCCAAATTCCATGGGATAATATATGCTTACTCTAAAAATTGTCAAAAAACTATATAAACTCCTTAGAATTTTGAATATTTTTTTTGAAATCCACCAAACATTTTATGGTTCCAAATTTAGAATTAGTAAGACTCACCAAGGTTTCCAAACTTTCTTAAATTATAGTGTTCTATCCCAAAATGGCACTTCTTCGTTCGTGACGGCGTTTACATGTTTTCATCGCAGAATGACACTTTATGAAAACTCCTATGACACCTGAAACTCAAATGACACCTGTGGATGGAAGGTCCATATCTGTATTTTTGTAACTTTGTTTAACCTCTTTTTAAGACCATTATAAAGGTATTGGAACAAGGAACAACTTTCCAGAAGACATCAACTCCTGAAAATGCTTAGAAATGGCCTAAAAATGGATTTTTGGCCCATTCATGAATTTTCATACGGAAACCTCCATTTCCCTCGCGACTTTGATGAAGTAAACCTGTGTGTATACCCTGAAGTGGCCAAAAAACATCAAAACATGGAAAAATATTGAATCTTTGGTGGTTTGGGTGGTTTTGGAACTGCTCTTTTAGTTGTAACTGATCCATTTTCGACCCTAACTCTTAGAATAGTATATAAAAGAGAGAGGGAGAGAGGGCTCCATGAAAGGGGACTTAGCCTTTGATAGTGTTATGCTGGTGAAATTGGGAGTCTCATGCCCCCTACCTTTTCCCTAGTTGTCATCTCCCTTTGTTGCATATCTTGGAGGCTGATATTATTTGAGAAGAGAAGCATGAGATATAGATCGAAGGTTTCATGAGGTGCCTTGCATGAGGAGAAGGTATATCTTGTACTTCTTCCATTGATAATAAAGATTTGATGCTCTTCCGTTTCCAAATCAGTATATGATATGTATTGAATATTTGCTTATGATTACATGTTGATGTTTATCAGATTATGGTTTTATATTGTATTGAATGTTTTCTCCTTACATGTAATCAAATTGGTTTGAGGAAGGTTGAATTTTGTTTTGCAGGTCTCTTGGATTGGAGAGCAAGAGGAGGGATATAGAAATCTTGGATAAACCTTTAGTCGGTAAGGTATGAACCCTTCTAACCCTTGAACCTTGTTTAATTCATGCTTGCAAAGTGTTATATATAATTATTTATACCCCTAATACGTTGGTGGCCTCAACCTCAGCCATAGGAACACTTTCCCTAACAACAGAACTGGTGACCATATTGGGGAAGCCTTGTATGTTTTGAGGTCTCCATGGCTTGTTTTTATAGTTTAATTGAGGTCATAATTCCTTCTTCCAGGTTAGGAGTTACTCTCAAGTCTATGTGGACACCTTATTTTCCTTTCTAAGGATATTTTTTATTTTGTTTATGCTTTCCACCACCCACACGCAATTGTTATACTGCAAAGTAGTGTTTTCCTAATGTACATGAGAATTCCCTTCGGTAAGCATGTGTTTCACTCATGTCTTTTCTTAAGGAAACTTGTGTGTTCCCTGTTTCAATGTTTTTTCAGTCCTTTTGGGCATGTTTGGGGTGGTTTAGTGTTGTGATCTGTAGGGTCCTTCTAGGTCCTTTGCTTGTGTAATACCTCTGTAGAGTGGTGTACTCTCCTGAATGTACTCTTGGATTGGTTTTTAAGATTCTTATGAATATTTTGGTCTTTCCCATTGCTCTTACCCCCACCTGCTTTCTTGGAATGACCTTATGGTGCATGGTTCTGATCAGTCTCTGTTGGCAGTCATAGTCTGAACTTAGGAGATATATGATCTATGTTCCCTTCATTCTTGTTGGTTAACTTCTTCATGCCAAAGTGGTTGGCTTGTCCCCTTATGCAAGTATTCCTCCCAAGAGAGCTCTTATATGAATTTGGGGCAACCTGGGGTTTGTTTGGTGGTTATAGAGCAGAAGTCCTTTTACTTTGTTTACATTATCTGCATGCATTAGTTTGTAGGTTGTTTTTCTTTCTCATTTATAAAGAAAAAAAATTAAAAATAACAAGTATTTGGTTTATATGCATTTAGGCTAGGGTTTAGTATCAAGTGCATTGCATAGCTCTATTTTTTAAAATACAAAAAGAAATATTTCCTTTGTGACTTTCATTTTCAGTTTTGAAAAGAAAGAGAAGTAAAAGTTTGCATTTTGATTCTCTTTTTCATTAGTCATCTTTTTCTGCTTTCAAGTCAAAACACCATTGGTTTCATTTCTGCTACCTTTTAGTAATCAATAGCCATTAACAATAACGTTAAAATTTAAAATGTATTAGTAATATTTTCTTTCTAGGGATGACACACACTAGTCTAGGACAGTGTTTTGGGTTAGGGACATCTCTAACTTCCCAAAACTTTAAACTCAAACACAGTGGCATTTCATTCAGGAAATCAAATCTCATAAAGAAAGACACCGGAAAGCTCCTCTAACATAGGAGTCAAGCACAAGGTCGTGCGACACTGAGCTATGGAGATACCCATCCTATACTTGGTTGAACATACACTAGAGTTGTTGTGTGTTTGGGGACTTACTCAGTACCTCCTTTCGGCCCCGTGTGGTGCCTGGTATCATTAGAGGAAATTTAAACTCAAAATGGGCCTCCTAAGAAAAATAATAAAATAATAGTTGAAATAATAATATAATATTTATTAATTTTGGAGGAATAAAAGAAAATAACTACTTTTTTGTTCGTATTTTCAACATATCTCCCTGTGATTTTACTAAAATTTCGATCGAGAGAGCTCCCTGGATGCGTAATTAAATTTTGAATCCAACGAGTACCCACTCGACATACTTTTGGCGGACCCCGCTAGGTCATCATCGCATTTTTTTAAAGTTATTTCTTGTTTTTGGGGTAGCGGGGTCTGTTAAAAGTATGTCGAGTGGGTACTCGTTGGATGCAGAATTTAATTACGCATCCAGGGAGCTCTCCCAATCCAAAGTTGAGTAAAAACACAGGGAGATATGTTGAAAATACAAACAAAAAAAGTAGTTTTTTTTATGATACCTATCCCCAAATTTATATTAAAAATTTGTTAAAGACTATACGGTATTTCAAATTTAAATCAATTTCATTGGCTAATACATAATGACATGGAATTTGAATTAGTGTTAAAAGGCCCATTTTGAGTTGAAATTTCCTCTAATGTGTTTGAGTTTCGGAGTTTCTTCCCCCTTCACTGGTTAACTTTGGGCCCTCATCATCCCACACTTTCCTTTGGAATGTACCTTTGTTTACCTGGTCCGGATACTTAGTTTTTTTTCTTGTGGTGTGCTCTTTGTGCTGTTGGTTTCCAGTTGACCCCGGACTTTGATTTCTTGTTAAGTCAAAAGCTATGGTTAATACCCCTATCACTAGAACAAAACCATGTGATTAGTGTCTCTTTTAGCTTCCTTTTTAGCATCCACCATCACTTTTAGTGTATTTTTCATCATCTTCTGGACAAAGTGGATACTTTTCCACGAGATGGCGCTTTTAATGGAGATTTTTGTGTCCCTTTTCAAGAGTTGGAACTATTTTGGATGCTAATTAGCATCCCAATTAGCGTCCCAATTAGATTCCTAAATAGCATCCCCATTAGCATCCCAGTTAGAATCCCAATTAGCATCCTTTTTTAAAAGTTGGTGTTATTTTGGACGTTAATTAGCATCCCAATTAACATCTCAATTAGCATCCCAATTAACATCCCAATTAAAATCCCAGTTAGCCTCCCAATTATCATCTCAAATAGCATCCCAATTAGCATCCAATTTTAAAATCTGGTGCTATTTTGGATGCTAATTAGCATCCCAATTAACGTCCCAATTAGCATCCCAATTAGCACCCCAATTAGCATCCCAATTAGCATCCCAATTATCGTCCCTTTTCAAAAGTTGGTGCTATTTTGGACACTAATTAGCATCCCAATTAACATCACAATTATCATCCCAATTAGAATCCCAATTGGTGTCCACAAAAGCATCCCATATAACGCCAAGAATAGCCTCCAAAAAAATGTCCTGAAGAACATAACACCATATATTAATCCAGGGTTAGCGATAGGAATTGCATCATGAATTTCGGAAGGAAAGAAATCCAACATAGAGCCAAGTATAGATCCAATAATTCCACCTAGAAAACATCCAACATAGTCCCAGGTATAGATCCAGGTAAAGCACCTAGAATAATGCCAGAAATTTCAAAAGGAACTGCGCTAGGAATTGCACTAGGTTTAGAGCTAGGAATTGTGTTCAAGAAATGTATGAAATAACGTTAGATATATCAATGTCAATGTCAATGATCATGATCAATGTGATAATACTTTTGGATATTGATTTATCATAGTGGCACCTAAATGATCGTAATCATGGCACTTTTGGATCATGATTAATCCTAATGAGGGGTAAATTACCTTAATGTCACCTAAATTTCTATTATGGAATTTTAGTGTCCCCAACAACATTTGATAGACCCTAAAGGCATATCATTGTCCCTAACAACATGACGATGATGCATTATGATAATTATGATGGAGTGTATGGATATGATTTGATAAGTATAAGAGTATATCATCCATTCTTGTGAGGTATGACTCCTTTCTCATTATTATCGCAATTATATTGATAATGACTATGACGATGACAATGATGTTGATTTATTGTATGATGATGATGACGATGGGGATGTCAACGATGATTATGCATGTGGTATCACTTTGGGATCCTAATTTATTATAATGGCACCTAAATTCTATAACGACATCTAAACAAACCTATTATCATCGTAATGACTGTAATGACATATAAATGACCTTAACAATTACATGACATGAATCGTAATGTCGATGAGTGATTAAGAACACTAATGGAATCTGCGTGACCATAATGACAATGATGACGATGATTGTGTTGATGATGTACTTGATGCTAATGATTATGATGATAATGAGGATGATGATCAAGATGATGTTGATGTACCATATGGCATTGATGATGATGATGACAACGTCGATGTCTACGATGATGATGCATGTCATAATACTTATGTATACTGCAGGACTTGAGATATTGGAGTTAATAACAAGTAATAGAGGTTGTGAGGTGTTGACCATAAAAATATTGTTATCCATTGGGTTTTACATGGACAGATATGGTCATTATGTTTAGTATTTCCCCCCCAACCCCCCTACACCCCCCTTGCATAAAGGTAGTACAATACCATCTATCATGGTGCTACCAAAATGTCACCCTAAAAGGTATTTTTGGACACCACCCCATCCATAACCTCATTTTTACAAAGAACATCCAACACACTAGAAGTGGATATCAGTCTTAACACAAAAGCTAACTTTATTTGTACTCTTAATTACATTTTGGTCTGGGTTTAAAATGGAATGAAGCAATAAGCATTTCAATAATTCTCATAGTGTTATTTTGAAGAAGTAGACCAATTTTTTTTACATCTTTGGCCTTATAAGCAAACATCTCTCAAGGAAAAAATAAATTAGTTGCTCAAGTTTTATGGCATTGGTGGATTTTTCGTTAAAGATTCAGAATAATTGGTTTAATTTTCGGCGATTCTTTTGAGGTTTGTCAAATTTCTATTAAAGTTTAAAGCAGTTTTGTTTATTATGTGAAACTCCCTTGAACTGAAGTATTCCTTTGAAATAAAATGTCACAATTTCAATTACACCATTTACGCAACATACAATATTCATACCATTTACCATTTACCTTTATCTTAGGTAATCTTTCTCATTCATCAACTAAGATACAAGAATATTATTTTGAAATATCTACTTCTCATACTAGTAAAGGGAATTATTTGGCTTTTCGATATAAGATTGGGTAGCATTTGTCTTAGCCTGTTTATTTGGATTTTAGACAGGACCACAATTCCTTGAGGAAGTGCAAAGGCTCACTCGAATCGACCAAATTTATGTTTAGTTAAAGTGAGCCAAAGTTATGGTAAATGTTATATAGGTGGGATATCATATGTTTAACTAACTAATTAGTTATATCGATATGCTGAGGTACCAAATCCTTCCTAGACATGAGATTTGAGATTGCTTGTTCATTGTCAAACCCAACTCAAATTATCCCTATGAAAACCAAGTCCCTCGATCCCTTCAAACTCAAATATCTCCCAAGATTTAGTACCAATAATAATGAATATTTATGAATTCAAGTGGTTTGAAGGGATTTTTAGTCTACTAAGGTTGCACATACCAAAAATCTTAAGCCATAACAACTTCAATCCCTTTTTGTGCTATAAATGAGGATGTCATTAGCGTCAAAAATGTTCAAGGAACATTTGCAACCCTCATAAAAATTCATCCCTTAAGGTGATAGAAATACGATGCATATTAT
This sequence comes from Pseudotsuga menziesii, assembly GCA_001517045.1. NCBI lineage: Eukaryota > Viridiplantae > Streptophyta > Pinopsida > Pinales > Pinaceae > Pseudotsuga > Pseudotsuga menziesii. The sequence continues at coordinate 286,092 of LPNX010442373.1, forward strand.
GCCTTCCCACTACAACTCTCATGGGTTTTATAAGCTCAAGTAAGCTTAAAAGAAATGAAAAATGCACACCATACACAATGATTTTCTTCTCGTGTTCAATGACCCATCAACCTTGAATTATTTTAACAATCTACACATGCTAGGGAATAATGTTCAAGACATACCTTACCAACTTTGTTGTTCAATAAGGTACTAAATTAATCCATAAATAAACCTTATATTGACACTAGATAAACTTAAAACACAAATTTAGCAAAACATCTTCTTATATATTTTTAGTGGTTCATCTATATTCTAATTACAATAGCTGAATTGTCTTTCTTATATATTTTTAGTGGTTCAAGTAAATGAAAAATACCATAGTTGAATTGTTCTAACCCATCTAGATGCAAATTTGACATCATATAAATCATAACAATATTCATTAAATTTAAACATACACAGAAATTGTAATAAAACTTATCTTGCATAAAATCTAAACATCTTAATTCACTACTAAAGAGAGATTATCCTTTGGCCATAGACATCAATTGTGAAAACCACTATCATGTTGGGATATGTGGTGACAAGGGAGAAAATGATTCACTATATTTCTCTATACGATCACAAACAATTCCTCAAAACGTTGCTACATGTCCAATATAGTAAGTTAACTTACAAGGAAAATGAAATAATCCCTCTCCACTAGTCATTCTAGTGAAAATTTTACGAAGACCTAGTTACTAACACTCGCCCAAGATTTTGACCAATCCTTCACTACTAATCTCACACTAGCTTGAACACCCCACTGTCAATGTAACAGAGGGAAAATTATCTCTTCATGACCAGGCTACAACTTTGACACGGGATCCCTTTGCTAACGATAATTTTGGTGAGAGATCCATGTTTTAAAAAAATTTGCTCTACCTAGGAATTCATTACTTCCAAGTACAAATATAGCTCATTTTGTGCCCAAATTACCATACTCTCATGCTCCCATACAAGAAATGGATCTTCATTATAACTAGCATGAAGCTTATTGTAACATTGTAGTATTTATAAAATCAAAGAATACCAACATAACTTATATCTGTATTTTCAAACAAATTGTTGCAACATGGAACTCTTGTCAATTACCTATCCTAGTTCACAAAGAAGCTCTTTGTTTAACTTTCCAATGGATGATCCCATTTAATCTTCACTTGAATAGCTAGACAGTAAAGCCAATCACAATAGTGTACCTTTAGCCTCATCAAACAATAGTGTACATTTTCTCACAATCATGATGTAATTGTTCGGACAAATTGCTATGTAGATTCATCTTGTTATGTGATTGTTATAGTCATAAATATCCATCACTAAAATTTATCTATATTAAAAAAAAATTAAAATCAATTCCACTTAATTCACAAAAATGTGGGCGCCAAATTTCTGCCATCTTCATTGAAAATTTATGGATAAAGAAGCTTTGATTTTGCTTAGTTTTGGGGCTTTTATGGATTTTGAAGTTTCGATTTTGCTTATTTTTTATCCATTAGGGATTGAGGTTACTACTTCTGTAATCAACCCTTCCAATAATATGATACAATGCATCTCCACCCTTAATACATACTCAACCAACTACTGAAAGAGGGGACGAACCTTTTATAGACCAATGGATTTGCTTGGACGATTTGCTACGGGAAAACTTGACAATTTATGAACTGAGAAGCTACTAAAGTATACAAAGGAGTACTCTACTGCAAGCCACCATCAATTTAGTTTTCTACACAGCAGTATTAACCACCAAAATATGGGATTTCTCCTTCAAATTTTGTCCAGTATTAACCACAACAGAATTTAAATTTTCTTTCTTAGTCTCTTGTCCCAACAACTAGGTTTAAAATATCTTTTTTATTGAGATGGAAACAATATATATGATTAGTATTTTTATTTTTTGTTTCTATGGCTGAATGTTAACAAATTTTAAGTAGAACTTTAGATATTCAACATCTACATCGAATTTTTTGGTGGATAATTTAGTTTGGTATAAAGAAAATTGGCATTTCCTAGGTATTGTCTGTAATACAGCCTTGTGTTTATTTCCCAACGATAACTTTGTAGGGAAATATGGGATGCTTCCCAACATTCCTTGATGGAGACCCTAATAAATCCATTGGCGTATATTAGTGCACCTCACCAAGGATGATTCAACCCACGCACCTTCTGGCATTTGAACTAGCCATGGAATACCAATAATAGTTCCATAACCTTTAACATATCATCATTTTTTGTTTGGAACTTATCTCATTATATACATGTCCCTTGGTGAGTCATGTGGGTTTGCACAAAACTCATAAGAATCTCTCCTCAACTTTTGTTGGTTGATAATGGCATTTGGTATTGAGTAATTTACAAAATTTTGTAATATTTGCCAAAACAATAAGGCACAAAATGTTCCTCATCTTAGTATTCTCAAACATAATGTCACTACAAATTTAATGAATTTAAATCATACATATTAAGTGTGTGTTGGTGTATAATAAATAGGCTAAGTCTCAAACATGTGTGTCCTATCATACCTTGTGACCATTCAATGGTATTTAAAATGTCACAAGTATTTGTATCAATCATCACATTCATTATCATTATTATATTTTTATCCTTATGGACTCTTAACTATATCCTATTTAACCAGATATTTCTAGTTATGAAAATTGTTATTTGAAACTACTAACCATAAGTGAGAAGAGGTATCTATGGAATTCATCACTAGTTTGTCACTCTTAGAAGGTAAATATTCTCTCCTTGTGGCGATTAAATATTTATCGTGCGAAAATGTGCAATTAAGGGCATACGGATCTCAATGAACATAGTATTCAGGTTTATAAACTTTTCCAACTGAATGCTTCCTCCTAAATTTTCTACCCATTTCCTAAAAAGAAACATACCCCTTGGATCTGGCACATCAATGACACCAACTATCCATAAAAAAATCCAACATCCAAGTAATGAACAAGTCTTACTTGTAAGTCTTCGATCAATACATGGACCTTGATTTTCCTTGAGTTTGTAGCACACATACTTTAATAAGGTCTTGATATTTGTAGGCCAATATTCTTCAAAACATTGAGGGGCATCACATCATTTGAGGCTACTAAGTCAAGCATACATTTATTCAACAACCCACTATTTTCATGCCTGACGAAGGAAGGAAGTCAAAAGGTTGTATAAACCCGTGTCTTTCTTCAATGTGCTTTAGGTAATTAATCTAATAATCGTTAAGGAAAAATATAGTATGATGCACATAAGTAAAATAAAGTAGGAAAGATATGACTGGTCATAGTTCCGACCCAAGGAAGCACAGACATATAATACGGTAGGTAGTAGTAAATTAACAAGGAGGTTCCTAGGCATGATCTCTAAAGTGCCGACATTATTTAATTAATCCAAGAAGGTAGGAAGTTCTGAATATCCCATGAGTTAAAAAAATTATATCATTGACCAACAATGTAACATAGAATGAATAATGAGTATCGTTCCCTCCTCCTTGGTTCACACCTTGACACAAGTCGACACAACTAACATCTCCTTGGTCTCTTTCAACTCTAATACCCTTTCTATTCAAACTCTTTGGATTTGGATTCCATAAGTTCAATGAGGGGTACCTGCTCTTTTTCCTTATATATTTCAATAGTCAAATCAGTATTGAGAACATCACTAATCAATATACCTTGGTCTTGCTTGACATGATATTTTGGTTGTTGATTTGTTGATGCATAGAAACATAAGTCTTCAAAGAATAATTGGTCCACACTGAAGATGAAAGAGCAATCCACATGTGCGATTTCATGCCAAGAATAGACTCAAGGCTAGCACACATCATTAGTAACCTCCATGATTTGGTCTCCAAGGTTTAGCCACTTCTAAATAAGCATGAAAATAGATAAGAACAAGGAGGAAGTGGTTAATAAATTAAATAATAGCCACGAATCCACAATAGCTCCATACTACTACATAAAGAGGTTTTAAGACAATCGATTTGCTTAAAAGAGTCATTTATGTATGACACCTACTTACTCATAAATACATTACTAGTGTCCTACCTTATACTATGGGTTCTTTGGCCCTAGATTTTAAATTTTCTTCAACCCTAACCATTACTAGGAGTAGGTTGACGCCACACAAGATTAAACCTAGCGCCTTGTCAATGCAGGACACTCTCTAGAAGGAATTATCTAATATGGACTATGTGTTGACACTTACATTACTGATACAAATAATTAATAGGATAGCTCCTCCCTAGATACTTGTCATAGAAAAACAATTTAGCTGATATTTTTCTTGATTTACTCTCCTTCACATTATAAGTTTCTTCTTAGTATAAGCCTCTTTAAGTTTCTTCCTTCCCTATTGCAGATCATGGTCGATGGTTTTTATCCAATGAAGTGAAACCTCATTCAGTTTCTGGCTTATTGAGGGAAATGGCGTCAGTGCAGACAAGAGGATCTGAGAATGAATCAGATAATTTCTAGTGGAGGGAAAGAATAAGCTAAGGCCATGGCCAACGAGAATGGAACCCTTTCCCCATTATATGAATCACAACCCTACCCTACGGTAGGATTTGATGAATGGGATTTTCTAGGCATTGTTTCATGACCTAGAGTTAGGGTAGAATGAAAGGGACAATGACAGACTTAACCCTATTCAAGACTGTATAGAAGGTGATGGGAGTTGGAAAATAGGTAGGGACGCTACTGACTATAGGCGCATCAAAATATGTGTTCTAAAGAAGGTTATCCCAGTTCGATTGGTTTTTAGGATACAATGTGAAAATGAACCAAGCGGTTGGGCTTGTGAAACAGGGTGTTGTTGGTAGTTTTAAGGACCGAAGGATGGGTGCTAAAACTTTTCAAGAGTGATTACATCATAAATGGGATTCAAGTATAGGGTACAATCCTAAATACCACTTACTAGCGAGAGGTTGGATGGATTTTTCCTTAGGTCTATATAGGATGCATAGAATATTTTGAAGTATATCCAAAGGTGGGAATATATTGTTTTTATCCTCAAGAGATGGACACCATTATTATATTCCAAATTGGGAAAAACCTATATAGTCTCGGCTTAGGTGAAGTTAACAGGATTTCCTTGGGTGTTTTGGTTTCCAGATGTCTTGAAGGAAATTTGAAACTCCATCAAAACTTTTATGGGAGCGTATTTTAGCTATATAGAGACAGGGGTAATGACCATTTGGTGCATTTTCTTGTGGGCCTAGACCTTCTCGAAGGGCTGGTGTATTAAATGTACATCCAGCAAGTGCCCATCACTTTACTATTCAAGCATCCCCTTTAGATGCTTAAGATGCCCTAAATATGGGAATTTGATGGAATAATGTTTCCTTAAGTTTAACAATGGTATTAGTGAAAAAGAAAGTTTATAAGATAAGCGATGAGGTAGGAGGGAAAGAGGTAATTGATTCTCGAGGGTTAGGTTTTTTCAAAGGTGTTATATAAAAAGGAAGAGGAGGTCCCAAATAAATCTTTGGATCATGAATTTTTTTGTTGTCTCTCATCCTGCTCAGGATCAAACTCGTGAAGAGTTCAAGGAGCTTCCTTCGCAAGCCTAGGATATTGCATAAAAGGGTATTTATAAATTTGATCATCTTGTGTATATTTCTTCAAATATGGACATGACAGGGTCTAAGATCAATAATTTACCTATTCAATTTTATGGGGATAATTTTTTTATGGAGTAGGATAAAAACCCCCTAGGTTCTGAGGGGACACCCTGGGAGGGTAGTTTCATGTACACTATCATACAATAAAAATTCTATAATTCAATAAGTAATCTATCTAGATCTAAGAAGATGCTTGAAGACGCATCTAAGAAGAGTGAATGGAGTTGCAATTCAGGAAATTCTAAACATGGTGATGAGATTGGTGTGGTGGACAGAAATTGAAACTGTCAAATATTTGGTATTGAAACTATTTACAAGTATAATGCCTTGCCCTGTGGAACGTGTCCTTGAATGTTTCCTTTTTTTCATTGTTGTGGATGTGGTGGAGATGAAATGGATCAAATATCCTTGCAAGCATGAAGCACGAGTTGTCCAGGGGAACTTGGGAAACTCAATTTGAGAAATAAAATCAATCCATTCGGCTTGCTTTCCCGTTATCTTTGAATTACTATCCCAAAATATTAAAATTAATTTAAATAAAAATCAAATAGCGGGGAGATGTTCTCTATGACCTTCCTTGTGACTAGCAAGAAATAGATTTATTGACGGATAGAGTTTCCTGCCTCTAAAACCCTTTCGTGATCGGTCTTAGCTCATATCTGGTCACTATAATAATTACGAATAGTCATGAGTATAAATAGAATGGTCATGAAAGGATCCGATCTCTCATGCCTGTGAATAGAAGGATCCAATATCTCATGCCACCAATCTTAGCTAAAGAGGAAAGAGGGTTAGTTCCATTGACTTATGCTTGAAAGGAAGGTTTAAGACCGGTCCTATAACAACTTGATGATGACGATTTTGAGATTAAAATATCAAATACTATACTTGAACAACTTGATGATGTAGTTGGGGATGTCTCGGGGCTTGCAGTAAAATGGTTTGTTGTTTCTTTACTCTTTTAAATATTTTCTTCACCTATTGAGAATAACTCTGGAATCCTGTCTCTGGGATTGCAATTAAATTAAGAATAACTATGGGAATGCTACAACTATTGAGAAGTTATTGGGATTTATTTTCTTTACTGAATTGTTTTTGGTGGCTAAAGAGTTTTAATTCATAAATCCAAATTTTTGGTGCAAATTACATGACATTTTAGTTATTAGATGGTAGTATGTCAAAGATGCTTTCCTCTTTGTTTCAATTCTATATTGTTTGATAGAAATTGATTTTAACATTAATCCAACCCTAAAGTGATGCTTTGATATGCAGTTACTCTTGTTTGGATATTTCTTTGCAGATTCTAGGCATAATTGGTATAACAATTGTTAAACCTCCCATGCAAGTAAAACTTGTCACTCAATCTTCAGGTCAAAATTTGCATCAATAACTTGTTGCATCTATGATGAATTGTATAAAATGATAAATAGTGAATTGGTCATTTAAGATTGGTGATGAATTTGATCACCAAGACTATATATGAATATGGTCACTAAAGATCTAAGATCATATACTAAGGTCATTTAAGAATCTAGCTTTGATCATCTAAGAAAGATCTAAGATCATAGACTAAGGTAATTTAAGAATATAGCTTTGCTCATCTAAGAAATATATAAGATCATAGACTAAGGTTATTTAAGAATCTAGCTTTTCTCATCTAATATTGTGTATCATCTAAGGGTTGCTAGCTAGATAGACAAATCTTTGAGGCTCATAGGTTAGCACAAAGTTGGATAGCCAAATCTTTATCTAAATAGTAAATAAAACTACAGTGTTCCTGTGTCCAATATGGAACTACCACTGCAATTTGGATTCCCTGTGCTTTATTCACAAAGACAATATTACATGCACGGATATATGTTCTTTGTGTAATATTTTGCTTATACTATTGGATTTTTTTGAAATCTGTGTGACACTGTCTCGAAAATTATTTATAATTTCTCGATAATTTTAAATTAGGAAGAACTTGCCAAAGAAATATTCATGTGCCTGATGAAAGTAGTAATGGGAGCCATCTTTTTTGTTGAAAGGCTGGGGGGGTCAGTAACAGGACAGAGTGACCTGGGGTAGGCCCAGTATCAAGCCACCTGGATGCTGCTACACCCCATAGGATATATGTCATATGCAACAATTTGCATGTCACATGTATCAAAATCTTGCGACTCAGCCTAGAGCCGAGATGTGCTAATAGGGGTACCCTAATCTTTCATCCAAGCCACTGCAAGCCAATGTGACCATTATTGGCCAAACATGTCACTGGAAGGATTTGACACTAGGTAGGGTAGCTAACAAACTCACACTCCACCGGTTGAGTTATGACCCTATGACTTTAATGGGAGCCATCTTAAAGAATGTCAGCTTTAAGTTCATAGTTATAGCAGTGTATTTTATGTGTGTTGATTCTGTAATAGTTTCTAAAACATTATAGCCATGAAGTTACATTTATGTTTCTTGGCATATCTTTTATGATAAACTGATATATTCTTTTTCTACTCTTGCAGCATTGTCCCATTGGTAAAGAAAGTAAGTGAGGACAAAGTTGTTGAAATGGAAAACACATTGTGCAATAGATTGTTGAATGGAAAAGAACAACGTTGTGACATTGTTAACATAGCTTTGAAGACAATTATTTCTGAAATTTCCAACCAAATTGTTGTCCAACGTGTCGTTGCATCCCTTTCACCTCTATTTATAAGAGGCATCATAAGTGGGGTAAGTGTTGCTGCTTTATTGTTGCTCCTCCCTTTCTTTTTCAGTTTTGCTAAGTTTCTAGTCAAGTATTTTGATATGGACTTTTTTAACATACCAAGTGAAACTGCTTCATAGGCTAATTGTGAAAGTCACTGTTATTTAGAATGACAAATTAAACTGCTTCATTGGGCATGATTTTTGTGAGATGAAATGCCTATTGCAATTTAGTGATATCTTTTCACTTGTGTCAATTTGATACATTTCACATAGAATAAGCCTTTGATATTACTTAGAAATAGTTCTGAACTCTGGTGTTAAAGCAAACTCCTTGAATGTGAGCTTTGAATGCCTAGTAGTTCTATAACATTTTAGATGTCAGAAGATTTTCCTCTTGTTAATATTTCAAAACATTGTAGGGTTTCTATTACATTTTACGTGGAATGATAAATATTTTCTCGAGGACATAATTTCTGGAAATGTGAAGAATTCTTGAAGCCTTTACAATTTGTTGCTTACAAGAATAATTGATATAATAGACATGTTTATATATCTTTATATATTCGGGAAAAATTATATGCTTTGTATCGGCATGCATGCTTTGTCCTACTATATGGAGTATGAAAATGACCAAAATTTTATAATTAGTTGTGTTTAATAGAGTTGAAATGTATTTCTTAAGGATAAATTTTTGACCTGTCATGGGATGATATGTACCTTCTTCTCAGGATACAAGTACGGAGATGAAGTGTGATTGCCTTGATATCTTATTTGATGTCCTTCACCGTTTTGGAAACCTAATGGAAACAAATCATCAGATGTTATTGGGTTCTTTGCTTCCACAACTGGGTTCAAATCAATCTAGCATTATAAAGAAGACCATTTCTTGCCTTGGTATTGTGTTCAACAGGTTCTATAGGTTATCTTTTATGTACATCGTGTTTAATGTTAAACTACATTATATACATGTTATAGATCGACATACACACCCACATACATACATATAAGCTTAGGTGTGTATACACATCCGTTTAAGTTACTGAAAAAATATTAGTGGTAGTCACATGATGTGAGGTTTTTTGTAGACTACTTGATGCATTGCGTTTTACGCTAATTCAGTTGAGAAATGAAAGATATTACTTGAGTTATTTGTTTGTAGCATCACTTTATTCTAGTTTATCAGATGATTTATTGGATAAGGCGAAATTCCAGGTGGTGCTTTTGCTACAGCAAAGGAACACAAGGCCGGATATGGTCCGGACAAACATACAAATGATTGGGCCACTAAGGTATTACTTCAACATTAGTTGAGTCGCAAAGAACATAAGTTATTTCAGGCTATGTTCTTTAGCAACGTAATTAAAGTTGGGATTCAATGATGATAACTTAGCCACTGCAATTGGTCATCTTTTTAAAAAAATGAAATTTTCATTGGTTAACTTAATGGAAATTTTTGAGATGACTAGGCATTACTTTTAAAGACAAATTAGAATTCACACATATTTTATCATTTTACTTTTGTACTGCTGATTTTTTTGAATTTATTTCTCCAAATTTGAACACAAAACCCTAGTCTTAGAAAACATTGG